>JAVANC010000025.1:9676216-10150085 GCA_033319125.1 Parnassius glacialis
AGTTACTGTTTTCACTGCTGCATGTTTATCAAAGAGAGAGAGAATCACTGAATTAAACTTTTCGGCGTTATAAGAATATAAACTTTCCCATATTGTCCTGTGGGTGTCGTAAGAGCGAAACTAAAAGAGATGGGCAATATCATCTTCCCAATTACAATGCAAAATTATAAAAAAATAGTGCGGTTGCCAACCCGCCTGCCAATAGTGGCAATTATGGTAAAATCTCTGTTATGAGGCAGTTTATGGGAGCAGGCCTATTTTTAGTAGTAGACTTTTATAGGCTGTAACTAAAACAAGAAATAACTCATATTCACAACATTTATTGTGAATATGAGCTATTTTGCATGATAAATTTAGACGCACCACTGTTAACTTCTTAATGGATATGAAAACTAAACCGGCCGTTAGGGAAAAGTTTTAAACAATTATTGTTAATCATGTAAAAATTACTCTTAAAAAAAAGATAAGGATTAAAACATCACTTTTCATAAGTAACTGTACAATTTTATAGTGTATTTCTTTGTAAAAGAATACGAAAGCTAAATGTCAATACAAGTGTTCACGCAAAAGCGTTAGTGTCAGGCATCGACGTTAGATGGCGCTCGGCTCGGCCTATCCGGGATGACGTTCGTGCGTGTTGAACGTCCGAACTTGCTGAAAGGTGGGAGTCGAGAGCGAAAAATTAGAAGTCTTCTTCGCGTCGAAAGAGAAGGCAGTCCGTTTTGTTTGGGAGCTCTTAGATCTAATTTTATGTTAGGCGCGTATAGTAAATATACCACTGGGAATGGTAGCGCGTGTTGAGAGTTTACCCGGGACTTTAGGTTTAACGCAGAATCTGTATAAGTGGATTCGACTGTATTAGTTACTAGTGCGGTAGTTAATATTCTAGAAATAACGGTGACCTTTGACCCGTACGTTCTGTGTTCATTTTCGCGAGTCAATCGTAACAAAGGAAGAAAGTGACTGCGGAAGGCGACCTTAGCTTGGAGAGGAGCTGAGGGCCGAACTGCTGCAGGAGGAACGGTCAAATAAGGTCAATAACACTACCAGCCACACCCAAATACACATCACTGACCTTTACTTTCTAGCACAATACATCCACACGAGACCTGACCGAATCCTGAGGGACCAGTCGCCTTGAATAGAGGTAAGTAAGCTCTATTCAATAATTGTAACGCTCCCCCCGGATTGTTTAGTGTAATTAGACTTTTAACCCGTGGCGTGAGGACGCCCGACCAGCATCTGCCTGTAGCTTCTTCGTCTATGGGCCGCGAAGGATTCTACTCCTGAGATAGGCAGCTGTTGGCCGTAACATTTGGTAGCAGAACGCGGTGCTGGGATCGATTCCCGGTCGATCCACCGACCATAGTATTTGATAAAAATTAAATAATTTTGGTGGCAGGGAGCGTTGGGTTGATTGGTTTAATTTTGTGTCTACAATCACGCCCGTCCGTAATACGTAAAAATATTTTTTTTTTATTATATACGTAATAATAAAATTCCTTTCTTTGTTAGCTTGCTTTGTTGTTTGCGGGTAAATTTAAAAAACCGCGCCCGTTTAGCGCGCAAGCGGGAGATTGCGTCATGTAGGTAGATGGTTATTTTTGCGTAATCGCTTAATTATTGTTGCGGATAGTTGTGGTGTATTACTTATCGAAGGGTCAATTTCCGAGCAAGGCATTTTTTGTTGATGTGTATCTTCGTTATGTATCTTTCGTATTGTAATTTGTATTTGAACTAAAGAGTGGTAATTTGTATTTACGTAATTTGAATTTAACTTGATTTGATCGCACTAGTATTTGTTATTGTTAATTTGATTTGCCTTTTCTTTTGTACTAACTTGTGTTTGATTTAATAAATAGCGGTTCTTATTTGTGTAATTTCTATTCAACTCGATTTGATAGGAACTGCATTGGTTAGCTGTTAATTTTTTTTTGTATTTTTTATTTGTTATTTTTGTAATTGTGCTCGAGCAGCGTCGTAATTTGTATTTAGTAGTGATGTCCTCGCCCAAGATGCTAATCCGTGGCCTGCGGACTGAGTTACGCTGGGCCACCAGCGCCCATGCTTTGATAGGTCGACCGGATAGGGTCCATAATTTGATGAAGCGGTTCGAACAGGTCGATGCTCGAAGGGCTGCAGTGGAGGAGGCTTACGCTGAGCTCGAGGACTCGGATGTGGAAAAGGGAGTCCTGGACTCCTGCTTCGCAGACTACGAGCAGTTCTTGTGGCTCACGGACGAGTTGATCGAGGCTGAAGGCAGGTATGCCGAGGAGGCGCGTGAAGCTCGGACGAGTGGCCTGCCCGAGTCCTTTCAGAAGCAGCCTCAGCCAGAGCTGTTGGGACGACTCCCAACTCTGGACTTGCCAAGGTTCTCTGGGGTCCTTTCCGAATGGCTGACCTTCATTGGTCTTTTCGACGGCCTAGTGGACGCCCGGAGTGACTTGATTCCGAGCCAGAAGATGGCGTACCTCCTGGCCTCACTGGAAGGGGAGGCCCTGGGCGTTGTCAGCCATTTGAGCTTGTCGGACGACGCCTACCAGACTGCTCGGGACCTCCTAGCCAGAAGATACGCCAACGTCCGGCAAATTGCGGACGAACATGTTAAGCAGCTTCTGAGCCTCCCGCTGCTTAGTGACCGGGCCCGACTACGTCCGGACCTGTTGGATCCAGTCTCGGTGGCCTGTAATACGTTGAGGCGGCTGGATTTACCAGTAGGCGAATGGGCCTTCTTGTTGCTCCGCATCGTGCTGTCCCGTCTACCTCTCGACCTTCAAATGCATTTTGAGGAGAGGTACGGCGGGGACGAGGCCTCCTATACTCCGCCCTTCTATGACCTGCTGCGGTTTTTGGAGGAGCAGTGCCGACAGATCGAGCACGCGGTGGGCACCGTCGACGACTTACGAGCCGTGCCAAGTGAGAGGCGAAATCCGCCGGGCAAGCCGTCGTCAACCCCCCCCTGCTCCTATTGTCGAGCATCTGATTACCGGGTAACGTCTTGCCCAAAATTATTAAGTAAGCCGGTTCCGGCGAGGCGAACTATCGCCAAGGAGCGCCGCTGGTGCAACTCCTGTTTGGAAGGGCACCTTCAGCGAGACTGTCCGCACCAGCGGCCCTGTCTGCATTGCCAGGGCAATCACCATGTCGTACTGTGCCTGGGTGCGAACGGCGTCTCCTCTCGGGGCGCTGCCAGGCCCTCGACCCCCACGGGCGGGGGCGCTCCGCCATGCCCTTTGACGGGCGACGCTCGGCGCCCGCCGGCTAGCCACCAAGCCTCTAGGTTTGAAAGGGGTCCCTCCCCCGACCAGTCGGGGGGTAATTCCCCCAGGGGCGGGGGTGTCATCACACCCCCTCAGCGTGCGGAGAGGAACTTCACGGCCACTCATCAGTCCGCTGGACCCTTCTCACTCCCGTTAGCTGAGTGGCCGCGACTGGTGGACCACTGTACCCCATTTGATGGAGGCGGCCCTAGCTAGCTGCCGCCTTAGCTCCCACCATGGCTGCCTCTACTGAGCCTTAAGCCGTCAACAGTCCACTTGTCAAGCTGTTCTGTTGCCGACGGCCTCAGTGAGGGCGTACAACCCGAGTGGCGACTGTTAGCGGTTGCGCTCTGTTAGTATCGGGTTCACGCGGTGTGGCCTCCACTTGGTGGTGGGAAGATTAGGGCCCCCTGGAGAGTTGAATCACGCTCTCAAGGGGTATTGGATTTGGTTTGGTCGAGCACTTAGTTAAAAATTCTTTAAATTTAAATTAAAATGCTTTTGGGTTTTCCGCGAAATTCATATTGTAGCGGTTATGATTAAAAGAATTGAATTTAAAATACTCCTTTAAATGCTGCTGCATATGTTTTGTAAATACTTTTGATCACCGCGTTTGTTGTTGCACGGAAAATTGAGATTAAATGGTGTGCCCTTTTTTAATGCTTGTGCGTATACTTTGTAATTGCATTTGATTGTCGCGTCTGTGATGAAAGGAAGTTTGAATTCATTTGAAATTTGAATGGCGCGCTATTTTGAAAATTATGTATATGCTTGTGATAGTGTTTAATCATTTTGCTTTGTGATAAGGAAGGTTGAAATTAGATAACCTTGTGGTTGCCGAAGGAAATAGGAGTCAATTCTCTTTTGGTTTAGATTTTGTTGGCACTGTCTAAGATATTTATTTGAAATAAGAAATAGGGCTGTCCCTTACGTTTATTGTTTTGTTTACTTTGCCAAGTTGACCTATGTGCATCGGTGATTACTTGTTTTAATTAATTCTGTAATTGAATATTGATGCTTTTGAAAAATTAGTTGAAATATGAGCATAGGATCACCTGCTAGGGACCATCTGTGCGTTTCGTTCAGCTCTCCACAGACGACGTTCATGGGGAATTTGGGGGTGCTCTCTGCACTGAAGCTTAGGAGGTCCCTCTGGGCCGCTTCGTGTCGCGTCGCTGTTTGCAGACCTGATCCGGTCGAGTTGCGGAACTAATCATAGGAGCGCAGATAGGTGTTTGAAGGAGGTCGTCTGACTTCTCTCTAGGAATAGGACTTATTTATGTGCTGCGATGACCAGGAAGGGCATCCAGTTCAACTCTCCGGCTAGCCCACGTTGGGGCTGTAATTTTGAGGCGTTGGTCAGGGTTGCAAGATCTGATTGGGTGCGTAAGGTAGCCTAGTTTGGTTGTAGATTCGATCTTGCAACTTGCCGTCGTGACCCTGTAACGCTGACCGGTTTGCTCGCGGACCTAAATCCTTATGTCCGGGACGGGGGTTTGTTCACGCAAAAGCGTTAGTGTCAGGCATCGACGTTAGATGGCGCTCGGCTCGGCCTATCCGGGATGACGTTCGTGCGTGTTGAACGTCCGAACTTGCTGAAAGGTGGGAGTCGAGAGCGAAAAATTAGAAGTCTTCTTCGCGTCGAAAGAGAAGGCAGTCCGTTTTGTTTGGGAGCTCTTAGATCTAATTTTATGTTAGGCGCGTATAGTAAATATACCACTGGGAATGGTAGCGCGTGTTGAGAGTTTACCCGGGACTTTAGGTTTAACGCAGAATCTGTATAAGTGGATTCGACTGTATTAGTTACTAGTGCGGTAGTTAATATTCTAGAAATAACGGTGACCTTTGACCCGTACGTTCTGTGTTCATTTTCGCGAGTCAATCGTAACAAAGGAAGAAAGTGACTGCGGAAGGCGACCTTAGCTTGGAAAGGAGCTGAGGGCCGAACTGCTGCAGGGGGAACGGTCAAATAAGGTCAATAACACTACCAGCCACACCCAAATACACATCACTGACCTTTACTTTCTAGCACAATACATCCACACGAGACCTGACCGAATCCTGAGGGACCAGTCGCCTTGAATAGAGGTAAGTAAGCTCTGTTCAATAATTGTAACGCTCCCCCCGGATTGTTTAGTGTAATTAGACTTTTAACCCGTGGCGTGAGGACGCCCGACCAGCATCTGCCTGTAGCTTCTTCGTCTATGGGCCGCGAAGGATTCTACTCCTGGTATAGGCAGCTGTTGGCCGTAACAACAAGTAATAATACTGTGCAATAATCAAGGCAATAATATTCGAGTGTTTCCTAGTCTATGAAATGATTTTGCTATTTATTAATATCATGATCAACCGGAAAGGTTATCTGTATAGGGGTTTTAAACGGTCTAATTTTACATATTTTACCGAACCTATAGAGTCAAACTGTTTTAAGGCTTAGGGTTGAACTACATCTGGCAGCACGGAATCGTACTTTCCTGTGCTTCTATCCTTTTTGGTCACTCGGAACCGTTATTTACTAGAGCGAGAAAGAGAGCGCGAGTCTATAGTTCCACCCTCAAAAAGCCGATTGTAAACCGGTTCCAAAAGTTTATCTATATTTATCCATACTAATATATTATTATAAATGTGAAGTGTGATTTTTTGTTTTTGTCCTTCCTTCAGGCAGCAACGGAACGGAGCAATTTAAAAAATTAAACATTTGGTATCTGTTGGCCGAAGCTTACGCTTTACCAAACTTACTTTTTTTCGTCATTTTATTTAGGATTGAAAAATAATTAATGTCTTGGTAAAAAGCGGCAATATTTTGTGTTCTACAGTACAAAAGTGTAGTACTCTGTATATATTTAATAATAATAGATTTTAAATATATGGTACGTATATATATACTGTTACATTAATTATAGGTTTTATTACATTTTTTCAATATTTTAGTACGATGTTCGTTCCTACGTAAAATACAAACAGCCAACCATATTCCCATACACACACGTACACAAATGCACACGCCTCGCACAGAAGTTTTATACTCGTAGAATCAATAGGTACGTCAATATGAATGAAATATAAAAACTCCCACATTTTTTGGGTAATTGATTCGCACTGTTATTACCGAAGTCGCTCACATTAATGCAGCCATGCAGATATGCGCATCACGTGGTACTCACGCACACATGAATCAAAGACTGGCGTCACTATAAACGGTGCAGTGTGTTAGCAACATGGTAACAGGAGCTATAAAACATCTTTGGTGCTACCCTTTTATCTATTTTTGCCGCTAAATAGCAGTGCTTGCACTGCTGTGTTTCAGTGTGAAGAGCACAGAGAGGAAGTAATACGTAATTACCGCAATAAAATAAATTGGAATAAATTGTACTTCCATACAGATTACAGGTAATTCTTATTGAAAATCATAAGGTAGGTCCGCCTAAAAAGGGCCGGTTCATAATCAAGACCATCTTTTAAAACTTTCCGCAATTAATACTTAAATCTTACTTACTTATATAGTGCCACGCGGCAGCTTTTGCTGTCGCACGGATGGGCCGGCTCGAACACGGGTGATACTATGACTTCACAGAATACCAGCGTGAGGTAGTAGTATACCTCTGCGTTGCACTTGGTTAGTGCACGTGGCTGGAGGTCCAACTCCCCCCTGTGCGCGTAGACAGCCACGACCTTCCCCGCGTCTATGGGTGCCTCTATAGGTCCCATAGCGGTGATGCCGACACAGACCGACTCATTGAACACGTCCATTTGGCTGCAAACTCCGTGCTACAACAGGTCCCATTCGCAGAGATCGTGATATGCGGTGATTTTAACGCCCACCACGCTGAATGGCTTAGTTCTCGTTTACCGATCATGCGGGTAGATCTGTCTATGACTTTGCCTTGGCATATGGTCTTACACCCATGGTTACTTCTCCTACGCGGATCGCAGATGTGAAGGATCATGTATCTTCCCTGTTGGACCTTCTGCTGAATTCTCATCCGGACAGATATCAGTCAATTCCGCCTATAGGTCCTTCAAAAGGTCATTGCCAACGCAAGGTCTGAGTACATCGGCAGAATTAGCGAGAAACTATTTCGCTTTCCTTCGGGAACCCGTGCATTTTGGTCTCTCGCCAAGGCTGTCCAAGGGAACTTCTGTAAGACATCTCTTCTATCCTGCACAGAGAGGGCGACTCACTGGTCCATGCCGCAAAGGAGAAAGCCGATCTGTTAAGTTCTTTCTATGCATCCAACTCGACTCTAGATGACAGGTGGAACACACCGCCGACCATCCCGCGGTGTGAGTGCTCCATGCCGGATGTGCAGTTTACACAGCGCTCGGTTCGCAAAACACTCTTTTCTCTGATCGTCAGAAAGTCTAGTGGGCCTGATGGAGTCCCTCTCATTGTGCTGAAGAAGTGTGCTCCGGAGTTGGGACCAGGTTTAAACGCGTCTTTTCCGGTACACCTACTCCCAAGGTGTAGTCACGAATTCATGGAAGACAGCTTTGGTCCACCTGATTCCTAAAAAAGGCGACCGCTCAGACCCGTCCAGCTACTGGCCTATCGCCGTCACCTCCTTGTTCTCCAAAATTATGGGATCCATTATAAACTGCCAACTCATGAGGTACCTTGAGGTTCATAAGCTGATTGGTGACCGCCAGTACGGCTTACGTCGGGGTCGATTAGCTGGTGAACTTCTGGTCTACCTGACTCGTAGATAGGCGGAGGCAATAGTCCAAGGGGGAGGCATTTGCCGTTAGTTTGGACATAGGGAAGGTCTTCGGTCGGGTTTGGCACAAAGCGCTTCTTTGGATTAGATCACAAGTTTTATTGCTGATCAGAGCATCAAGGTCGTAGTAGACGGTGCATGCTCTGATTTCAAGCCTATCAACGCTGGTGTTCCACACGGTTGCGTGCTATCACCAAAGCTGTTTCTCCTGCATATTAATCATATGTTGCAAACTGGTAACATTCATTGCTATGCAAACAACAGCACTGGTGATGCCTTATATACCGGCCGTGCCAATATTTTAGTACCGGGATGAACTTGTGTCTGAGATCAAGTCTTTGCTGAACAAAGTTTCAGATTGGGGGCGACTAAATGTAGTGCAGTTCAATCCCCAGAAGACACAAGTTTGCGCGTTTACCGCTTAAAAGAATCCCTTTGTCGTATCTCCTCAGTTTCAAGGCACTCCCATTGCTGCCTCAGCTAGCATTGGAATCCTTGGCGTCGACATATCGAATAGTGTGCAGTTTCGTGGTTACTTGGAAGGGAAGGCCAAATTAGCCTCTAAAAAGCTTGGCGTGCTCAGCAGAGCGAGACAGTATTTCATGCCGGCACACCGCTTGCAACTTTACAAAGCGCAAGTTCGGCCGCACATGGAATACTGTTCTCATCTCTGGGCCGGGGCACCCCAATGCCAGCTCCTTTCACTTGACCGCATCCAGCGCAGAGCGGTTCGCATCGTAGACGACCGAGTTCTTTCTGATCGGCTTGATACAATGGTACAGCGTAGAGATGATGCATCCCTTTGCATTTTCTATCGAATCTACCACGGGGAGTGCACTGAGGAATTGTTTGGATTAATTCCATCCGCCAAATTTCACGAACGCACATCGGTTCAAAATTTACGATACCATCTTCACCATCTGGATGTTTTGCGGTCCGTGACTGTGCATTTTACTAGGACTTTTCTTCCTTGTACCACTTGTCTGTTGAATTGTTTACCACCGGCGATTTTTCCGGACCGATACGAGTTAGAAACTTTTAAGAAAAGAGCTTACACCTTTCTAAAAGGCTGGCAACGCATCTGCAATTCCCCTGGTGTTGCGGTTGTTCTTGGATAATCACTTACCACCAGGTGAGCCGCATGCTTGTATGCTCCCTCTTCTATAAAAAAAAAAAACAAAACAGATATCGCGCGGCCCCTCCCTAGTAACCAGTCACAAAATTCCAACGACGTACATTGCTTTCGCTGGGACCATTTTGTCAGGGGCTCTGTCTGTAACCTCAGGGGCGGTCGATGTGACTCAATTTATAAAATACTCTGATACAATTTTGCTTGGTTTTAGTAACAAAACCCGTTCGTTATATAATAATTCTGAAAAAGTATTCTTAAAATACTTTCAGTAGGTGGATTGACTGGGTAAGTTAACAAATTTATTGCTTTTAGAACACGATTTTGTTTGGTTTTCTCAGGACATATTTAAGTGCCTAATTAGGTCCACTAGTTGTGCGTACTGAATAAGGACCGGACCTTATTAGGGGCATGAAGTTCACAGAATACATCAGTTACTTAAATCACTTATATAGGTGTAAATAAGCAGATGGCCCGGCAAGTGGCACTTTTGTGTGGCGATAACGACTGTTCGCTACACTAGCCCATTGCTATCGCACAAAAATGCTACATGTCTAGACACCTTTCAATCCTTAAACTTCAAGAATATTTAAATAAAAATAGTCGTTTTCGCCACGATTTTCTCCAGTACTTTAGATAAACAAGGTAGAATACTAATTGGCCGTAAGTCTATCTAAGTATATCTGACACATTATTTTTTTTGGGCAGAGGCTTAACTATGGCCGTTTTCCAGGTTTTTTTTTTTACTTATTATAAGCCAGTGCTTGACCACAATCCCACCTGGTGGTAAGTGGTGATGCAGCCTTAGATGGTAAATCGCACTGTCTTATCGTAACAAAAGCCTATTCACTCTTGCCTTGAAGACGCCTAGATTGTATTCGGACGGAAAGATAGACGCCGGCAAATTATTCCACTCCTTTGCTGTACGCATTAGAAAAGACGAAGCAAACCGTTTGGTTCTAATGCGTGGAATATCGACAACAAAGGGATGAAGACCCGCCGACCGTCTGGTTGCCCGATGTTGGAAGGTGGTATCGGGAAAAGTAGATGTACGAAGTGACGCGTTTATAATAGCTGTAATAACTTTGAGTGAACGTGGAAGTGTCAGTAGTAACACGTCAAAAAAAAATTCCATCACTGCCCAGCGCATTGGATTTTAGTCAATGTATGACTTTTGAAACTGTGGTTTCGTCAGTGGGTTTTAACTCAAAAGATGCGTTTCCAAAACGATGATTTTCGTAATAAGTAAGGTTCGACATTGGTGTTACAATTTCTCCGGGTACCATATAAAAATGAGAGTTCAGTCTGTCTGGGTCATGACTCAGGCTCAGGGATTTCAGTAACACGGTGTTTGCCGGCTAAATTAGAATAACGTTTCAGGTTCTTCCAGAGAGCTTTTGAGTTATTCAAGTTACCGTTTATATAGTGATTAAAATAAGCACGCTTTTCATTTTAATATGCTGTAATTACATAACTCTTCAGCTCCTTGTAATAATCCCTACGCTTGATCCGGCCAGACGAGCGATAACGCTTATACGCTTCATTGCGTAATTTCATCATTTTACGGATAGTATATGTGATCCAGGGATATGTATTTTCCTTAATACGGGTACTTTTGATGGGTGCGTGGCAATCAAAAAGAAAAATTATGGCTTTGGTAAACTGAAGCACCATCTCGTTTACATTTGCTACGTTTGACATTGCCTCCCAGTAAAATCAGGCAGTACCTAATATATAAGTGTAACGGACTGGGTGCGCGGCGGGTCGCGTCCCCGCCTAACGAAGCCCACGAGACAAAGAAGGATTCTTTACGCTACATCACATGGAAGCGCAATATCTGAATTGTTTAAATAATGTATTCTTATAATGTGTATAAAAGGTATTAAATCGAATAAAGAGTTATAATATATTTCTCTTTTATTTTACAAACAATAAAAAACTTTTTTATCTAGTTTTACTGCCTAGAACTAAAGGAAGCCACACGATGCAATGCGTCAGCAGTGCGATGTTACAGCGTTTAGCAATTATTTCGCTGTACTGCGTGACACAGAACCGATGCTGTGCATCGGTGGTAAAATACAAGGTATATTCGTGTTTCTTTCGAGGTGAAATTCTTAAGGAATTAATTATGCACAAATTTAATTCTTAACAATAATGAAAAACTAAGTTTGTTACGTTGCCGCTTTAACGTTGTAATGCGTAAATATTCAGCGAGATTTCGAGTAGTGTCATTGGCGCAGGGTGGTATTCTAATTCTAACGACAGATGAGTGTTCCATTGAGTTGATTTTTTACGCATTACTTCGCAACGCACCGTGTGGCCTATCACTAGATGATATATTTACTATTTTCTTTTCTTTCCGATGTCACGTTTACTAGACAAATTTTGTTTTCTAAGCAACTTGTAAAATAATATAAATATTGCCAAAACAATAAATAAAACAGCAACTAAATCTAGGTACATCTTCTTGTACCAGGTTACATCCAGCGCTGGGGAACGGAGGTGTAAAGCGCCACCAGTACGTATGACATGTTCCGCCCAGTGCACTAGCTCATCTCCCGGGGACACTGGTCTATCGTGGTATATAAATGACAGTTCTTTTACTCTTTTCTTATATCTAGAAAATAAATAAAATATTATTTATTATTTTATTTTAAATCATAAAAAGATTTTAAAGACGAAATGCCTGGGTGTTTTTAAAATGAGTTACTCTCAGTAAAAAAGAACCGTAAGGCACGGGGGGGAGCTAATCCTACCTCTGAAAACCAATAGTTCACTTTTCTTTACATTATATTTTAATCCATGCTGCTCAGCATAATCCTCACAAATGGAATGCAACTTTCGTCTTTCACAGATTGTCAGGCTCAGCAGCACCATGTCGTCTGCCTAACTCAAGTTATTTAGACTTACTCCATCTATATGGAAATTAATAAGTGTGCTGATAAGCTCTTCAATCAGTTTATTTATATCGATATTATAAAGTCTCGGAGAGGTAAGACCTCTCTGTCTCACACCGGACTCAAGTTTATAGGGGTATTACAATGCATTGGACCACCTTACAAAATTTCTTTGTTTGCTGCGGTATGATAGATAACGTAGACTCTAATGAAGCAGGAACTCCCGCCTCCCTAAGCTTCCCCCACGGAACATTATAGGAAACCAGGTCAAAGGCTTTTGAAAGGTGAACAGGTCAAAGGTTGAGGCGAGAGTCAAGCATACTGTCAAATAATTTAGCTATAATAGTTGCCTGTGAAATATTTCTGTAATTACACTTGTCTGCTATATTTGCCGTTCTATACTTAACAATAGAATATAGTATATAATATAATATAAAATAAACCTAGCAAGCTAACAGCATAGCAAAGTGGCGAAGCAATCAGCCTTGTAGCGGTTTCTAACGGTTGCCGTTTAGCAATCAGTTTCAAAATAGGAGGTTCAGATGCCTGGGTGATCAGTAATCGATTGCTGAAAACAGAATTTGAAAATTCGAAACCGTTCTCGAGATAATCGTGGGACAGACGGACAGACGGACAGACAGACGGACAGACGGACAGACGGACAGACATCGTGAAATCAATAAGTGACTTCGCAAGCTTCGCTACTTAATAATAGAAGCGGAATGTCCTAAACATAGATTAAAGAACATGGTTAACACTCTTGGTAAATGTATTCCAGACTGTGTCAGATGAAGCTGTAAGAGCCGTATAGGCTAACAGCACTAACATTACAGAAAATAGATATTTTTTTGCGCCCGAAGCAATTGGAAAAGGGCTACCCCGTAGGGAGGCGGAAAATGCATTACGCATACCACGATAGCCGGTCTATCGTGGTTATGGGGGACTCACTGCCTACAAGGGGAACCTAAGTGATACCCCCTAAAAACCGCCTTTGGGGACTGGCAACCAGCTGTTTAAAGCTTCTTATGCCGTATCTAAAGCGACTCTATTTTAGGAAAAGAGGGCGCAGGCGGCTACAAGCCGCTTAGGGAGTGCCTACGAAGGCAAATTAATTTTGAATAATTTAATTTAATTAGAATTGGCCTGAGCCGCTAGGAGGCAGTTCAGGTCGTTTGACAATTGGAAAATAGATCTGCATCGTTCATCCTATGCACAGTTTTAAGAGGTGACTACAGAAGTCTTTGAATATATATTTTTTCAATATTCGAAATCTGGAGATTTACATGCAATGTCAACTTCACGGTCGAGCACGTAGTAAATCATCATTTAAGATTTTAATTTAGAATTTCGTAGCTGCTGGCAAGGAATAAACCTGCTTACCTGCGTAATACAAAAATTTAAAGCGAGCGCTTTTATCTCTTTCATGGCCCAATCAAATAAATATTTGAAAAGAAAATTAAATAAAAAATAATTACAGATTTAATAAATAAATCAGATATTATATATTAAATACTAATAATGGCAGTAGCACCAAAGAAATTAATTTTTAATTTATTTCTTTGGTGCTATAATTTTTAATTAATTGTTAATTATAATTTTAATTCTGATTTACCACGTGCTCAGCAGTGAAGGAAAACGTCGTACGAAAACCTGGATACCTGAGAATATTTCGAAGACATGTGAAATTCAGATCGGCACAGCGCGGCGAATACTTCCTTGCCCTAAACCCTCTCAGAAGGGTTATGTGCTCAAAAAAAATACAAAATAGGTATATGTAGCCTGTTTATCAATTACATTTACATTTACAATTTTAAATTTACAATTACAAGATAACAAATGTAAAATATTTTTTAATCAAAATAAAAAAAGATTATAAACATAATTATAAAAGATTTTAATAATTATTTAAAAACATACTTGGGATCACTGAGAATGTCATCGATTGCCACTTTTAAGTCATCGGCTACAGAATATGTAAGGTCCACTTTTTTCGCGTAACCTTTTTTCACAGCCCTGTCAATATTAGTAAATTGATCACCATACACTGGTATTCCAATTATAGGTACGCCAAAGTGAACTGTCTCAGTCGAAGAGAGGAATCCTCCGTGCGTAATGAATAATACACAATTGGGATGAGCTGAAATATGAGGATTAGTCCAAATAAAATCCCACTAAAAACACATCAGAAAAAATCATCAAGTTGCAACAATTATACAAACGGCGTTCGGGATTGTTGGTGGCACATGAGTAAATACTCTGTGCTCTTGGTTTCGACGGTAAGAGTTTAGATCAAAAGGTGCGCTTCTCAGATCTAAAAGCTCATTGCAGTATCAAGAAAGTTGTACTCGTATATTCCTATAATTCCTATGATTTAGGCAACTATAATTTACTTAATGTAAAATATAATGTGATTAATATAATTATTTCATAAATTGTTATTGATTTTTGAAATATATTTTATTATTTTAATAACCTAAATAAGGTAGTAATATGTTTTTTCTTTGAACTGAATGTAATGTGTTTGCAGACATATTATTAATCGACGATATAACGATAATTTAATAATTACATTATTACATTCTCACCAGGATTGTAACAGCTCAAAACTAATTTGTTTTTCAAGTTTTTTTAACCTCTATATTATTTAATAGGCCAAGTGAGCGAAAAGCAGAAAATTGTGAAAATAAAATTTTTAATGCTTGTGCTACGTGTGTTTCCGCCAAGATTCAAAAAAACTCCTCAGTCGGACCTTATAAAAATCAAAAATTTTACAAAAACAAAAATATGAGTCACATCTAAAGAACTGTAAGGTTTTTATAAAAAAGTAAATATAAATATATTGGTAAATCCAATTGAGCATGCCTACGCATTAAAAATAACGTATAGCATGATTATACGGAATTTTTTTAAAGTAGTTTAAATACATTTTGACAGCACTATCGGCTTGAACACCCTCGAAAAACCATGAAAATGACACCTATGATGAAAAAATTGGTACCTACTTAAGCCGCCATGTTGGATATACATTTCGACAGCACTATCGGCTTCAACACCCTCGAAACCTATGAAAATGGCACCCATGGTGAAAAAATTTATACCTATTGCAGCCGCCACCTTGGATTTACATTTCCACAGCATTATCGGCTTCAGCACCCTCGAAAACCATGAAAATGACACTCATGATGAAAAAATTGTTATCTATTGCAGCCGCCATCTTGGATTTACATTTCTACAACCCTATCGGCTTCAACTCTCTCGAAAACCATGAAAATGACACCCATGATGAAAAATTGATATTTATTGCAGCCGCCATCTTGGATTTACATTTCGACAGCACTATCGGCTTCAAAACCCTTGAAACCCATAAAAATGACACCCATGATGAAATAATTTATACCTATTGCAGCCGCCACCTTGAATTTACATTTCGACAGCACTATCGGCTTCAGCACCCTTGAAAACCATGAAAATGACACCCTAGACGAAAAAATTGATATCTATTGCAGCCGCCATGTTGGATTTACATTTCGACAGCACTATCGGCTTCAACACCCTCGAAAACCATGAAAATGATATCCATGATGAAAAAATTTGGTACGTACTTTAGCCGCCATCTTGGATTTACATTTCGACAGCACTATCGGCTTGAACACCCTCGAAGCCCATGAAAATGATACCCATAATGAAAAAATTGAAATCTATTGCAGCCGCCATCTTGGATTTACATTTCAACAGCACTATCGGCTTCAACACCCTTGAAAACCATGAAAATGACACCCATGATGAAAAAATTGGTACCTACTTCAGCCGCCATCTTGGATTTATATTTCGACAGCACTATCGGCTTCAACACCCTCGACAGCCGCCATCTTGGATTTATATTTCGACAGCACTATCGGCTTCAACACCCTCGAAAACCATGAAAATGACACCCACGATGAAAAAATTGATACCCCTTGCAGCCACCACCTTAGATTTACATTTCGACAACACTATCGGCTTCAACACCCTCGAAAACCATGAAAATGACACCCAAGATGAAAAAATTGATATCTATTGCAGCCGCCATCTTGGATTTACATTTCGACAGCACTATCGTCTTCGACACCCTTGAAAACCATGAAAATGACACCCATGATGAAAAAATTGGTACCTACTTCAGCCGCCATCTTGGATTTACACTTCGACAGCACTGTCGGCTTCAACACCCTCGAAAACCATTAAAATGACACCCATAATGAAAAAATTGATACCCCTTGCAGCCGCCACCTTAGATTTACATTTCGACAACACTATCGGCTTCAACACCCTCGAAAACCATGAAAATGACACCCAAGATGAAAATATTGATATCTATTGCAGCCGCCATCTTGGATTTACATTTCGATAGCACTATCGTCTTCGACACCCTTGAACACCATGAAAATGACACCCATGATGAAAAAATTGGTACCTACTTCAGCCGCCATCTTGGATTTACACTTCGACAGCACTGTCGGCTTCAACATCCTCGAAAACCATGAAAATGACACCCATGATGAAAAAATTGGTACCTACTTCAGCCGCCATCTTGGATTTATATTTCGACAGCACTATCGGCTTCAACACCCTCGACAGCCGCCATCTTGGATTTATATTTCGACAGCACTATCGGCTTCAACACCCTCGAAAACCATGAAAATGACACCCACAATGAAAAAATTGATACCCCTTGCAGCCACCACCTTAGATTTACATTTCGACAACACTATCGGCTTCAACACTCTCGAAAACCATGAAAATGACACCCAAGATGAAAAAATTGATATCTATTGCAGCCGCCATCTTGGATTTATATTTCGACAGCACTATCGTCTTCGACACCCTTGAAAACCATGAAAATGACACCCATGATGAAAAAATTGGTACCTACTTCAGCCGCCATCTTGGATTTACACTTCAACAGCACTGTCGGCTTCAACACCCTCGAAAACCATGAAAATGACACCCATAATGAAAAAAATTGATACCCCTTGCAGCCGCCACCTTAGATTTACATTTCGACAACACTATCGGCTTCAACACCCTCGAAAACCATGAAAATGACACCCAAGATGAAAATATTGATATCTATTGCAGCCGCCATCTTGGATTTACATTTCGACATCACTATCGTCTTCGACACCCTTGAAAACCATGAAAATGACACCCATGATGAAAAAATTGGTACCTACTTCAGCCGCTATCTTGGATTTACACTTCGACAGCACTGTCAGCTTCAACATCCTCGAAAACCATGAAAATGACACCCATGATAAAAAAAATTATACCTATTGCAGCCGGCACCTTGGATTTACATTTCGACAGCACTATTGGCTTCAGCACCCTCGAAAACCATGAAAATGACACTCATGATGAAAAAATTGATATCTATTGCACATGATAGATGAAGAGAATAAAAAATATATTGAGTTAAACAAATGATATTTTCAAAAGTTATAGTGTTTACAAGCCTTGGGGACATGATAAATCCACATCATAAGCCACTAAAACCCCTTTTTTATTTAAAAATAGCAATTAATCGATTTAAAAAAATATTAATAAGTTTAACAATCATTTATCTTTCTAACAATGTGCTTTTATATAATTTATATGTATAATATGATTGCTGGATATGATTTCATGCGACAAAACGTTGGAATTTTAATTTTTAGGCGGTAGTAGAACATATCCATGCGCTTTGCGCTCGGCATGCAATATAAAGTCATAATTAAATTAAAAATTAAATGAAATATTAAGTAGTTATTTTACAATAGTGAGTAGTAGTAGTTGCGGCGTAAGAATATCTATTATCCCATATCATCCTGTGGGTGTTGTTAGAGGTGACAGAGGAAAACAAATCACGAGGTTCGGGAGCGTCTTAATTAACTGTCCACGGAAAATTGACACATGAGAGTGTCACTTTGATAAATGAAACTTCAATGATATCTGACTATTTCCATATTCTACTATATGAGTTTAAAAGTCATTTTGCTTGTAAGTGCCATTTATTTAATTTTTAACAAAAAAAAAACAACCGGTTTGTAAGCTTGATAGATTACAAACGATCAACTATTTGGCGTCGCAAAAATAATATTTTTTCCAGAAGAAAAGCAGATATGAGTGTATATAAACTAGAAAATTTTGGCGCTTGACTGACTGATTGGCTTGACTTCTTATTTTCTTTATTCACCAAAACTTTGCTGAATACCGACGTAAACTAATGACATGCTTTGTTTCGTGTAGTGGTTGATGAAAAACGGAAACCCTATTAAGAGTGCTGTTGAAAAGGAAAGGATAGTACTCGTAGTAATAATTACGGGCTGAAAGGCGTGCAGCTTAGTCCTTAGTCATTTCACCTGTTCGTATAAATAAGATTTTCTTTGTTCGAAGTTGGTTCATCTATATTGATCTTTATCAATAGTGTTATCTTAATAATATGTGAGAATAAATCTTTGTACCCCTTTTAAAGCAATTTTTTTCAATTAATTTCATGCACGGATAATTGTGAGGTTTGGCTTAGATTTTTTTTTACATGGACGTCCGGATGTTGATTTTGATGTTGGTACCCTATTTCAATAGCAATACATACAATAGCCTAGTACGCGTCGTTTGTTAATAAAATTATTTTCAAGTTTTATAAATTTTATTGTTATTAAAAATTTAAAGTTGCTTTCATTATCTTCTTTAGCCCTTGATAGATAAATACAAAATGGACTGTTATTGGTCCCGAAATTTCTGGGAGGATCATGACTCTCCTAGTTCTGCTACTCGACACTAGTGTTGCCATGTACAAGACATTAATAGTGGCGCGCATCACTGCCCCCTCCTAAGACATGCTCGTCCCAAGCATTATTGGCCCCATTATAACGCGCCAGTCGATCCACATGAACGATCTTAGGAGTACCTCTGGCACCTCTCTGTATCCGGTAGGTTACGTCATTGATCCTTGTCACAATTTGGTACAGTCCGTCCCATTTAGCTTGAAGCTTAGGAGGTTTCCCTTTGCTGCGAGCTGGATTGTGGAACTACACTAGTGAACCTTCGTCAAACCCTTTGTTGTTCATTTTGCGGTCATACCGTGTTTTCATCTTCTCAGACGTTTGCTGGCCCGACTGTCTGACGTGCTCATAAATGTTATTCATTTTGTTCCGCAAGTCATTTGCATAATCGGTTATACTGCGTGTGGCATCAGGTAATATTCCGGTGATCAGGTCTGCAGGCAGCCGTAATTCTCTCCCAAAGTTTGCGAAAGCTGGTGTCACTGATGTACTTTCGTGAACAGCGCTTCGATATGACAACAAAAACGGTTGTATGTGCCTGTCCCAGTCTCGTTGCTGTTTTTCCACAACTTTTGCCAGGTCCAATGTCTGATTAAATCGTTCTACCATTGCATCAGATTGTGGGTGGTAAGAAGTTGTTCGTGTTTTATGAGTACCCATAACCCGGCAAGTTTCCTGGAATATTTGAGACTCAAAATTCCTTCCTTGATCGCACTGAATCTCTAAGGGTACTCCAAAACGACAGAAAACTTCATGAACCAGTTTATTTGCAAATGTTGAAGCTTCTTGATTTGGAATGGCAAAGACTTCTGGCCACTTAGTGAAGTAATCCATCACAACCATGAAATACTTGTTACCACTTTCACTTTCCGGAAACGGCTCCGCAACATCAATGGCTATCCTCTCCCATGGTACAATTTCCTTTCGCCTCTACTACGAATTTGAGGTCCCTTTACAGCCGCACAATTTGTACATTTGCGGCACCAGTCCTCGATATCGTCACGACAGTGGACGCAGTAAAACCGTTCTCGGTTCTTCAGTAGAGTTCGTTTAACTCCCAGGTGGCCTCCTGAACAACCACTATGGTACAGCTGTAGAACATCCGGTACTTTAGCCTTAGGGACAACCATTTGCAAATGACACCTGTCTACCTGACCATTTTCACATTTACGGCACAGGAATCCATCCTGAATCAGCAAGCTATCCCATTGGGCCAAATAGCTTTTCGTGGTCGAACTCATTGCTGAGACGTCGCTCCACTTGGGCTTAGGAGCGCTGGCCTTTATCCATTCCAGAATCGGCTTAATGTCCGAATCTTCCTGTTGTGCATGATGTAAGCTGTCCTTCCACTCATTGCTGAGCTGGTCTGTCCTGAGTATCCTCACAGATACCAGTTCCTTACCCTCTTGCCTAGTACAATGCTTGCAATCTTCAGGGCAAGGTCTTCTTGACAACGCATCAGCATTGCCATGAGATTTCCCGCTGCGATGTTAGATCACAAAGTCGTATTCCTGCAGTAGTTCAATTCATTTCGCAACTTGTCCTTCCGGATTTTTGAACTGCAATAGCCATTTCAGTGCAGCATGGTCACTTCGTAAGTAGAACTTCCGCCCGAGAAGATATTTGCTAAAATGCTGCAAGGACTTTACCACAGCAAGCAATTCTCGTCTTGTGACACAATAGTTCCTTTCCGGCTTTGACAACGACTTGCTGAAGTACGCTATCAAAATCTCTTGATCACTATTCCGTTGAGACAACACACCGCCAAGTCCTATATCACTTGCGTCTGTGTCAACTATAAATTCCTTGCCCGCATCAGGGTACCCCAAGATAGGTGTTTTGCACTGACGGTTCTTCAGCTCCTGGAATGCAATATCGCAACTTTCATCCCAGCAGAAATGTCGCTTCTCCTCGGTTAGCCTGTGCAGAAGTTTGGCTATATCTGCAAAGTTCTTCACAAATCGCCGATAATAAGAGCACAAACCCAAAAATGCTCTAACCTGTGTCTTGTCTTTTGGAACCGGCCAATCCGACAATTTTCTCTGGATCCATGCGGATACCTTCTTCCGACACTACATACCCCAAAAAGCTAACTTGCCGTTTGAATAGTGATCACTTCTTCGGACTCAACTTGTGGTTGGCACTCTAAAACTTCATGAGCACGCGTTAGGTTTTTAAGGTGTTCCTCAAACGTACGGCCTACGATGATGATGTCATCCAAGTAGACCAGACAGGCATCTCCAATTAGCCCGGTAAGTACAAGCTCCACCAACCTTTCAAACGTTGCTGGTGCATTTCACAATCCAAACGGCATGACTTTAAATTGCCACAGACCCTTTCCTGTGGAGAATGCAGTTTTTTCCTTGTCCTTAGGGTCAATTTAAACCTACCAGTAGCCCCTTTTTAGGTCCAGCGTACTAAGCCACTTTACACCTGTAAGCATGTCTAGCGTCTCATCAATTCTTGGCAAGGGTTAGCTGTCCTTCGTAACGTCTTTCAGACGGCGGCATTAACACAAAACTGCTGCTGTCTTTCTTCTTCACTAGCACCACAGGTGAACACCATGGATTAGATGAAGGTTCAATAACAATATCCTTTACTATTCCCCCAATCATGGATTCCACTTCCTTTTCACGTGATACAGGCAATCTTCTTGGCCACTGACGGATAGGCAATTCTTCTCCTGTATATATTTAGGATTGAACTAAGCCAGTCTTTCCTATGTCAGCTTCGTTTGACGAAAAAACATCGGCGTACTTGAGTGACAACTTCTTCGCCTTGACCATTTCATTCGGGGAGGGAACGCTGCGACAGTCATCCTCTCTGGAGTTCCCAGTCGATAGATATTGGCACCGACGCAACCAATCCACTGCCGCGTTAGTAACGCAACCAATCCACCAACCAATGTGCCTTTTTCTATAATCTCTTCCTGATCAAATAGGTTCAGCACACGTACTCCTCAGATATCGGCGGTTCTGACCAAGGTTCGAGCCACTATCCATGGAAGGTCATTGTCTACCCTTTCCACGAGTACACAACGAAGAGTTTGCCCAGGATTCCGGGGAAGCCTAACCAGCAAAATCGTTTCCGATCTCGGCGGAATAACAATCTTCTTAAGGCTGTACACATTCCCTGGTAACGCCCCTTCCACGAAAAGTCCCTCTTGTCCACATTTCAAAACACCTTGCTTAACGTCGATCTCACAACAATTCTTCCTCATAAAGTCTAGGCCCAGGATGCAGTCGTCCATTATATCAGCCACGATGACATTATGCAGGTAGATCATGTTGCCTAGCTTCAAGTCCATCTTCTTCTCTCCACGGACGGGTATGCGCTGACCGGTGGCTGTCACCAAATTAATGCGATTTAGGTTGTATGCGGAGTGCCCAAGGAACCGACATATAAGTTGGGAAATGACAACCGTGCGAGAGGCTCCAGTGTCTATGGTCAGTTTACACGGCGTTCCGTTGACTTCGCCCTCGATGATTAGGCAAGAAAAAGTGTAAGCTTTTTTTGTCACGACCCTTTCTGTAGAGCGAGTGAGATGGAATAATATCCATTTCCCTCGCACTTTTTCTTATCTTGCCATGAAAGAAAAATAATTTTAATTTACGTTTAATTTTAATAGACCTTAGTAATTCATTTATTTGTATTTGCTAATCAATAATATAAAGCGTTTATCAATAATAATATACTATGAAAGGAACTTCGTTCTAACAGAGTGTTTCACTACACTCACGCATGTTTTTTTGGTAATTTTTTTTATCAAAATTGAATGAAACGCTCATGGGTCGCGCACTTTCCAAACGGTTATTTTATATTGTTAATGAGATAGCTGTGTTTTATTTATAAACCACCTTAAGGTCAAATTTTGACAAACAGGCAAAAATTGTTTATACAAAAACTTGATGTATTTGATGTTCTTACCCAAAATACTATGCTGAGGTGCCCATTGTAATATATGCACATTTTTCGGTCTATCAGTTAGATTTTCTTCGAATTTCCAGATAACCGTTTGCTTTAGTTCACCAAACACTTTTAATAAATTTCTTTTAATTTCAATCGGCAGTTCCTTGCTTTTTAAATTTGAACCCAAGCTAAAATATATTACGCCATTTTTTGCATCATCCATTATTTTCTTAAGATTCTGAAAAATTAAAATAAAATTAACTTATCTTTATTTATCATTGCAAGTTACCAAGTGATAGAAAATAATAGAACAATTTTTTAATCAATGTAGATCACATGTGTAATTTGTATTGAAAGTCATGTTTTACTTTACCACTGGTTAGAAAAAAAACCTATGTCCAGGGAAGAACCAGCAAAAAATCCAGCGAGATTTTTTGTTTTAAATGTGAAGTTTGCATGAATGTACAACCATTTACAAAATTTATTTTAGAAACAGCTTGGAAGCGATCACCTCATTCCCTCATTCGGGTTATTAACCATGTATTCATTTATGGTATAATAAACTTTTTTATACCGTTTTTGTTTAATAAAATATTTAAACATGGTAATAGAGTACTTGTATATTTTCTGGAACTATACATTTAATAGCGTATACATTGATTGCCCCAAGAATGAATTACTGAATCTGTGGAGTCGAGAAACTGGTATCACCAGCTTATGTTTGTTCCTAGTACAAAACACAAACTAGTGATACCATTTATTTACATAGTGATTATCACTTTTTTAATAAAACTACCTTTGTTTTTGTGAACAAACATATAAATATAATACATATAAATTTGCGTAAATGTACTGATAGGCCAAAGTAGAATATTTATTTCTTTAAATTTTTCTCGAAGAGGTTCTCTCGGGTTTATGTTGCAAATAGCTCTAATGGTCGTCTTCTGTAAAACAAAGCTAGTTTCTAAATCAGCCGTATTTCTACATAGCAAAATCCCATAAGACATTATGCTATGGAAATAGATGAAATAAAGTAATCTAGCTGTCTCGAAACTAGTGAGATCTCTTATATTTTTACAGAATAAGCTGCAAAACTTATTCTGCTTGCTAGTTTGGATATGTTCTCGGCGGCCAAATAGTGTTAAAAAACGAAGTGATTAAAGAAAATATTAAAAGTGAAATTAGTGACACAACTAAGTGAAAAGTGTATTTATATAACTTTACAACATATTTATAACCTTAATATCTTAGTATAGAACATCAAATTTGATAAAAGTTAAGAAAAAAGTTCGTATTTGATAAAGAAAATTCGACCAATCAGAGTGCGTCGTATTGTAGAACTTTCTAGACGTTTTTAATTAACTGCGCAATAGTTGATCCCGAAAATGATTGAAATAATTTTTATGTTCTGGAATAATTATAAACATAATATTGTATTAGATTAAGGTTTATAGATTAAAGAAATAAAAGAATATTTAGAGTAATTAAACTTATTTCCTTTTTATGGTAAAATTAAAGAATTAATGTACCCAAATCAACTGTCTACTCAAATCACATTTTCTTTATTTTCTTTTATGTTTCTCAGTAAGTGAGTGTATACTCTTTTGGGAAATAAATTTCTTAAACCTCAAATATTATGAAAATTCGGGATATTTTGTTTAATAACTTTTTATAATGTAAATATGTTGAGTAACCTTTAGGATATACTAATAAAGGACTAAATTGCCAATTTAAAAATGTATAGTACATTAGTGTAGGAATTAATCATGTATGGAAAAAATTGCAATTTATGACAATTATGTAGTATAGAGAAAATGTTATGTAATAAAGAGGCAAAACGGACAATGGCAATCAGCTCACTTTAAAGTAACGTTCGGGACTCAGTAACGTTGTAGTATGAAGAACTACCAGTAAGAAGAGGAAGCGGGTGCGCAGCAAGAAGTAGAAGGAGCAACCTCCTCAGGCTGCGGCAGCAACCTCTACCCCTACCCCAGCGGTAACGATGGCCCAGGCGCAGGTTACGGATCAGACAACCGAGGAGGGTAGAGCTCCAGGAAGGGCTCTATCAGAAAATAGAGCCCGCTCAACACAGAGAGCACGCTCTACCCAGAGAAGAGCGGAAGCACCGACACGATACCCGAGGCCAGTACCAACATCGACGCGACAGGGAAGACCTACAACTGCCCCGGATATGACAGATGCCATCCAGAGATTGGTTGGCATCGCAATAGAAGTGGGCAGTCAAGTCCTGGCAGATATCAGAGCCGGGACAGATCCAATAACCGCCATCATGAGGGCACTGGCGCAGCTACTGGCTCGGCACTACGGCGGTGTCGTGTAATCCAGACAACTTGCGCCTCCCATACTGGAACCCGGATGGAATCCAACAGAAGCTACATGAATTCTACACTATCGCCCAGCAGCAGGACAAACACGTAATACAGTTGGGTGAAACGAAACTACGACCTGCGACGCGCATAAAGCTGCCGAACTACTTCATATACAGGAGGGTTGAGGGCAACGCTCAAGGAGCCGCCTACAGAGGCACGGCGGCTCTGGTAAGAAAAGACATCGTCTACCTAGAGCTGGAACCACCTCAGTACCAAACTATGCGCTCAATCGGCATAAAAATGGAGGTGGCGGGCGAGGAACTAAGGATCTACGCAGCATACCAGGGACTCCATTTTGCTCCTCAGACATCTGACGATGCGGAGATTAACAACTATGACGTAATAGGTCCCGAAGAGCCGATGCACATTCCAGCCGATCACCGGAAGAGTCCGGGTGTGCTGGACATCGTGCTCACTAGGAACATCAACTGCCCGATAGTGGTAGAGGTGCTTTATGACGTGAATACACAGCACCTCCCGCTATTTATCACCTTAGGCCTCAGGGCAGTGACGTCGCCTCCCAGAGCATTTAAGACCAAGATCAACTGGAGGCTCTACCAACAACATCTATGGGAGAAACCTCCAGTAACTGCTTTGATCAACACGGGTGACGACGTAGAGGCCGCTGCAACCAGAATAACAAAAACGATCACAGAAAACCTCAACGTGGCCTTTACGATCGTCCCACTTACAAGAAAACGAGAAGAGTTACCACTTAACATATTACAAAAATTAAAAAGAAAAAGAGCACTAAAAAAAACTCTGGTCGCGCACGCTCTGCCCACGGATTAAGATGCAACTCAATAACATAGCGGAAGAGCTGTCGGTTGCAATACAGGCCCACAGAGGAGAGGCGTGCGAGCGGCGCATATGGAAAGTAGAGGAGGAAGATGCGTCGCTCTACAAATTGAACCGGCAGCTAATTAAAGCTAGATCACCTGTTTGCGCGCTGATTAACAGCAATGGAGAATAATGTTTTGAGGCCAAGGGAAGAGCGGATATCCTATCTGAGCACTTCGAGGAGCAGTTTATGCCGAACCCAGCAAGTGCGGAGTTCATGGAGCTTCGTGCCCAAAAAGAGAGCTGCGTACAGGAGTTCCTGTCGTCGCCCGCGCCACCGCTTGCAGGAGAGTGGTTCATTTCCCCAACTGAACTGCGGAGGACAATAGCCCGCATGCAACCGAGAAAGGCGCCGGGACACGACCGGATCACGACCGCTGCACTCCGACAGCTGCCCGACAGAACGATTGTAGAGATAGGGAGACTCTACATCTGGCATTCTGCGGACTATCCACTTCCCGGAGAACTGGAAAATCGGCAAAATCATCGTCTTGCCCAAACCCGGGAAGGGCAGGCGTAGAGCAGCTAGTTACAGACCGATAACGCTGCTACCGCACATAGCCAAATTATTTGAGCGCATCGTATTAAGAAGAGTCCGCCCGTGCATAAAGCTTCAGGCGGAAGAACACGAATTTCGGAGAGGACACTCTACAGCTACACAGCTGACCAGAGTGCTGCACCTGCTCTCGGCCGAGCACAATTTTGACAGAACTTCAGTGGGCGTCTTCTTGGAAATTGAGAAGGCGTTCGACAGGGTGTGGCACTCTGGACTACTATTTAATATGGAACAACAAACGAGTGTCCTTCCCGCTATGCTGCGGCTAGTGGCGTGGTTTCTAGCCGACCGGAGCTTCTACGTCTGTGTCGAGGATGCCGAGTCCGCAGTCAAGCCTATAAGAGCCGGCTTACCACAGGGCAGCTGTCTGTCGCCGATCCTGCACGCGGCATACACAAATGACATACCAACGCTCGCTGGACATCTGCAAGAATAGGAGGACGATGTAGAGTTGGCGCTATTCGCGGACGATAGTGCCTATTTTACTTCGTCCAGAAGAACCCATATCGCTCTTGCCAAGATGCAGCGCCTGCTGGATCTTCTGCTACCATGGCTGGATGAGTGGAGGATGGCCGTGAACGTGGGAAAGACGGCCGCTCTACCCGCCGATATAGGAATCCACCACCACAACTGAAGCTAAGAGGTCAAGAGATCGCGTATCAGAATGCCGTAACCTACCTTAGGTGCCGGATTGACAGGATGCTGCGCATGACTGCGCACGTCAACATCGTCGTTCGCAATGCCAGATGTGCACGGGCGATGTTCCATCCAGTCCTGGCATCCAAGCTACCGATGAAAACCAAAATAAAAATGTACAAGATGTACATAAGACCGAAGCTTACATACGCCGCTCCGGCCTGGTACGCGCTCTTGAGCAGCAGACAAAGAATCTAACACTACGGACCATTGTCGGTGCAGGTTGCTACGTCCGGAAAGACGTTATAGCGGCCAACCTCAAAATGGAAACTATAGAAGAGTTTGTGGTCCGGTTGTCGCGCGGTATGTTCGACCGCGCTGATAACGGGCCACACCCACACCTCAACAACTTTACGCCGCTACACACCCGCCCCCCGGACGGGTGACTTCTGCCAAGAGAACTCCTCTCTTTATCGATTAGAGAGTCGAGTAAAACCCTCAATGCCGCAGATAGGCCAACTTGACGCCTAGGCCGAATTAGCCGCCTATAGGGCGACTTACCCGACCAGGCAAAATTGAACAACCATAGGCCGATTTAGGCGCCTTTTTCAGGCTCGGGCCAAATTAGGCGCCTTTTTCAGGACCAGGCCATATTATACGCCTTTTCAGGCATGATTCAGGAAAAGTTTCAGGATGACTTACAATGCCGGAATTTATCGGCTCCCAATGACCGGTCCGTAGAGATGGGCCGTGAGGAAGATCCGGGTAATGGGGGAGATGCCCCGAGGCCCGAGACCTGTTGGGTGTTTACACACCGCAGCAGACGACAAGGATAGAACTACCAGTGACCAGCAGTAGTGTGAAGAACTATCAGTAAGAAGCGGTAGTAACCAGTAGTAGCTGAATGGACTAGTAGCAGAATATAGTGAATAGTGAATAATAGCTAGCAACATAGTAACTGATATTCGCAGTTGCATATTTGAAAGTGATAGCTAGTTGCAAAAAGTGGTAACTGATAATCGCAGTTACAAGTGATAGTGATAACTAGTTTTATAACGTGGTAACTGATATTTGCAGTTACACAAGTGTTAGAAATAGCTAGTTCAGTTGATTATAGCAGCTAGTCAGACAGTGTTAATAAAACCGGCTACTACAAATAAATAGCCGTGAGCCGTGGTAGCTCAGATGGTTAGCGCTCGCTGTAAGCTTCACAGTACTCGAGCAACCCGGGTTCGATTCCCGCCGGCACCAATGAAATTGTTATTTGCAATTTTAAATGCTGATTTACCACGTGCTCGGCGGTAATGGAAAACATCATGAGGAAACCTGCATGTCTGAAAAATGAAAAAAAAATATTTCGATGACATGTGAAGTTCGCCAACACGCATTGGGGCAGCGCGGTGGACATTTCCTTGCCCTAAAACCCTCTTAGAAATGAGAGGAGGCCTGTGCCCAGCAGTGGGACGTAAATAGGCTGCAACTTTACTTTAATTTACTACTAATAAATATTCTGATACTACCAAATAATTTGAAGAAATCTTTTTAAATATATAGTGACTAATTGATAGTGAACAAACGTAGTTAAACAACCGTATTCAATAACCGTGGTCAATAAATGATAGTTGGAAGATTTCGCGAATAATTGATCAGTCGAACCGATGGCCAATGCCTTGCCATTTGTATTTTATAATCGTGCATTTTAATTTAAATATCAGTCCACACTACACCAGCAACACCCGCAAAGACGGCGGTAGAAGTATCCTCCGGAACCTAAAGGTATAGGACATAAGCGACTCGCTCGACTCGAGTATCTCTGTTAACATTTACTCCGGAGAATTTCTTCCGTTCGGCACAAGATATATGGAGGATCACTAAAGCTTTTGCGTCGAGAGTGATGCCAAGAAATTGTTGTAAATTTAATTCATTTAGTTTTATTTCAGTTTAAATGCAGATTATTAAAGTTAAACCAATGCACTAATTTTGAAATAGCATTATTCACTTCGTCACATTTAAATGATTGACGTTTAAGTTTACAGCAACCAAACAGTATCCACGACAATCTATTGTCCCGTGGGTGTTGATAGAGGTGACTATCCACTTAACCGCCCGCCACGCGCTAGTGATTCTCGCCTGACTTGTCCGCGAATTAAATGTCACTATTTTTTTACGACCGCGCGAGATTGTCTTAACAAAAACGATTACTACTGAAAAACTACTATATCAACAATCAAAATAAAAATATTCTAGAAATACTCAAACAATTCATAACTTAATTTTGATAAAAAAAAATAGTCAAATTCAAAATAAAGGCTGAAAATAAAGCTTAAAAATGGAAATATAAAAAAAATCGTATTTATTTCTTACTTCGAGTTTTACGAGAAAAATATAATACTTTTACTGGAGACAATTATTTTATATAATAATTGTACATAATATTTCCTTTAAAATGACACCAATATCAATAATATCTTATATACTCAATATATATAAGTATATAATGTTTACCCAATATAAATTTGAATAATTAAGTAAATAAATAAATAAAACTTAGTTTTAATAATTTCTAGACACATCTCAACAGATGTAAATTGCTATCAACGTGCTAATAGTGAATCATTCTTTCATATTTAGCATTCATTTAACACAAAAAACTGATAAGAATACATTTTAAACAACATATAATCAATAAACGATGACCGCGTATAGGGATTAAAATTTCGAGCTAAATTATTATATGTAAACGTTTTGGAATTGTCGTAATGATACATATTTACTAAAGAAAATATCTTTACAATTAGTTTGATGTACAGTAACATTACAAATAACGTATAAAAACTTAAAAGTTATCACATTTTTGATCAAATTTCTCACACTTTAAGATTCCACAAACAAAAATGGTGAAATTAAATTTTAACTTTTTTTCTAAATATTTTGTTACTACTATACAGATGAAATTCACTTTCACAGATGACAAATTTCGTATAGCACCATCTATAATTTTTTACTGTATTAATAACAGCTATCTTTTGCACTGTACACGTTTAAACCGAAAGATGTCGTTTGATAACTATAGTCACCATGTACAGGTGAGGCAATAATTGTTTTTGGGGACTGTAGTCACCGTGAACGGTTGAGAAGATGGGAACTAAGAAAGATCTCATGGCTAACGATAGACAGTGTTATAACCATTTCGTTTACGCCACGTAAAGTTTGCAAACCATTTTCGGGCAGCAGCTTCAAAATTGTTAAGTGAAATAAATAAAGCAATTATATCTACACAACAGGAGAGGCTCATGTAGGGCAGTAAGCTACATGAGCATGAGTAGGGGCTAATGATGAAAAAAAATTATTATGACGCTAATAATACAATTCTGTTCATAAAATTGTTTTTAATATATTCGCTATCGTCAATCAGTCGTAAAGAGTAGAGATTATCGCCAAATAGTATTTAATCGATTTATTTGTTGCAATAGAATTATAAAATCTTTCCAATAAATAATTACGGCCATTGAAACACGTTCTTAAGATTAGTTTTACTTCATCTAATTATTAATTATTAGCTCGTAAAAGTCTACTGCTGAGCATAGTTTCCTCCATCCTCCATCAAAGTAGAGTATTTCATGATTGCCACACTTGGAAAATCTAGTCCAGTTTAATCTCCAAAACCTGTGACTAGGTTTGTGAATTTTCCGCTTAAACCCCTTTTTCGTATCTCCTTAATTTCAGAGCACTCCCCTTATTGAGTTGACGGTCTTCGTCATAACCAGTTTAGTTATTTTATACCTGTCTTAATCGGAATAATTATTTAGTCATCTATCTAAAGCCATTAATTTTTTTTTGGCTTTGCTTATGGGGCTACTGTTTGAACCTAGGGTTCAGAAAGGAAGTAATGTATAATTACACCGCAAACACAGGCTAGACAAAGGCTAGGATTTTCGATTTGGGATCCTGAAACTACGCATCTCAACTTTTAATGTAAAATGGCCTTTTGGCAATATTTTAATATATTATTTGTTATTTAGTTGGAAAATATTTGATAACAGGGACATGCTGCTAGGAAATGAAGCATTGCAGCATTGGCAGAGGACCAAATTTTAATGGACATTTTTTATATGGAAAAATGTTTCCTTGTAATACCTGTGGTAAAGCTTTAACTTCTTTTTCAATATGATATCCTGCAATTGGTTTGTAGCTTTGTGGTAAGCGAGTTGCCTGCCCAATTGACACATGAGAGTTTCCAAGAACCAAAGAAATATTGTTTTTTAATTCCTCAAATGAGGGTACAGATTTTCCTCTTCTCCGAACAATTGGAGCGATAATCCGTTCATAATCTTTATTTTCGATAGGAGAGAACACACTGTGAATCAATGAAATTAAAGCGTTATAAAACATGTTAAATTAGGAGATAAGTTAAGACAGAATAAAAATTTGTTAAATGTTAAAATAAAATAGTTTTCTACACAAAATGAATGTTTGCTATAGCGTGGGAGCGTTTAATAGAATAAATAACATATAAAATTTATCAATATCAAAAGAATACTGGATCCTTGGGAGATTCGAAGGCGCAGCTCGCAGAGATGCAGCCAAATGTAAAATAACCAAACGTGCGAGGTCTGGCTTGTGACGATTAAAGCAACTGGGGAGTCGCATATCCAGCAGTGGACTTCTATGGCTGACGAAGAAAAAGCAAAATTGGTATAAACACATTTGGGTATAACTTACAAGTATTGATGTAATACACCAAAAATTTGGTAAAACAATTCCTGTACACGTTGTATAAACGTTAAGGGTGGTGCGGTATTAGAAGTGACATCTGAGTTGTACGCTGGGTTTGGTAATTCGTCGATAATTTTTAATACCATCCAATGTGGTTCAACTGTTGAGAACCATATGAAAGGACATTCAAATATCGCTGGAAGTCTAAAATACAAAATATTAAACATAAGTTTTTCCTTTATATTATTTTCACATTTAAATCAGATTATTGTGACGAAAGATATAGTAATTGTTGAACTAGATAGTTTGTTTAGTTATATTAACTCAGATTGTTTATCGTTTAATCATACGTGTGGAATTTATATAACAATCAAACTGTCTGTAATGTATTATGATTATTCATTGTAATGTAAGCTAAATAATTTGATTTTCAAAGTTTCTATATATTATATAAACTACACTTACCCAGCATATAGTTCATTAAACATCCATTCAGCAATAATAAGATCAAACTTTTCCCTCGGATCATTTAATATCTTTTGCATTTCTGGGTGCTCCAATGTCACTATACAAATTTCTTTCATTGCTGTAAATAAAACTTTGAAATCCATGTCCTCCCTTTCTTTGTCCATTATTTTCTGTATGTTTAGATTGTCATCTGCAATAAATAAATAAACAAGGTAAAAAATAGATCAATTATTCTGTAAACTTTGAAATAGCACGTATTTATTTACTTAGTAAAAGGCGAATTTCTTCACCAACATCGATTTCTCTAACATTAGGCGCTGGTATATCATTAGGCTTCGAAGTAATGATTGTTACCTGAAAAGAAAGTTATAAAAAAACAAGAGGTAAAATATTTTATATCAATTTATATTTTTTTTATTCAAGCGCATTGCAAAGGCCTTTATTTATTTTAGCAGTAGATAAACAAACATGAAGACAAAGATAGTGGAGGAGAGCACGTCTTGGGTGGTTGATACTAGTGTACCTGCAGATGTAAGTGACAGCGTTCTTGTGGCCTTGGCATTAGAATAGAATAGAATAGAATAATTTTTTATTCAATATAGATCACATGTGTAATTCTTATTGAAAGTCATTTTTTACTTTACCACTGGTTCGAAAAAAAAACCTCTGTCCTGGGAAGAACCAGCAAGAAACCCAGCGGGACTTTTTTTTTAAAGCAAATTTTACAATAATGGTTGTACTAACTATATAAGTACAAAATTTATTTTAGAAACAGCTTGGAAGCGATCACCTCATTCCCAGGGGTTATAATCAACCATGTATTCATTTATACTATAATAACCCTTTTTATAGAGTTTCAACTTAACAAAACATTTAAACTTGCTAATGGAGAGAGCCTGTACACTTTCCGGGACCTTGTTGTAATAGCGTATACATTGCCCCAAGAATGAATTACTGACTCTGTGGAGTCGAGAAACTGGTATCACTAGCTTGTGTTTGTTCCTAGTGTTTACATAATGCACATCACTTTTTTTACTAAAACTACCTTTGTTTTTGTGAACATACATTAAATTTTCGTAAATATACTGAGAGGCCAAAGTTAATATATTTATTTCTTTAAATTTATCTCTAAGAGACTCTCTCAGTTTTAGGTTGTAAATAGCTCTAATGGACCTCTTTTGTTAAACAAAAATAGTTTCTGAATCAGCCGCATTTCCCCATAGCAAAATTCCATAAGACATTATGCTATGGAAATAACTGAAGAGCACAGGGAAAAAAGGAGCTCATTGACAATTTTACGTTTTTGGAACGAACTATACCATTTTACTTCGTTTTCTATGGCCAATCAGTGCACGTTATTTTAAAAACGATAAAAGGCGCTGATTTTGTGTAAAGTGAATTTAAAAAAATTGTACTTTAGGATAAAACGCGCTCATTGCATTCTATACCGCGTAAAAAGGTGCCCATTGTCTATGAAACCACGCTAGAACGGGCTGATCGCAGCGATTGTAACAGAAAACGCGCTCATAGTCGGCCATCTGTATTATTTTGTCGTACAAATGACAGCTACCAGATAAGCTTCCTTGCATAAATTTTACGACTCCTTTAGTGTACGTTAAGTTTTTAAAAGTTTTTGCTTATTTATCTCAAAATGGACAGTAATACATAGGACACTCAATAAGTTTTAAGATATACGAAATGTATTCTAGATATTACTAATATTTATCATATTACATCTTTTCAAAATATTTTCCATCATGCTCTATACAAGGTTCCATTCGCCTAAGTCAACTCTGAAAACACTTTTGTCAGTCTTAATCTGACAGGTCGGAAATTGCTTCTCCGTAGGCAGCCACGGCTTCAACACCAGATTCCTCAATAAATGCTTTTGTTCTAAGGGAGGTATTTGAAGAGGCGTTATCGTGATGCAGCATGATTCCCCGAAGCCCAGTCTTTGGTCTTCTCTCCCGCATAGCTCGAAAAGCTTTGGGTAATGCAACTGTAGTATACCATTCAGAGTTGACTGACCTACAATTTTCCAGCATTGACGTCGACAAATGTCCCCTCCGCTAATAAAACTAGCCACCATTTTTTTACCGACGTTGCGAGGTCTTTAAAGTATTGTCAGTAACTGTCCTTCTGAGTAGATCTATACCGATGATTGCCTTTTATTTTCCGGATCATATTGATAGATATATGTCTCGTCACCAGTAACAATTTCTGAAACACGCCTAGATGCCCCGTTTTCAAAACGTAGACGCATTTCATGGCACCAATAGACAGGAGTCTGTTTTTCGCTTTCGGAGAGCAAACGAGGGATCCATCGACAACAAAGCTTCCTCACTTCAAGATGGTATGAATGCTGCCCAAACTAATGCCTACAATCTTTTCGATGTCCGTATATGTGATTTGTGGGTCTTCTCGCACCAACATTTCAGTAGTTCATACATTTTCTGCCATTACTGCTGTTTGTAGGGCCCCGGTTCTTTTTTTAATCTTTAAAATTAATTTTACCCGAATATATTAACTTACCCAACAAATAAATTTCATGCTAATTAACATGCATTTTATTTCATTAGTATGTTTATGTAATTAGACATTGTTTATGATCACCAATTAATTTGTAAAATGTAAAAAGGAGATCATTGTCACAATGAGCACCTTCTTGCCTTTTACATTTGGGAGTTAGGTAATTAAATTACAAACTATTGTTTATTTACCAACCCAATCTTTTAAAATAACAATATATTATGTTAAATATACACTGTTCCTTTTTTTATAGGGGTACAAATCATATTCTAGTAGAAGTGAAAGTGTAGAAATTGAAATTTTAGGTTTAATTCTTTAATTACTCGAAACAATGAGAATGTTAATGAGCTCCTTCTTTTCCTGTGCCCTTCAACTGAAATAAACTAATCTAGCTGTCTCGACACTAGTGAGACCTCTAATCTTTTTTACAGCATAGGCTGCAGAACTTAGTCTGCTTGCTAGTTTGGATATATGGGGGCCCCACTGAAGCTTTGCGTCGAGAGTGATGCCAAGAAAAACAGTGGATTCAACAGGGCTCAGTTCTTCCCCATTTAAAACACATTGGTACTCAGATTTCTAACATTCGTTGTTGTAAATTTAATACATTTAGTTTTATTTCCGTTTAAATGTAAATTATTAACGTTAAACCATATTTTTATTGATATAGCACTATTCAATTCGTCACATATAAATGATTGACGTTTAAGTTTAAAAATCAAAGAAGTATCATCAGCAAATAATACTATATCATGATTATCCTCTACAATAGAAGGTAAGTCATTAATATACACTAGAAACAGGAACGGCCGAGAATTGAGCCCTGAGGGACACCCATTAGTACAGGTGCGATTATGCGATGAAGGTGGAATACTACGGGATTATAGTTGCTGCAAAATGAACAAAACTTGTTCTTGCTCCTGGGAGGCAAATCAAGGCTAGACAATATAATTTAAATTAGTCACAAATTAATAAAAATGCAAAATTTTAGTTCATTTCAGGGCAGGATGCAATTTTGAAATCAGTTCCAAGCAATTTAAATTAGAAATGAGATAATAGAGGTAACCTCTAGCAGTTTTAATACTTTTAATAGTTTAGAATGTAGCTAAAAAATTCTTAATTGTATGACTTCATATAGTCATAATAAAAATTGTTTACACCTGGTGCATCAAAATATACAAGGAATGATAGGCAAAGAGCTAGAAATTGAATTGTTCCTAAATAGTTAAAATATTGATATTTTATGTATTACTGATCATTGGTTAAAAGCTTATAACTTTATGTTTAACATCAGTAATCACCAGGTGGTCAGTACGTTCCATAGAGAAACAGGTTTAAGAGGTGGCTCGTTACTATTGGCTTTTTATTATCTTGTAAAGAGTGTTAAGATATTGTGAGCCTCTCTGTTGAGCGAACTGTAGAACTGGCATGTGTTGAATTTGAGCACCTCATTGGTGTGAGCGTCTACAGCCCCCATGTTCTATATATGACACTATTGAGAAACTTATTGAAGAAGTTATTGTTAAGCTTAAAAAACAGAATAAATCTATTGTTATATGTGGAGACTTTAGTGTCAATCTCATGAAGCTTCCTCCACCAATATTAAATTTAAATCATTGTTTTATCATATGGTCTTTTTAATTTATTTTTAGAGCAAACATGTTGTATAGATAACATTTTGACAAATGTTAAGCCGTGCATAAACGTATAATTCAAAACTTGAGTTCAGATCACTGAGGACAATTAGTTTTGTTACAATATGTTCACAAAAAGCAAGTAGATGAGAAAGTTGTGTGTATTCCAGTAAATGAATGTCGCTTAAAGAACTTTAGAAGTAACGTAGTGAAAAATGTTCCATCGCTTTCAAACAAAAATAATCCAGATTTTTTTGTATGAAACATTATTTAAGCTTATTTGCAATGAATTTGAAAACACTTTTACTTGTAAAATATTCTTTTTGAACAGTCGAAAGGCATTAATTGGTAGGATTCCATAAAAGCAGACAAATGTTGTATAAACTTTACCATAAAATGTCATATTACAATTCTAGCGTCTAATTTAGGGAATATGTAAAAAAATTCAAAAATATTGCAAAAATATTGGCTGTGGAGTATATTCTTTTGAAAAAAATTTAGACGGCTTCTAATAAAATTAAAATGACATGGATTATAATTTATTGCGCAACTGGTAAGTTCATTTCTTGTAATGTAAACTACTAGTTAAGATTTAACAACAAATTAACTGAAGCAGATGAGGATGATGCAATGATTTTTGAGAAATATTTTAAATATTCTGATCTAAACTACTAAGTACTTGAATTTTTATCGTGCCGCCGCCGAATCATTACTTATGACAAATCACGAATCATCATCATTACAGCCTTTCATAACTCCACTGCTGAACATAGGCCTCCCCCAAGGAATGCCACAAAGCACGGTCTTGAGCCAACTGCATCCATCGACTTCTTGCATATTTTACCAGGTCGTCACTCCATCTCGTGGGGGGTCGCCCTACATTTCGCCTACCGGTACGAGGCTGCCACTCAAGAACCTTTCTTCCCCATTGGTTGTCGGTTCTTCGAGCTATATGGCCGGCCCACTGCCACTTCAGCTTACTAATCCGTTGGGCTATTTCGGTTACTCTGGTTGTACTGCGGATATTCTCATTCCTAAGTTTATCACGCAGAGAAACTCCGAGCATAGCCTCTCAATAGCTCGCTGAGCCAGCAGTGAAGGACCACGTCTCAGATCCGTGGGTTTTTACTGGCAACACGCACTGGTCGTACAATTTCGTTTTCAGGTTTTGAGATATGTCTGACGAGAAGATGTGTCGTAGTTTCCCGAACGCTGCCCAGCCGAGTTGAATCCGTTGATTGACCTCTCGGTCAAAGTTGGACTTACCTAGTCGGACTATTTGTCCCAGGTAAATATAATCGTCAACAACTTTGAGCTTAGTGCTCCCAAAAACTACCGGCATAGATGTGACATGGACATTAAACATAATCTTTGTTTTATCCATGTTCATCTTAAGACCTATCCGTTGGGAGACACTATTGAGGTCATTGAGCATAGTGCTTAGGTCCACCAGCGATTCTGCCATAAGGACTATATCGTCGGCAAATCGAAGGTGAGTGATGTACTCGCCATTGATGTTAATACCGTATCCTTTCCAGTCCAGAAGCTTGAAAACGTCTTCCAATGCAGCGGTGAAGAATTTCGGGGATCTAACGTTACGCTGTCTTACACCTCTCTGCAATTGAATAGGTTTCGTACTCTGGTTCTGTACTCAGATAGCCATCGTAGCCCTACTGTACAAGCACTTCAGCACTTCCATATACCGACAGTAAACTTGGCACCGCTGAAGGGACTGCAGCACCGCCCAAATTTCGACGGAATCAAAGGCTTTCTCATAGTCCAAATACGCCAGGCATAATGGCAAATTGTACTCCTCGGACTTTTGTACAACTTGCCGAAGGGTATGGATGTGGTCTATGGTGCTAAAGCCCTTTCGAAAACCGGCTTGTTCGGGAGGCTGGAAGTCGTTAAGTCTGCGCGCGAGACGATTCGTAATGAGTCTCGAAAACAGCACGTAGACGCGGCTCAGAAGGGAAATCGGTCTGTAGTTCTTCAAGAGAGCGTTGTCACCTTTCTTTAAGAACAAGACCACCGCACTTCTGCTCCACACCTCCGGTGTAATGCCACCATGGAGGACGGAATTAAAGAGCTTCTGAAGGACTTCAAGTACCGGTCTTCCACCCGCTTTCAGAAGCTCCGCTGTAATTCCATCCTCGCCTGGGGCCTTACCGTTTTTAAGGTGCTGGAGAGCCATTCTAATCTCGCTCAGACTGACGTCCGGGATATCTTCGGAATAGTGTCGGATAAGACTCGCTCTTGGATCGTTACTCACACTTGTGTGTGGCTCCAACGATGACGTGTGTGAATAATGAGATTGACTTCATTATGACGACCAGACAACAACTGTTTAGTGATGTCTCAGTAATTGCGAGGGTGAAAACTGGTAGCGATCACAGAATGGTTAGAGGCACACTGAACCTAAACGTTAAGTTGGTGCGGTTTCGTCTAATGAAGTCAACGCTCCATCCCCCTCTTTTCTATTCCAAAGTCACGAAACCTTTCAGCTCGAGTTACAAAACCGTTTTCAGTGCCTAGAAGACTGCAATAATGTAGACGATATGAATGACAAGCTCGTGGAAACTGTCCATGCGGTCGGAGCTAAGTTCTACAAGACCCGCCGCAGAAGAACACAAAAACTCTCCGATCACACTCTTAATCTCATGGCTGTTAGACGGGAGATAAAGCTACATTCTTCAACAGATTTGACAGCATACAGGCAACTGAACAGACAGATCTCCAAATGCATGCGGCGGGACTTACGCAACTTCAATACAGCTTGTATTGAAGGAGCAAGTGTGAGACTTGCGTGTGGCTCCAACGTTGACATGTACAGCTGTCCATAGAACCTCTCAATCTCACTCAAAATCTCAGGTGCCCCGGAAACGATGCTGCCACACTCGGTCTTCAGCTTTGTAAGGTGGCTCTTTCTGGCAGACAGATCTCTGGCAAAGACTTTGGAGCCTTGGTTCCGCTTGATCGCTTCTTCAATACAAGCTGTATTGAAGTTGCGTAAGTCCCGCCGCATGCATTCGGAGATCTGTCTGTTCAATTTCCTGTATTCTGTCAAATCTGTTGAAGAATGTAAAATTATATTAATAAAGAATTAATTCGGTTTCACAAGGGATCAATTGACAACTTATGCTGATGTAAAGCTGATTAAACACATTTATCTTTAATGCATTGAAGAGTTCACAGAATGCTTTGGGTATAGTCTGTGACCTATCCAAGCCGTTCGATAGTGTTCACCATGAAACAATAATCAGGATACTTCAACAATAAGATGTAATAAGTGATGCTCTTAACTAGTTTTACTAGACTAGTTTACTTTAGCTATTTCCATAGCATAATTTTGTGTCGTATTTTGCTAATGGGATACGCGGTTGATACTGAAATCATATTTGTTTTACAGAAAAAGGCCATAAGAGCCATCTCTATGATTTAAAACCTAAAGAGTCGCTACGACAAAATTGAAGGAAATTAATAAATTAGCTTTGGCCTCTCAATAAATTTATGAAAAAGTTATGTTCATAAAAACAAAAGTAGTTTTTCATAAATTAAAGACTTTAAAATCTGTAAATACTAGGAAGAGACACAAGCTATTAATACCAGTTACTCGACCCCACCTAGTCAGTAACACATAAAGAACTGAGCCCTGTTGAATTCACTGTTTTTCTTGGTATCACTCTCGACGTAAAGCTTAAGTGGGGCCCCCATATATCCAAACTAGCAAGCAGACTAAGTTCTGCAGCTTGTGCTGTAAAAAAGATTAGGAGTCTCACTAGTGTCGAGACAGCTAGCTTAGTTTATTTCAGTTATTTCCATAGAATAATATCTTATGCGACTTCGCTATGGGGAAATGCGGTTGATTTAGAAACTATTATTGTTTTACAGAAAAGAGTCATTAGAGCTATATGCAACCTAAAACCGAAAGAATCTCTAAGAGAAAAATTAAAGAAATAAATATATTACCGTTCAATAAGAATAACACATGTGATGTATATTGAATAAAAATTATTCTATTTTATTCTATTCTTTGGGCGATGTATACACGTTTACAATTAATTACCAGGAAATATACAATATTAGAACTGCTCAAGGTTCAAAAACTTTATTAAACTAAATTGTAGTAGTAATAGCAGTGTAAAAAGGATTATTTTAATAGTAAGGGATTTATGGATGAAAATAAAACCTGAGAATGAGGTGTTGCTACCATGCTATTTCTTATTTGTTTTGTGTTGTTAATTGTGTAACATACATGATTATTAGCTGTTATCTAAAATAAGTCCTGTTGGGTTTCTTGCTGGTTCTTCCCAGGACAGAGGTTTTATTATTGCCACTGGTTTAGACCAGTGGATATTAAACAGAAGAGTGGCTTCCAATGAGTGGTATGTATAATATATGTTGATCAAAAAAGTTTCTGTTTTCGTTCATGCTTCTGTAAATCAAGATAATTGTCGCGGGTGTGTCTGGTTGTTTGTTAAGTATGTTGAATCGACAACGTTCCAAAATAGTAAAAAATTCACTTTAATTAATACAGTTACAAAAATGTTAATAAATTGTTATGAATAAACCCGACAGTATTGCGTAACGAAAGTGCACTAAATAAATTGGCGGCGTTGCGCCAATTGTTGACAAAGGTGTTCGGTTTCTCATAGCTTCACCGGTTCACATAGCTCGGCCTCAGCCTGGCTAGGGCGGTGAGCATGTTGCGCGAACGCAACGCCATTATCGATAACAATAAATTTAATTTTAGATTTAAGTTATTATCTTTATATTTATTTTTAATATAACTTGTTACATTCCAGACATTTGTACTTATAGTTTTTTTTAATACCTAATTAGTAATTTATTTGAAATCATTATTATTCTTTTTTTAATAAATACGTTGTTGTATCTATTTTTTTTAATTTTTATCACTAACCCACATATTGACAAAGTTAAATACACTATCGATACGCTCTCATTTTTTGGTGCAAGAATCGCCATTTCACATTACCATTTGTCTTCATGCACGTTGTTCGTTAAATCTGAATAAACGCTCGCAATTAATTCGGAATTACTCTGTACTAAATTACAAAAATCTCTCGCCAATTTAACGTAGCCCTCAGCATCCGTTTCCAAACGCCCATCGCTATTTTTTAATAGTGTGTTAGCATAGTTTCCAGCAATGATATCATTATACAAATGCACTCTCATATTCGTAGTTAAACTGAATTTTGTCACCTTGTTCCATAAAATAGACGACTTGAGGCATGCTTTAATTTCATCTGCAGGTGTGAAGAGGTCCTTTTGAATGACAGGTAAAGTTTGGCGAAAGTCACCAGCCAGTAAAACCACCATTCCTCCCATTACATCGGTATTGCTGCGCAAATCCTGGAGCGTTCGATTTAGTGCTTCTACAGATTTTTTATGCGACATTGTACTTTCATCCAACACTAAAAGTTTGCGTTGTCGTAGCATTATACCTCGTGCACTATTTTTGCTAAAGTTGCAGATCGGCGATTCTTTCTGGGCTAGATTTAGTGGGAGTTTTAAAACAGAATGTACAGTGCGGCCCCCGCTTAGCATACCGGAGGTATACCGGAGGAAGCTACAGCCACAGCAATGTTTTTATCTTTACGTACTTGCGCTAATAATAAATTTAACAAAAATTTCTTCCCAGTTCCTCCAGGGGCATCTAAAAAGAAAAGTGCACCATTTCCAGATTCAAGTTGTCCTAATACTTTGTCAAAAACTCGTTTTTGTTCGGGAAGCAAGTGGTGTACAAATTCGGTTCATAGTTTGTTTCACGTACAATTTTATCTCTTAGTTCATTTTCGGTTGTTCGCTGAGGGCTTATCATTCCAAAGTCGCTTAATTTTTTGCCTACCATTGCCATTACTTTATCTTCAATTTTTCCAACTGCTTCATTATAAATGTGTTCATTGTATGTCATGTTCGCGTGTGTCTGCTGTAACCTTCACAAAATATTTTCCGCCATGTACTCTTTATATTTGTTCCATAATTCATGTACATTAGATAGCCCGCAAGATGATATGAGAGTTGCATAAAGATCCCTAATTTTGGCTGGTGATTGGTACTGCACAGCTTCCTCCATGGTTTCATCGCAGTGATTATCGTTTTCTAAAAGATGCAGAGCTTCACATGCTTCTCTATAAGTTGCGCATTCGTAACCGTTGACAGTTTTAAGGTCTTTATATCCTGTAGGACCCCGAACATGGTGCAGCAGCAATCGTAAAAAAGAAAAATTCAAAATTAGTTACATGGACGGTATACACACGACCAAGGGCATCTGATGACTTTACACCGGGCTAATTTGCAACAGGCGCGCCTTGAATACGGCGTTACCAATCCCTACTAGATGTGTTCCAAGTATAATAGCGGGGGACTTCAGAATATAACAACGTTTTTGCAAAGGGGTCGGTTTGACAAAGTTGAAAGAAGGCTGTTAGTGTAGTTTTTGGCGGTGATGCAATTCTTTCTTGTAATTTCTTTCGTTGAAATATACACGCTCTCCATTTTCTAAGTGCACAGCAAGGTGAGTAACTGTTGGGTGCCTTTCGTGTAAAGGGAAGCCAAGGAGACGCCACGCTGCCTCGTTACTGCTGACATAGCTCTCTGCTTGAAAGGTCTGTACTTCATTAACGGGATTTGCCTCACCTTCACTCCTGAGATTAAATATTGCTTGGTCGCTCCCTTTTTTTTTGTACTTACAGGTATACTTGATTACGCGGACAGAGCTACATGCTTCTACATTAATGTGGGCATTAAATATTTTACATAGAATGGGCGAATACGGGACAATCCAGCTGTTATCTAAGGTTTCGAATGCTCCAGAGCGAGATTTGATTGTAACTTTCCTGCCACCATCTTCGGGAGCTCTGTTTCTGTATAAAGTGTGGCCATTGTCATTGTGCACTGTTTCTTTTAATAGCTGTTTAGGGAATTTCTTTGTACATTTTCCTTCTTTCATACATGGCGATATTGAATTTCGTGCTCCACATGGACCGTGAATCATATTTCGGACGATGGTATCATACAATTCTATATCTTGCTCAGGATCCGGAATCTCGGCGCTTATTATGTCGTCAATTTGGCTGGGCCACAACTTCTCTTTAAGCCATATAAGAATGTGGGCATGCGGTAATCCTCTTTTTTGCTATTTAATTGAATACATGAAGCACTGCACTGCTACGAAAATTTCCCTTTGTTAATTACATACATTAATTTTTGTACTTTCTATCTAAATACTCTAGCAACTAAATCGTGTCTGTCAGTACTTTTTTGGCCCGGCATTAGCTCCTCGGTTATTTTTTTCCATGTGGGATTGCAAGTAAACGTAACAAAAAGATCTGGCCTTCCGTAAGCTCGTACATAGGCGAATGCGTCTTGTGTGTACTTATGTAGGTAGCGGGGACTGTTAACGAATGATGAGGGCAGAATTACCATTTTGCCTTAATCTCTGGGGTTTACTTTGGCGTCGCTAGAAACTGCATCTTGTAAATGTATATAATTCTAGACGCGCAGCTTTTTTGATTTAAAGATATATAACGGAGACGTTTACTTTCTACTTTCACATACATGTCTATCAAAAATTGATGAAATATTTGTCTTCACCGGGCTAAGAGGTTAAAATCATTTTCTCGCAACATCATATGATACGCATAAAAATCCATACATGATACTTTTTTGTTCGGAGTAGGCTCCTTTGTGACCGAGTTAATGAGGGGAATTTGAAAATGATAACGCTCTTGTCCTTTGCAATATATCAATGATATTGCAGAGCGTCATAAAACTTTTGTGTATCGGCTACCTGTTTCAACGTATCATTACGTGCTCGCAAGATAATGTCTCGTGAAGAAAATTGATCACCACTAATTACGGCTGCTATTTCGTTTATCAAAGGTGCATTGTAGCGCCTTTCATGCTCTCCTCGAGGGGTCCGATCTGCGTGAATGACGACTTTATAATCCTCTTCAGGTAGGTTTTCTAAAGCAGTTTTAAATGTTTTGACTAAAATGTTACGTTCATGCTACAATCATTGAATTTTGAACACTGTGTCTCTCTCAACTCCCTGGATAAATTGGCAGCGACGGTCTACCTCAACTTCTTCGTCACCCATAAAATATACTTGTAAAAATTTATGCTGTTCGTTTTCAGCTGAAAAAAGTGAACCTATTCTATGATAAATTTGCCCTTGCACCGTAAATGTAGGCGAAAATCCCGGCATTATTATTTCCCGGTCAACTCCGAAGGGCGTTATTTGAAAGCATGAGTTATATTTCCGGATCCTGTTTAAAAAGCGCCGTGACTCATTAGCATCATATAAAAAGAGAGTTATCAAAGGTTCTTCTGGTTCCCCAAGTAACGGAAGAGACACTTTGCCATTGGAACAGCATATGCCGGCGGGCTTATCTTTCTATTTTAAAGCGTTGCAAAATCGACACGCCTTGTCCATCAGTCCAATAACAACTAACCTGTGATTTTTATAATCAATCAACGGATCATAATTGAATGCTGCGTCATTAAAAACCGAAAAATTTTGTCGACGTTCAGCTTGGAGCTGTGCTTTTGCATTTCTTCGCGCCTGTGTCTGTTCTGGTGTTTCAGATGCCCTTATAGTAGATTGACGTTCAGCTTGCTCAATGAGTCTGTGTTGAGTTTCATCAGGTGTTTCCGCGGCTCTTAAGGCGGTCTGACGTTCTGCTTATACGAATAGCCTTTGCTGACTTTGAGCAGGTGTTTCAGTAGCTCTTAAAGTAGATTGACGCTCTGCCTGTTCAAGACGCCTTTGCTGACTTTAATCAGGTGTTTCAGTAGCTGTTAAAGTAGCTTGACGTTCCGCCTGTTCAAGTTGCCTTTGCTGGTTTTGAGCAGGTGTTTCAGTAGCTCTTAAAGTAGCTTGACGCTCTGCCTGTTCAAGACGCCTTCGTTGACTTTGAGAAGGTGTTTCAGAAGCTCTTAAAGTAGCTTGACGTTCTGCCTGTTCAAAACGCCTTTCCTGACTTTGAGAAGGTGTTTCGGAAGCTCTTAAAGCAGCTTGGCGCTCTGTCTGTTCAAGATGCCTTTGCTGACGTTAAGAAGGTGTCTCAGATGCTCTAAAAGCAGCCTGACGCTCTGCTTGTTCATGCCTTCTCAGTTCAGCATCTTCTAAAGATTCTAGCGATCGAGCTAATCTTTTCGCGTGTCTCTGAGAAGATACTCTTGAAAGGCTAAACTTTAAGTTTGCGAGGCATTATGAAGTAACAAAAACCTATTTATAAAAAAACGTTAAAATACCTAAAAGGAATTAAATTTCCTTTGAAATATTTTTTTTAAAGAAAATCCAAAATATCTAAAAGGAATAAATATTCAAATAAATATTTAAATATTTTTATTTTTAAATATTTTTTAAAATCAAAACAACAAAACCAGTTTACGACACAACACGAATCCGAAAACGATAGCCAAAAAAAATCGAATCAACTTAAACCAAATCACAAAACAAATAGCAGAATACCGAAATCGAAAGCAGTATTCAATATAAATATAACCAACGAAAAAGAAATAAGTGTATAAGTACCGTATACACTATCTATACTATTAATATTCCTTTGAAATATTGTTAAACAACCTAAAACAACGAAAACCCATTCACGATTCTAAATAAACAAAATCCAAAATCAAAGCCAGAGTCTAAATATGTACAAAGGAATACCAACCAAATCAACAAAACCGATCCAAGAAAATACACAAATCCGAAAATGAAAGCCAATATAAATTCATTCAACCTTAACCAAATCACGAAGCAAATAACAAACAACCGAAATCAAAAGCAGGTAGTCGAATAAGCTTCGAAATAGAAACAATTTAAGCGTGTAGGTACCGTATGCACTACAAGTTGACGCGCGACTCAACGGCGGGAGTTAAGTACATGTCAGGAAACATTTCGTTACCGCGTTTTAAAAACCTAGTAACGACATCTAGCGGAATCAATTTAAACTATGTATTTATTAGTTAATAAGAACTCTCAATAAATATTTTTCTTATAATTTTGCACAATTTTTCTTATTGTAATACCGATTCATTCATAACCACATATAAGAACTGTATTCATTTCCGTTCAATAAATATTACTAAGGCTTATTAATAAGGCTTACTAAGAACTGTTTCTACCACAGTTAAGTAATAGTTAAGGGTGAAAGCGTGGTGGTAATAGTATTTCTGATCCATATTTATAATCACGCCTGTAACCCTTGCGGGGTAGGCAGAGCATCAACGGATTACTTAATATCGTCTGCGAGGTTATCGCATATTCTGTGAATTACAATGCACCAAAACGTTTGAAGAAAAGCAGCTGGTGAATTTTATGTTTTATTGCTCTCTTCCCGGTCCTGCGTGGAAAAATACAGATCCATACATTTTTTATCTTAATTTTGGTAAAAAGACATAATAATCCAGATATTCTGATCTTCTGTGTTCGTTCATCGTACCGTCGTCCGTCTTGTAGAATCACGGTGGCGCCACCTAGCTGAATTTAATTTTGCAACATATTCTATTTTCCCACGGGAATGATATGTTTTTCCGCTAAAAACGCACTCAGATATAAATGTACTCTGGGCTCAGATTTCATTCTACGACGAAGAGGTCAGTAATCCAACACCCTACTAAGTACCTATTTTCGAGCTCTGGTCCTTATATATTTGGCTCGGCTGCCAATCATACAATCATAGTCGTAAATCATCTCCTAGTACAAGCAACAAACAATTTCTTAAAATTTTTTCGTTCAAAAATGTGAAAATGTTATGTTTTTACGAACAAAATATACAGTGTGATTGGGAGATGGCTGCAAAGTTTTCAAAGGGCGTTAGTATAGACAATTTAGAACCATTTAGGCCATGCTAGTCTTAGATGAACTCTTACCATTTTTTTGATAAGTTTTTATGATTTTTAGCGAAAACGCCCATAATTTTATAATTAACTGTTATTTATGGCCAAATTAAACAATAAAAAACATGTATTTTATTTTATTCAATTAAAGTTATGTATAAGCAATCTAATAAGACATGTTTTAAGCACATAATATATCTTAAGATAATTGTTTTAAAAATATTTAAAGTTCACGAAAAAGATTTAAAACTTATAAATACTGTTACGAGCTTGTGGTTCGAGACAATTAAAAACTGCCGATTGAATTACCAAAATTGACACTTTAATTACGGAACACTAATAACAATTTAAAAACACACTGATAATAAAACACAATTGTATTACTGATCACTTTAGTTCAAAGTTATATCACTTCGAAGTATTCGCTTACTTAACTTATCTTCACGCACAATCCCTGACGGGGTAGCCAGAGAGAACAGATCGCCAAGTGTCACGATCTTTACATACCTCTTTCGCTTCTTTCAGATTCATTATCTTCTTCATACATGCACGTCTAGGTATCCGAGTACTCTTGACACTCCCCTCTTCGAGCAGTTTGCTCACATGGTCTTCGAAAGTTAGTCTCGGTCTACCTCGACACCTTTTAATATTAATTTCGCGCTATATATTTTCTTCACCATTCGGTCTTCACTCATTCGCTCAACGTGCCCAAACCATCGAAGCACGCCCTTATCAATTTTTGTGATAAGGTCATCTTTCAAACCTGCCATATTGCGAATCTCTTCGTTTCGCTTTCGGTCGGCCATGGTGACGCCGCACATTTTACGAAGAGATCGCATCTCCACTGCATTCAACTTGCTTTTATGCTTCTTCTGGCATACCCAGGTTTCGCTGCCATATAACAAAGTCGGTACCAACACTGCGTTATGTATTGCAAGGCGTGCACTCTTCACTACGCCTTGCCTTTTGACTAACGCAGTCAGGGCACCATTGACTTTGTTCCCGGCAGCGACACGCCTGTCCACATATAAATCACATCTTCCATCCCGGCTAAAAGCACTCCCCAAGTATACAATTTCATTTACCTGTTCTAGACATTCCTGATTTACCCATATTTCACACTTCGTTCTCTCTTCGTCCCTTTCAAATACCAGAACCTTAGTTTTATTAGCATTCAAACGGAGACCTTTAATTTCACATTCCTCTTTCATACACGTGACTAATGCCTGCAGTTCTGCCTCTGATGGTGCAATAAGCACTGCATCATCAGCATACAGCAGACAATTTACTTTTATGTCACCCAATTTCACACCCAAACAGCTATCTTTCAGCTTCTGTAAACAGCTGTCGAGATACAGTATGAACAGCCAGGAAGACATGACACAACCCTGTTTCACGCCCGTTTGGACGCTAAACATGGGTGACAGGTCATGCCCTACCCGCACACAGGCTTTACAGTTACAGTAAAGTGACTGCACAGCCCTTAGCAATCGACCATCCACACCGTACCCTGGCAACAGTTCCCACATTTTCTTCCTTACAACCTTATCAAATGCTTTCTCAAGATCCACAAAAGCACAGAAAATCTTCTGGTTAGCAGCCAGAAGCTTTTCCGCGATCATGCGTAGAGAAAACATTTGATCCGTGCATCCTCTTCCAGGTCTAAATCCGCATTGTGCCTCCCATAGAAATCTTTCCGATTTCTCTTGCATCCTACGTGTCAAAACCTTCGAGTAAACTTTACTTGCTAAACTGGTCAAGCTGATCGCCCGATAGCACCCGCAGTCAAAATGTGAACCTTTACCTTTATATAAAGGCACAATGACTGCGGATCGCCAATCATCCGGGACATCCCCCGTCCGCCAGCACAAATTGCACAGCAGATAAAAGCTGTCCCAGACGCGAGGCCCACCATACTTGACCATTTCAGCAGTAACACTGTCTAGTCCCGCAGCCTTACCACATTTCAAACTTCGAATCGCACGTTCAATCTCTTTCATACTGATGACCTCAGTGTCATCGAGGTCCAGGTCTGGCGTACCAGTCACGGCGTCATCCCCGGATCCCTCACTAAGATCATCACACGCATACATTTCTCTATAAAATTCGCTCCATCGCTGCATGACGTCCGATTTTTCTGTGAGGACGTCATTAGTTCTCGAAAGCACTTTGTTCATTCTTAAGGCCGTCGCACCACTTCGGGTCCTTCCAACCTCTTTCCAGAAGAGTTTAGAGTTCTCCTTAAAGTTGTGCGACAACCTTTCGTCCGCTTCCATTCTACACCTTTCACGCATTTCCTCACTCAATGCTTTCGTGTGAACTTTCTGCAGCTTATATCTTTCTTTCATCTTCTCTCTCATATCCTTATCATTATATTCGCTTCCCATTCGCTTATATCGCCAATTCAATACTGACTCGGTTGTGGTCTATACCGGCCTTATATAGGGCCTCAGATAGTTTCCAGAACCTTCTACTGTAGCGACATCTAGAATGTTCGAGTACATATCGGTCCCGAAATTTCTAGAAGGATCTTGACGCTCCTAGTTCTGCTACTCGACACTAGAGGACGCTAGTGGTAACTAGTGTTTCCATGTACAAGACGTTAATAGTGGCGCGCAACAGTACTATCGTCTGTCTTCGTTTTCGGGAGCGTGTCACAAACAACCGCTTTATTTCAAAACGTCCCCTTTATAAATATATATGTATATATATATATATATATATATATATATATATATATATATATATATATATATATATATATATGTATATATAGTTTCTTTATACAATAGTTCCTTTCCGGAATTGACAACGACTTGCTGAAGTAGGCTATCACTTGATCTATCTCGTGATCACCATTCCGTTGAGACAACACACCGCCAAGTCCTACATCACTTGCGTCTGCGTCAACTATAAATTCCTTGCCCATTCCGTGCGTGTTGCCAGTGATGACTTACGGATCTGAGACGTGGTCCTTCACTGCTGGCCGGATAAGGAAGCTCAAGGTCGCTCAGCGAGCTATGGAGAGGGCTATGCTAGGGCTGTCTCTGCGTGATTAACTTAAAAATAAGGATATTCACAGCAGAACCAGAGTAACCGACATAGCCCAATGAATTAGTAAGTTGAAGTAGCAGTAGGCCGGCCATATAGCTCGAAGAACCGACAACCGATGGGGAAGAAAGCCTCTCGAGTGGCAGCCTCGTACCGGTAGGCGAAGTATAGGGCAACCCCCCAATAGATGGAGTGACGACCTGGCAAGACATGCAGGAAGTCGATGGATGCAGGTGGCTCAGGACCTTACTTTGTGGCATTCCTTGGGGGAGGCCTATGTTCAGCAGTGGACTTGTGAAGGGTTGTAATGATGATTATGATGATGATCAGGGTACGCCAAAACAGGTGTTTTGCACAAGGTTTTCTTGAGCTCATGGAATGCAATATCGCAATTTTCATCCCAGCAGGAATGTCGCTTCTCGTCGGTTAGCTTGTGCAGTGGTTTGGCTATATCTGCAAAGTTCTTCACAAATCTCCGATAATAAGAGCACAAACCCCAAAATGCTCTAACCTGTGTTTTGTCTTTTGGAACCGGCCAATCGTTGACAGCGGCAATTTTCTCTGGATCCGTGCGGATACCTTCTTCCGACACTACATACCTCAAAAAGCTAACTTGCCGTTTGAATAGTGAGCACTTCTTCGGACTCAACTTGAGGTTGGCACTCTGGGTCTTCATGAGCACGCGTTCCAGGTTTTGAAGGTGTTTCTCAAACGTAAGGCTTACGATGATGATGTCATCGAAGTAGATCAAACAGGCATCTCCAATTATCCCGGTAAGTACAAGCTCCATCAACTTTTCAAACGTTGCTGGAGCATTGCACAATCCAAACGTCATGACTTTAAATTGCCACAGACCTTTTTCTGTGCAGAATGCAGTTTTCGCCTTGTCCTTAGGGTCAATTTCAACCAGCCAGTAGCTACTTTTCAGGTCCAGCGTACTAAACCACTTTACGCCTGTAAGCATGTCCAGCGTGTCATCAATTCTTGGCAAGGGATTGCTGTCCTTCTACGTAACGTCGATTAGACGGCGGTAATTAACAAAAAACCGCATGCTGCCGTCCTCCTTCTTTACCAGCACCACAGGTAAACACCATGGACTAGATGAAGGTTCAATAACGCCATCCTTCACTATTCCTTCAATCATGGTTTCTGCTTCCTTTTCACGTGCTACAGGCAATCTTCTTGGCCGCTGACGGATAGGCAATTCTTCTCCTGTATATATTTAGGATTGAACTAAGCCAGTCTTTCCTATGTCAGTTTCGTTTGACGAGAAAACATCGGCGTACTTGAGTGACAACTTTTTCGCCTTGACCATTTCATTCGGGGAGAGAACGCTGCGACAGTCTTCTAAAAGTGTGGTCACTCTCATTTGTCCATCCTTGCTGGGGGTCCCAGTCGATAGATATTGGCACCGACGCAACCAATCCACTTTCTCAGTAGTTCCAATCAATGTGCCTTTTTCTATAATCTGTTCCTGGTCACAAAGATTCAGAACACGTACTCCTGAGATGTCGGCGGTTCTGACCAAGGTTCGAGCCACTTTCTATTGAAGGTCATTGTCTACCATTTCTACGAGTACACAAGGAAGAGTTTGCCCAGGATTCCGAGGAAGTCTAACCGGCACAATCGATTCCGATTTTGGCGGAAGAACAATTTTCTTAAGGCTTTTCCCTGGTATCGAACCTTCCACGAAAAGTTCCTCTTGTCGACATTTCAAAACACCTTGCTTAACGTCGATCTCACAACAATTCTTACTCATAAATTCTAGGCCAAGGATGTAGTGTCCATTTTATCAGCCACGATGCCATTATGCAGGTAGATCATCTTTCCACGCTTCAACTCCATCTCCTTCTCTCCACGGACGGGTATGCGCTAACCGGTGGCTGTCACCAAATTAATGCGTTCTCGGTTATATGCGGAGTCCCCAAGGAACTGACTTATAAGTTGGGAACTGGCAACTGTGCGAGAGGCTCCAGTGTCTATGGTCAGTTTACACGGCGTTCCGTTGACCTTGCCCTTGATGATTAGACTGTTCTCATCATGGGTTTGTGAGATCGAAATCCTTGGGCAGTCCTGGCTTTTACTCGTTTCCCTGTTGATGCTGGACGGTGCTATTAGCTGCACTACCCTCACGAGATCGATCACCTTGCCTCTCTACAGTTCGCTTAGGGCAACTGGATCGAAGATGGCCCCTTTCCCCACAGCCGTAGCACCTAGGGCTGTAGCCGTTATTGTGGTCCCGAACTGTACCTGCTGCAAACTCCCTGACGCGATGGGAACGATGATCCTGCTGCACGGCTTCCACCTTCAGTGCATGGGTCAAGGCGTCCTTAAGCATCTCGTGGTGCCCGAGCATCACAGCAGCTCTGACTTCAAGGTCGCGGATGTCGTCGATGAATGTCTGCACCAGGTTCCCTACAATGAGCGCAGGTACAGACTGGTATGCTTTTTGAACCAACTTCTCTACCTCAAGGGCCCACTGCTGCAGGTTTTCGTTACTACGTTGCATGCGATCTTTGAGCTGCGCACGAAAGACGTGTTCCAGATGCGCGTCGCCATATAGCGCCTCCAATGCCTTAAGGAGCTGCTCGTAAGTCACTTCATTACCGAGAGCTTCCAGAACAGTTAAGGCCTGGTCGCGCAGGCCTAGGGTGAGAGCAGTCATGGCCTGACTTTTATTACAGCCGATCGCCATCATAACAGCCTCGAATTGGATTTTGTAGGCCGACCCGAAAGAAGACCCGTCGAACGGCGGCACTTTGAATCCACGTAGCGAAGGTGTTGTAGCTACCACGGCAGCTGTAACTCCATCACCAAGTTCGATCATCAAGAGATCATCCAGCGTTTTCTTCACGTCAACCATCACGTTGTTAACCCGATTGTACACTTGGTCGATTCGGATTTCAGCTGCCAACAGGCGGTTGTCGAATTAAGCAACCGTATCCTTCACCTGCTTTATCTTTTTCCTGAGGGTAGCGTGAAGGTCCTTCATGAGAAGTATCTGCTTTTCCTTATCGCGTTCGAGCTGCTCTTTCAACATACGGCCCTGATCTTCCTGTTGGCCGGCATGTTCCTCCTGTTGGCTGGTCTGTTCCTCCTGTCCACCCTGCAGCTGCTCTTCCAACCGACAGGCCTGTTACTCCTGTCGGCGGGCCTGTTCCTCCTGTTGGCGGGCTTGTTTTTTCTGTTGGCGGGCCTGTTTCTCCTGTCCGCGCTGCAGCTGCTCTTCCAACCGACGGGCCTGTTCCTCCTGTCGGCGGGCCTGTTACTCCTGTCGGTGGGCCTGTTCCTCCTGTCAGCGAGCCTGTTCTTGCAGCATCGTCATCAGAGCACCTAAGTCAGGTGCTGTAGATGCAGGAGCTGCTGACGGACCGGCCTCCGTGGTCAGCAGCTGGCCCTCCGATGTTTGCGGCGTTGCATTACCAAATCGTCTCTGGTCCGTCTCCAGCTGGCATTGACTTCGGGTACGGATACTCTCCATGTCGTCCTTTGGTAAAATCGGCATGAATTGATCCCACTTCTGACACCAATTGTTACGAGCTTGGGGTTCGAAACATTTAAAAACTGCCGATTGAATTAACAAAATTGACACTTTAATTACGGAACACTAATTACAACTTAAAGCACACTAATAATAAAACACAATTGTACTACTGATCACTTTAGATCGCTGTTAGATCACTTCGAAATATTCGCTTATATCGCAAATTCAATATTGCCTCGATCGTGGTCTATACCGGTCTTATATAGGGCAGCAGATAGTTTTCAGAACCTTCAACTGTAGCGACGTCTAGAATGTTCGAGTACATATATTAAACACATATTTTAAACAGTGGTAGAGCCACGCGGCAGCTTTTGCTGTCGCACGGATGGGCCGGCTCGAACCGGGGTGGTACCACGACCTCACAGAATACCAGCGTGAAGTAGAGGTTTACCTCTGCGTTTCGCTTGGTGAGTGCAGGTGGCCGGAGGCCCTTTTTCCTTGAAATGAGGCATTCCATCTTAGTCCTCACTTGATTCGCAAACGAGGATAGTTGTAGATGTCTATGGGCCGCAGTAACCACTTACCATCATGTGGACTGTGTGCTCGTTTGTCAGCCTTATCCAATAAAAAAAATATCGGTCCCGAAATTCCTAGAAGGATCTTGACTCTCCTAGTTCTGCTACTCGACACTAGAGGGCGCTAGTGATAACTGGTGTTGCTATGTACAAAACATTAATATTGGCGCGCAACAATACTGTTTTTAGCTCTCATTAAAAGAAAATCTAGGCCAGGTTTATTCGTTCAAACCTTTTGGAAAACACTTGATTATCGCTCTTTGCTTTGAGGTATTATTTATGCAGATATCTTAAAAAATGTTGAATCTCAGTCTTACAAACCGATTTGGGGGAGTAAATTTAAACTTTTGGCTAACTTATTAAAACGTAATTTTAATTGAAATCTTTTATTATTCATGTTCAAACTGACGGCCGTTATTTCTAATGCAAGTACGGGCCCGGTTTCTCATATTTGTGGTCGTGTTGCCTTCATGGTTTCGAATGCAGGGTTTATTCGAGCTATTAGTTCTTCCTTTGTATTTATTTCTATGCTTGTATAAACTAGTTCTTTGGCCCGGCCCCACACCTAAAAGTCGATTGGGGTCAAATCAGGTGACCGTGCAGGCCAAGGGATGGGTCCATCTCGTCCAATCCAACTTTGAGAGAAGCTATTATTTAAAAATTCTCAAACGGTCAAAGTCCAATTCGCTTGGCAGCCATCTTGTTGAAAAATGATCTCTCGATCTGTTTCAAATATCGGGGCACCGGATTGTTCCAGAAGCAACGGTAGATCCATTTCCAAAAATTGCAAGTGATTTTCGCCATTTAAAGAGTCTGGCAAGAAGTTGGGCCAGATCAATGTTCTGCCTATTATTCCAGCCTTTTTTTTTTTTCTTTTTTTATAGGATAAGGGTGACAAACGAGCACACAGTCCACCTGATGGTAATTGGTTGCTGCGGCCCATAGACATCTACATCTATCCTCTATTACAAATCGAAATGTAGATGCGTTGTCACCCGTGAGGACTAAGATGGAATGCCTCATTTCCAGTAAAAAGGGCCTTCGGCCACCTACACATTTACTAATAATTTTCTCTAGAATGACACTTGTTTTTTATAATGTGGATTGTTGTTCTTGTCCATCCATTCGTGCAGCTTATGGAAATTTGTGATTACCTCCCTAGAAAATTTACTTGTAGTCAACAAGATCGATTTTAAAAACCATGCATCCTCAATATCCCTTTTAAGTAGGAACCGGCAGAACTGCATCCTTTTTTGGAAGTCTTGCACTTTCAGATCTTGCACAGACCTTACACCTCTGTGCAAGGTCTGGAAGGATATTTGTCGTTTCGGTGAATTGTATACCACACCTTCCATTGGGAAATGTTTAAATTGCGAGCTACTATTCTAGTACTAGTTGTAGGATCCGCTTCAAACGCTGCCAAAATATCATCATCGCCGCCAGGTGCATGTATGCCTGGGTTCACTCCAGGTTCCACGTGGTGTATCCCATCTTGCGCCAGTCGTCGAGACGTGTTGTAAAATACTCGAACATTCAGCACTCTGCTATTCGGATAGCGCTCTTGATACATCCATCGTGCTAATGATCCATTGCCATCTGCTCTACCATACATAAAGAAGATATCCGCCATAAAACTATTACGTAATAATTCTATGATATCCGCATATTCCTGATTCGAAAAAGTAGCCATACTAACTTAATAATCAAGAAAAACAGCATAAGAACGCACTAAAAAAGCGGCTGGACACGGTGAATAAAGTTGTAAACAACTAATGAGATCAACACTTACAGGAGCGCAGGGGGCTTCAACCTAACAAGGTTAAATTGTGTATTAACGCGATAACGTCCACTCACAAGGTCAGTAGTTATTTGATTAATGTTATGGCTTACCGCTCCATTCAGTTAATTCTAACTGATCCTGACTAAAGAAACATGACTCTGTTTCCCTAGTAACTAAGTTGGTTTTGCTTTAAAATTAAAGTTCTATTCATTGGACGAGCTCTCTGGAAATACCATGCAACCGGCAGCTATTGTTAAGACAATCCCCACAACTTGTTTCTTAGAATTTTACTACGCTACAAAACCGGGGTTGTGCTTGTTACCGATAATCACGGCAGTTATTTTAAACATCAAACATTGATAATTTCAGTTAAAATTTCGTTTTAATTAGATATCAAAAGAAAAATTTTTTCTTCCTCAAATTGGTTTGCAGGTCCTTATTTCAAAATGATACCTCAATACAAAATGATGATACCTCAAAACAAAAAGCGATAATCAAGCACGTTTTCAAAGAGGTTGAACGGAAAAAAAACTAGCCTAGTTTTTTTTAATGAGGGCTAAACACAGTATTTATAAATTTTAGAATTTTTTCATTAACTTCAAACGTCTGTAAAAAATTATCTTAAGATACATTTGCTTTACATATATGTTAATAGATTGTTAATACATGACTTTAGTAAAATAAAACAAAAAACATGTTTTTTTTTTGTTTAATTTGGTCATAACTAGTAATTTTAGGCATTTTCGCTAAAAATCATAAAAACTTATTTAAAAAAAATGCTTAGATTTCATCTAAGACTAGCGTGGCTTAAATGGTTATAAATTGTTTATAGTAGAGCCCCTGGAAACCTTTGCACCCATCTCCCAATCCCCCGGTATAATTATTTTTAAAGTAATAAAATTTTTGCAGAATCAGTTTTATTCAAGTTTTTTTATATTTGTCAATTGTGGAATAATATTATATTATTCGAAAATAAGTTTTTACATCTCTACATTTGCTTATGCACGTGCATATAAGTACATAATTACTTCATATTTATTATTAGAAAAATTACGTACCTCATGACCGGCTTTTGTTAAATGTCTTACCATGCCATTACCTAATATGGCGTGGCTACTGCCTGGCATTGAAGTAATAATAAGTATTTTGTATGCATCACAGTATAACGATGTAGCCAAAAGAATCGCTAAATAACAATGAAAGTTAGCGCCCATTTTCTGAAAATAGCATATAAAAATTTGATAAGATAATCTGGTCAGTAATAAGGTAACAAAACAAAAAGTTCGTTATTTCTTTTTTCTGATTTAATTTTGGAATGCAGTTACAAAATAACCTTAGTTCGATTTGCCGCCCTTGTAAATAATATTTTTTATGACTTTTGAATTACGTTTTAGAGTGGGGTGTTAAAGAAAACAGAATTGCAGTAACTCCTTTGCATTTGAATGTGGGCATTTAACCACCAATGAATTTATTATTACCAACAATTTTAAGTACCGATTTAGTACACCGGAGCAGCACGCCAGACTAATTGCTCCATAAAACTTTTAGAAATGAAAGGAGGCTGTACCCAGCAGTTGCACTTGCATATATTTTGTAGCTCATCTAACGATTTTAATATCGATTAAAAGAATGATGAAAAACTTAATTCTAATTACACAATCACTTAAAAGGCAAACAGCATCTTATATATTACAAAAAACTAGCTACCTACGATAGGTTATGAATAAGCATGTATAGGAACGGCATTTTGCGGAATAATTATAGTAAAATAAGTAATATAAATTAAAAATAAAACAACAGTTTTAAGCAATGTAATAAATATTATACCTCTCTTCAGCACATGAATATTATTGTTCTTAAATTAAAACTGCTTACTGGTTTGCTTCAAAACTATGTATTACATAATCTGATATTTGCGAACCGCCGCGATGCTTATATCGCTTCACATCGGTCGGTGGCTAGATTCGACGTGTGCGACAGAGCGCGAGCGATATGGGTATTATACTGGTTCGTTCGAAAATTATGTATTATAAAATCTGATATTTGAGTACCGCCGCGATGCCTATATCGTTTTGCATCGGTCGGTGGCTAGATTCACCGTGTGCGACAGAGTGCGAGCGATATCGGTATTAGGATTAGACATGGCGGAAAATTAAAGTCTTACTAAAATCTTATATTTGTACAGTACACTAATTAATAAGAAAAAAAAAGAATTTCACTAAATCTCGTAAACTTCCCCAGTAAATATTTTTTACTTTATATATAAATCTCTTGTAAGATTTATTTAATACAAAGATGTTTAATAGGTTCAGATACGGTGTTGCTAAAACACCGCACCGTTTATAGTGATCATAGATATATTTAATATTTCTATGCCAGTCATGTGTGCGTGAGTACCACGTGACGCGCATATCTTACGTACCATGGCTGCACTAATGTGCGTGACTTCGGTAATAACAGTGCGAATCGATTACCCAAAAAATCTGGGATATTTTATATTTCATTCATATTGACGTACCTATTGATTCTACGAGTATAAAATGTGTGTGCGAGGCGTGTGCATTTGTGTGCGTGTGTGTATATGTATATGGTTGGTTATGTGTATTTTATATAGGTACGAACATCGCACTAAGATATTGAAGATGTGTAATAAAACCAATAATTAATGTAACAGTTAAAAATAAATAAAAAAGGACAGTAGATATTTATGCACATAACATATATTTATAATCTATTATTATTATTAAATATATACAGAGTACTACACCTTTGTACTGTAGAACACAAAATATTGCCGCTTTTTACGATGATATTAATTATTTTTCAATCCTAAGTAAAATGACGAAAAATAGTAAGTTTGATTAAGCGTAAACTTCGGCCAAGAGATAGCAAATGTTTAATTTTTAAATTGCTCCGTTCCGTTGCTGCGTGAAGGAAGGACAAAAACAAACAAACAAAAAATCACACTTTCACATTTATAATATTATATATTTTTTTTATATATATGTATAGTAATTTTATTTAAAATATACAATACTAAAAACTATAATAATAATTTAAAAAAAAAAACTAAAACTAGAAACTTAAATATCATATAGTCCTACTCCCCGCGGTATCGTGCCAAGAACGCTGGCTGCGTTTCCCCGCTGAATGGCTATACTTAGCTTTTGAGCAAGGAAATAACCAGCCCTCTTATCACCAGCAGCAACGACCAGCCGCGGATGAAGTTCCTTTAGGAACCTCACCGCACGTGGACCCCACGGACCGATAGTCTCTACAGCAAATGGCACAAATATGTAGTCATCTCTCAGAGACTCATATTTGCGCCACTTACTTAGTTCAGCTGCCTCTGATGCCGCCCCGGCTCTAAACGAGGTACCCCTTAGATGAGAGACCGCCAGAATGTCTACGCAAGTAGCATCCCACACTAGGGCTTTACCTCTCTCCCAAGGGACCAATGTCATACCGTCGGGTCTCCTGCCATCGTCTCTAAATATTCCACAAGGCTCTAAAACCGAGGGAACATTTATAGAGACAAGAGCCCTTCGGATGACATCGTTCAAAGAACTGTGTCGTGAAAATCTACCAGCGCTTTTCTTACATGAAAGTCCGTGGAGCCCAAACCTGTCGACGCTGCTACCACAGGGACACTGATGGGGTTGACAAATCGCCGCTCCTAGTCGGATTCCTACGGCAATGCGTAAGCTTTCCGCATCAAGTAATGTGCCGAGATTACTTGATGGTAAAGCGTGTAACCAGTGACTAGATTCCTTAGTCGAAACAGCTAGAAGGCGTGCCTTATCTAGGTCACTCTGGAGATTATGAAACAAATCCTTCTGCACGCCCCGTACCAATGAAATATCCCACTGTTTTTGTTGGTTAACTTCTAGTGGAACATTTTCACCAGGACAGAGCGTTTGCCATGTCTGCCCTGCCTCCGTAGCAAAACATAGGTCTGCTTTATTATTTAAAATTATTTTACATAAGTCACTGACACTATGTACGGAAGCAAGGAAAGCAGGCAATGCAATGCTAGAAAGATTTCTCACACCAATGCCACCAAATTTTATAGGTAAAGTAGCTTGAGTCCAGGCTGTAGTATTTAAAGTTAAATTTAGAATTTTTTCAATAGCTATTTTAAGATTATTATCAATATCTTGTAAAATATCCGAACATTTCCAGACTGGACTCGAGCGGAGTAAGTATGTAAATCTAGGTACAAGAAGACAATATTTTAAATTAGTAAGAGCTATGTGGGGGTTTAATTTATACAATTTATCAACGTGGTTTAAAAACTGATCAAATTTTGTTTTTAAAACAGGTTTAATACTATCGAAAAACAACGGGGCACCTAGCAGGTATAGTGATTCCGTACTGACAGTTTTTATTCCTGGACAAATATGATTAAAATTTTGAATTAAAGTGTCTCTATGAGAAGTAGATAAATTATTGGAAAAAAATATTTCACATTTATTGCTATTTGGTTCAAGACCAATATTTTTTAAATTTTGAAAAATATGAGTAAGATCACTGAGGACGTCATCTGCTCTACCTCCCAGTGTACCGTCGTCTAGGTACCAGACATTCAGCTTGGATTTCAAATTTGAAATAATTGGTTGAATTCCCAAACTGAAAAGTGCTGGACCCAGTGGGTCACCCTGCTGAACACCGACAGCGGAATCGATAACATGGTTTTCGTAAAACAAGTTAGTATTTTGACTATAACATTGCCAAACGTAATGATAAATTTCGGGGGTATTATTAGCCACTTCTTTCAGCAAGGTTACCCTATCGATAGAGTTAAAAGCATTCCTTAGGTCAACCTTCACAAGAACATCTGCATCAGAGCTTGTTAAAAATGTACGCACTGAATGTACCGCCGCCTTACAGCCACCTCTAGTGCCAAAACCTAGTTAAGTAGGCTGAAATTTGGTCTTAAGGTTAGAGATTATGTGCCTGCAAGCTAATTTTGAAGTTAAACGTCGAAATGTGGAACCAACGGCCATAGGACGGATACCGTTATCCTTTTTTTTGAAGGCACATAATCTTGCCCCATATAAGAATGGAATGAAATTTGGATTAACATTACCAGAAAGCATAAAGTTACATAATTTTGTAATGTCTTTAAGAAGTACTCCGCCGGCGTCACCGGCAGAAGCACTTACAAGATCTTTAAGATGTTGAGGCGTAATTCCGTCAATGCCGCCAGCAGAGCCATTCGAAAATGACATAATTGCTTCTAAAGTGTCTTTTTCCGAAATTTGTAAAGGTTGCATAGAAGTCCTAAGAGGCAGCGGCAAACTCTGAGGATGTTTGACCGAAGGATGCTTTTGACGAAGGCTTTCAAGTGTTTCGACATTACGAGGAGCCAGGATGTCGTCTGAGAATAAAATACGTGATGCATTTTTTAAGTCGCCATCCATTACTTTCGACTCAACTCATCATTCTCTAAACCATTTCCCATTATCTGGGGTCGGCGCAGTAAATCTTTTTGTTCCATTCCTCTCTATCAGCCGTCATTTCCATACTTACTCCTTTCATTCTCATATCACTCTTCACACAATCGATCCATCTTTTATTCGGCCTTCCTCTGCCTGTGTGTCCCTCCACATTCATATTTTGACACTCGTTTTGTTACATGACTTTCATTCCTTCGCATCACATGCCCAAACCATGCCAATCTGCTTCCTCTCACCTTTTCTACCACTGGCGCTACTTTCAGGCTTCCTCTTATATACTCATTCCTTATCTTATCCATCCTTGTCACACCACACATCCATCGTAACATTCTCATTTCATTCGCATGCAGTCTATTTTCATCCTTCTTCTTGACGGCCCAGCATTCACTTCCATACATGACGACAGGTCGGATGATCGATTTGTAAATTTTCCCCTTCAGCCTTATTGGCATTCGGGGATCGCACGTTGTGGCTGTGACCTGTCGCCATTTCATCCACCCTGCGTTAATCCTATGCTGCACAGCTCTATCTATTCCGCCGTCGCCTTGAATGAGGGAACCGAGGTACTTGACATCTGAGCAGATAGGCAGTATAGCGCCATCCAACGACATGGGTACAGGACGGGAAAGACCGCCGAAATCACAGCACAGATATTCGGTTTTGGATCTGCTGATCTTCAAGCCAACACTTTCCAGCCTCCGTTGCCACCCCGTCAGTCTGCTCTGTACCTCGATGCCTTCTTCCCCGACAAGCACGATATCATCGGCAAAGAGCATGCACCAGGGTGTCTCATCCTGCAGGTCCGACGTCAAAGCGTCCATAATCAGTAGGAAGAGGTAAGGGCTCAATGCCAACCCTTGGTGCAGCCCTACCGCCACATCGATACTGCCCGTAGTTCCCGCGGCAGATCGTACACATGTACGGGATGCTCTGTACATAGCACGGACTAACCTCACATACTTCCCAGGCATACCTTTCATCTTTAACGCCCACCACAAAACCTCACGGGGAACCCGAACATACGCCTTTTCAAGGTCGACAAAAACCATGTGCAGATCTTTATGCACGCGCTTGTACTTTTCGCACAATTGGCGTAATGCGAAAATGGCATCTGTCGTACTTCGATCGGGCATGAATCCGAAATGGTTTTGTGTTATCTCACACTCTTCTCTCATTCTTCTCTCTATTATTCTTTCTATTATACTTTCGACTCAACTACTTTTTTTAAATCAAATTTAGGACGTGGTCGAGATAAATGAGTATTAATTGGGTAATCTAAATATTGAAAAGATGTCTCATTTAGTTGAGACGTAACTGATTTATTTATTGTTTTATCAAAATATTATTAGTTATATTATTAGTAAATAATTTTTGCCAAATATTTTCACTATTAGTAAAACAATTTTCAATAGTGCATGACAATGCTTTAGCAAGTTGCATCCTCGCACCTCTAGGAATTCTTTTAACCACTGGTACATTACGATAATATTTGTAAATTTGCTCCGAAAACAGGGAAAAATTTGTGTCATTAGAGGAATTGCTAATAGAGTTATGAATTTCTACGGCAGGCTGTGAAGCCGAAATACTTTTACTATGGCATCGTTTAATATGTATATTTAATCCCCTTTTACCTTTAAACAGCCTACCGTCAGCACAATTTTGACACTGTAGGAAATCCGGCTGTGACTGTAGCGGAGCAGAGACATTCATGAAAAAATCTAAACAGATCTCTACAACACTCAAAAGTCTTTATATTACTTATTCAAAGTAACTTGAAATGTGCTGTACTTCACATCTTTCCCTGAAACAATCAATTACGGCCTAAATAAAAGCACTTTACTCTATAAATGAAATATTATCACATAACTTCCCTGGATTTATTCCATATTGATAAAAATTGTATGTAGTCGTTACGCTTTGACAGTTGTCAACGGCGCAGCAGAAATATTTTCCTTTCTTAATTAGTATTATATCTGAAATCAAAAAATTATTATTATAACAACTCTCTTATATATTTTCTGATATTTTTGTTGAATTTTGTAAGCCAGAATTGGCCTCCAAATAACAAAATAAAATAAGATAAATATACGTAGCTTTTGACAGTGACAATTTATTTTTTATATATTTTATTTTATATATTTTATATATTATATTAGAATGGATTGTCAAGAATGATAGATGCACTTTTGAAACCGGTTTACAATCGGCTTTTTGAGGGTGTAAATACACACTCCCGCTCTAGTAAATAACGGTTCTGAGTGACCATAAAGGATAGATGCACAGGAAAGTGCGATTCCGTGCTGCCAGATGTTGTTCAACCCTATGCCTTAAAACGCTTTAACTCTATAAGTTGGGTAAAATCTGTAAAATTAGACCGTTTAAAACCCCTATACAGATAACCTTTCCGGTTGATCATGCATTAAATAATGGTAAAAACATTTCATACACTAGGCAACACTCGAATATTATTACGCAGTATTATTACTTGTATTGACATTTAGCTTTCGTATTCTTTTACAAAGTAGTACACTATAAAATTGTATATTTACTTATGAAAATTGATGTTCTTATCCTTATCTTTTTTCCAAGAGTAATTATTACATGATTTCACAGCAGAAAGAGTCATTTTTCGAAATTAAAAACACCGGTGCGTGACGTATGTTCACAGTGAACGTCGCTGGCGTAATGGCGGACCGATCGAACGAATACACCAGTATTGGTGCTTGTGAAATGGAAGCGTTTTAGGCACGTATACACGGTATCTGGACCTATAAAACATCTTTGATTTAATATGATAATTTTGAACCTAGTTCTAGTTCAGCATAAAATATTGGATATAAGTTTCACTTTAAGTATATTTTTTTCATAGGAGAGGGGGCAAACGAGCATGCCGCTCACCTGATGGTAAGTGACTACCGCCGCCCATGAACAACTGCAACACCAGGGAGGGAATTGCAGATGCGTTACCGGTCTTTTAAAAAGGAGTACGCTCTTTTCTTGAAGGTCCCTAAGTCGTATCGGTATATACGTAAAAGTATAAATAAACATATAAAGATAAGTGAGATATTGTCACCAGTTGCAAGAAACATATACACTAGTACACTAATACCTATTGGGAGGTAGCTACCTAGCCCATTGGTTGGCCAAGTTAGTTCACCCAATGAGGTTAACTGGTTATGTGGGGTACTTGAATCTATTGGATCGAGAGGGCTGAAGAACGTGAAGCGCGTTATTTTCTTAGTCCAAGTAAGTCAACTGGTTATGTGAACTTCTTAGTGACAATATACATACGTACGAATCCACGATGATGAACAACTTGAATGGGCATAAAGTTCGAAAATTGCTAGATTTCGAGATACAGAGTCAAAGATTCGCTATATGACTATTTAAAGGTAATGTTCTTTAACTATCTTAAAAATAACTGTTGAAGAAACAATCAGTGCATTTAATGTGAATGATCACCAACTAACCTGAGAAGGACTTTTGGAGAAGTAGCTACCCAACAAATATGAATGCTCTTCAACTATACTAAATTCAACTATACTTATTGTCAAAGAAACGATCGCTTCATATGCTGGTAAAATATCATATGCAGTTAACTATTCTAATATGGACTATTATTAAAATAGTTGCTACTTGAATATTCTCCAACTATCCCAAAGAGGACTGCCGAAGAAGCAATCGCTAGACAGATACGCTTTTGTATTAATGGTGATTATTATCGGTTATTAGTGGTCAATACTGGTAAAAACTGGTAATCATTGGTTATAAGTGTTCAAACTAGTAATTATTGGCTATCAGTTGTTGACAGTGGTTAACACTAGTTATATTATAATAGCGTCAATGCTGGGTCAAAAACGCTTGTTATACGTTACTACTAATGAGTACTAGTTAATACTTAATAATTATTGGTTATTAGTCATTATATCTGGTCAATATTTGACATTATTGGTTGGTGGTGATCGATAGCGGTTAACATCGCTCATTATCGGTTATTAGTAGTCAGTACTAGTTAACATCGATCTTTATCGATTACTAGTGTGTATAGCTTGTAAATACGAATCAAGGTCTTGATCGCCGACTTATATCCACCTTGTAATGTATATTCAGAAAACAGGACTTATACATATGATTGTAGAAATATGCAGACGTTCTCATAACTCCATCCCATACGACCATACGTGAATTTGTAGTTATGTGGACACTAGTATGTTTACATAACTAGTTGACTTATTTGGATGAAGGGAATAAAGTGCTTCACACTGTACGACCACCTCAATCCAACTGAGTCAACTATCCCACCTAACTAGTTAACCTATTTGGGTGAACAAACCTGACCAATCGATGGGGTCGCTCCCCCCCCCCCCCCTACCCCCCAAATTCTGTATTAGGGTAGTTGGTATTTTCTAATAAATGTGAGAGCAGGGGATGTTCTTTGACCATTGGTGCACATATATCACTTATGTTTATAAGTATTATGTTGTTCAGGTGGTGTGCCGGCATGAAAACAAAAGTATATTATATATTTAACAAATAATTGTTACAATCCTTCTTTTTAGACATGTAAAGCCTAAATTTTATATATGTTTTTATATATGTAATAAAAACATATATAAATTTCCGCCCCCTCGTGCTCTGTTCCAAAGTCCCAAAACCTTTCAACTCGAGTTACAAAACCGTTTTCAGTGCCTAGAAGACTGCAATGAAGTGGAAGATATGAATGACAAGCTCGTGGAAACTGTCCATGCGGTCGGAGCTAAGTTCTGCAAGACCCGCCGCAAAAGAACACAAAAACTCTCCGATCACACTCTTAATCTCATGGCTGTTAGACGGGAGATGAAGCTACATTCTTCAACAGACTTGACAGCATACAGGCAACTGAACAGACAAATCTCCAAATGCATGCTGCGGGACTTACGCAACTTCAATACAGCTCGTATTGAAGAAGCGATCGAGCGGAACCAAGGCTCCAAAGTCTTTGCCAGAGATCTGTCTGCCAGAAAGAGCCAACTGTCAAAGCTGAAGACAGAGTGTGGCAGCATCGTTTCCGGAACACTTGAGATTTTGAGTGAGATTGAAAGGTTCTATGGGCAGCTGTACACGTCATCGTTGGAGCCACACGCAAGTGTGAGTAACGATCTAAAAGCGAGTCTCATCCGACACTATTCCGAAGATATCCCGGACGTCAGTCTGAGCGAGATTAGAATGGCTCTCCAGCACCTTAAAAACGGTAAGGCCCCAGGCGAGGATGGAATTACAGCGGAGCTTCTGAAAGCGGGTGGAACACCGGTACTTGAAGTCCTTCAGAAGCTCTTTAATTCCGTCCTCCATGGTGGCATTACACCGGAGGCGTGGAGCAGAAATGCGGTGGTCTTGATCTTCAAGAAAGGTGACAACGCTCTCTTGAAGAACTACAGACCGATTTCCCTTCTGAGCTGCGTCTACGTGCTGTTTTTGAGAGTCATTAAGAATCGTCTCGCGCGCAGACTTGGCGACTTCCAGCCTCCCGAAAAAACCGGTTTCCGAAAGGGCTTTAGCACCATAGACCATACATACATACCCTTCGGCAAATTGTACAGAAGTCCGAATAGTACAATTTTCCACTATGTCTAGCGTATGTGGACTATGAGAAAGCCTTTGATTCCGTCGAAATTTGGGCGGTGCTGCAGTCCCTTCAGCGGTGCCGGTATATCGAAGTGCTGAAGTGTTTGTACAGTAGAGCTACGATGGCTATCCGAGTACAGAACAGGAGTACGATACCTATCCAACTGAAGAGAGGTGTAAGACAAGGTGACGTCATATCCCCGAAACTCTTCACCGCGGATTGCGGAGGCCCGTCTGGCTACGCTGAATGTATGTGGAGCAATGAATGACAAGATGGATGAAATATGCGATATGATGAATGATAGAGGAATAGATGTATTATGTGTGAATGAGACGAAACGAAAGGAAAGAGATGTCACTGCACATGGCATGTATACCACTTACTGGTCTGGTGTAGACGAGACCGAGCGGGCATGCCAGGGAGTCGGTGTCATCCTTTCAGAAAGAATGGGTCAATGTGTGAAAGATTATGAATGTGTAAGCCCAAGGCTGCTGTGGATACGAATGAAAGTGGGCTTAAAGAAGTTGTTTGTGCTTGGGGTGTACGCCCCAGATATGTCTAAGCCCACTTATATCCGAGAGCAGTTTTGGGACATGGTAATGCTGGTGTTGACGAAGTGCAAGGAAAATGAAAATATTATTATGTTAGGAGATTTTAATGGAAGGGTGGGAGTGAAGAGGCCTGGTTATGAAAGGATATTAGGAGCGTTTGGCGATGAAAGAATAAATGAGAATGGTGAAGACCTCCTCACCATATGTGTGGAAAAGAATATTTTTGTGGCGAACACTTTCTTTCTCCATAAGAGGATTCACATGTAAACATGGGAAAGAGGGGATGATAGAAGCATGATAGATTTCATAATTGTGGATGGAAGAATGAGGAGCGCAGTGGTAGATACAAGGGTTTACCGGAGGTCCAACGTAGGGACGGATCATTACTTGGTCTTATGCCGAATTAATGGTCTATTCAAGCGTTGGCGGCATCGGATATCTGTGTCTACCACTTTGTTACAGCGTATAAGAATAGAGAGGTTACAAGATGAAGGTGTGAAAGAGAAGTATAAATGCAGACTGAGGGAAAATATAAGTGTGTTGAATGAATTTTGTATGAATGATTTAGACTTGAAGAATGTATGGAATAATGTTAAGAAAGTTTTGGTGGATACAGCCACCGAAGTATGTGGTGTAAGTAAGAGAACGAATGAAAGGAAAAGTAATACTTTGTGGTGGGATGATGAGGTACGGATGGAAGTTGAAGCAAAGAAGAGGGCATGGCTAGATTTACTAGCAACCAAAGCTGGTAATTCTGGCGGTATGAATGATGAGATTGAAAGAAAAAAGGCAGACTTTAGACGTATAAATAAGAGAGTAAAAGAAGTGGTTAAAAAGAAAAAGCAAAAAAGGATAGATAAGAATAATAGAAGAATATCTGATAACTTCCAGGCAAATATTAAAATGTTCTGAAAGCTCGTAAGAACTGCCAGGGGAAATTCAAAACAGCCTAGAATGAATGCTATACGAGACGAGAATGGCTGCATGCTGAATGATGAAGTTTCGAATTTAATGAGATGGAAGGAATACTTTGAAAGCGTGTTTAAGAGTGAAGAGTCGTCTAAAGTAAGTAAAATGGAAATTCTGGAAGAAGTGGAGAGAGGTAGAGAAATAAGTGTAGATGAAATAGTGAAAGCAATGAAAAGCATGAAAGCAGGTAAGGCAGCCGGAAAAGATAGAGTATCACTCGACATGCTAAGGGCTGGAGAAAGTGTGGTTGCAGGCCTGCTGTACACTTTGTTTAATTTATGCTGGGAACTGAAGCGGGTACCGGAAGACTGGTACAGAGCCGTTATATTCCCAATATATAAGGGAAAGGGGTCGCAGCAGGACTGTAAAAACTACCGTGGTATCAGCTTGCTTAGCATTGTGGGTAAACTGTATGCTAAGGTGTTAATTGAAAGAATTATGGAAGAAACTAATGGAAAAATTTGGGATGTGCAAGCTGTATTTAGAAAGGGGATGGGGTGTACGGATCAAGTCTTTTCCATGCGCATGATTGCGGAGAAATTTTTGGCCAAAAACTAGAAAGTTTTTTGTGCGTTCATGGACTTGGAAAGGGCTTATGACAGAGTGGACAGGAACGTGTTATGGCAAACACTGACCTCATTTGGGTTGAGCGCTGGTCTGATACAGGAATTGAAGTCTCTATATAGGTACTCTAGTGCTTGTGTCAGGATCAACGGGGCCTACTCTGACTGGTTTGGCATCCATAAAGGTGTCAGACAGGGCTGTGTGGCTTCCCCATAGCTGTTCAACCTATTTATGGTCAGTTGTTTGGAAAATTTGAAAGTAGAAGAATGCGGGTTAAGAAAAGGTGACGTAACCGTCAAATGCCTTTTGTACGCCGATGATCAAGTCATACTTGCGTCTTCGGCAGCCGAGTTGCAAATGATGGTTACATTAATGAACAGGACATTAAAAGAAAAGGGTATGAAAGTGAACGCAAGTACGACGAAAGTTATGGTTTTTGAAAGAGAAGAAAGTAAAACGATATGTGAAATAAGAATAGAAGGGGAGTTGGTAGAGCAAGTAGATGAGTTTGTGTATTTGGAATGTGTGTTTAGCAGGGATGGTAGATATGATAAGGATATAGAACGACAAGTGAATGCAGGAAATAGAGTGAATGGGGCTCTACACTCTCTTGTGAAAAGTCAGAATGTGTTTAAAAAGGCACTTATGGCAATTCACAATGCTGTGTTAGTGCCTACTTTAATGTATGGTAGTGAAAGTTGGGTGTGGCAGAAGAAGCACGAGAGTAGAATAAATGCTGTAGAAATGCGATCATTAAGGAGTGTGTTAGGGATGAATCTGAATGACAGAGTGAGAAATTGTTAAATAAGAGAAGAGTGTGGTTTGCAAGATGATATTGTGACCAGGATTAAGAAAGGAATGCTTCGGTGGTTTGTTCATGTGGAAAGAATGAATGAGGAAAGAGTGACAAAGCAAATTTATGTTGCAGAGGTGAAAGGCAGAGTCGGGAAGGGTCGTCATAGGCGAAAGTTTATCGACCAAATTGGCGATATGTTGAAAATGGGCCAAATCAAGAGTACCTTTAGCCGACGAGCGTGTATGCGAAGATATATGGATGTGGAGGAAGCAAGAGAGGTCTTTCAGGATCGTGCCAAATGGAAGTCCATAGTCTCTGCCTACCCCTCTGGGTGACAGGCGTGAGTGTTTATGTATGTATGTATGTATGTCTTCACCGCTGCATTGGCAGACGTTTTCAAGCTTCTGGACTGGAAAGGATACGGTATCAACATCAATGGCGAGTACATCACTCACCTTCGATTTGACGGCGATATAGTCCTTATGGCAGAATCGCTGGAGGACCTAAGCACTATGCTCAATGATCTCAATAGTGTTTCCCAACGGATAGGTCTTAAGATTTTTTTTTTTATTTTTGATTTTTAAATAACGTTACCCCCACACTAGGATTTTCTCCTGTATCATGGAGGCAGTTTACAAACACAAATTGCACAAGGACAAACATCCAGACCCGGAACAATTATTTGTAGACCATACAAAATACTTGTTCCGTGCGGGATTCGAACCCGCGCCCCCCAGCGCAGCAACTCATTGCTAAACCACTGCGCCACGGAGCCGTCAAACATGGACAAAACAAAGGTCATGTTTAATGTCCATGTCACACCTATGCCGATCGTTGTTGAAAGCACTAAGCTCGAAGTTGTTGACGAGTATGTTTACCTGGGACAAATAGTCCGACTAGGTAAGTCCAACTTCGACCGAGAGGCCAATCGACGGATTCAACTCGGTTGGGCAGCGTTCGGGAAATAATGGCACATCTTCTCGTCAGGTATACCTCAAAACTTGAAAACGAGACTGTACACCCAGTGCGTGTTGCCAGTGATGACATACGGAACTGAGACGTGGTCCTTCACTGCTGGCCGGATGAGGATGCTCAAGGTCGCTCAGCGAGCTATGGAGAGGGCTATGCTCGGAGTTTCTCTGCGTGATAAACTCAGAAATGAGGATATCCGCAGTAGAACCAGAGTGACCGACATAGCCCAACGGATTAGTAAGCTGAAGTGGCAATGGGCCGGCCATATAGCTCGAAGAACCGACTACCGATGGGGAAGAAAGGTTCTCGAGTGGCAGCCTCATACCGGCAGGCGAAGTGTAGGGCGTCCCCCCACTAAATGGAGTGACGACCTGGTAAGATATGCAGGAAGTCGATGGATGTAGGTGGCTCAGGACCGTGCTTTGTGGCATTCTTTGGGGGAGGCCTATGTTCAGCAGTAGACTTGTGAAGGGCTGTAATGATGATGATGACGATATGTAATAAATCAAAAGATACCTGTTTAGATTGATGTTTTAAAAAAATATTTTTAAATATTTTAGAATAACATTGCTTTGTGAACCGCCATCTACTCCATTCTATGACTAAAGTCATTTTATCTAACGAAAATTGATTGATTCTCAAGGTGGAACGTAAAGAAGACGCTAGATGGCATAAATACGACTGGGTAAGATATCGATCGAGGATAGTTTTGAAGAGACTGGAATATGATAATTCTATTCATTATGGTTAATTTTATTACTTTAATAAATTCGCAATTTTTTTAACTGTTTATTTTAACAGTTAAAAGATATATTAACCATCTTACTGATACTTCCGGCCGAGACAAATTCAGTAGTAGGAGCGGTACGGCAATTCATTCCTAGTCGCGTAACCCAATAGTTTACGATTTAGAACCTAATCTTCATAACTTTACGAACTATTTTTATGACATCGTTACGTTACAAATTTATTTCATTATCTTTAATCTTAAATGTTAACTTTATTATAGTATTAAATCGAGTGCATATTATATTATAATTTTCTTTAAAATATTCAATTTATTTTTAGTTATAACAGATCTGCCAGAATAAATGTAGTGGAAGGAGAAAGTTGCGCTTTTTATCCTTTTGTATACAATTTGTGATGTAAATAAATAATAAAGACACTGTAAATAGTTACAATTTTAATTCAACTATTTGAATTGAGTATCTAGATTTGTAAATAAACTAGAGCCCAATGACTTCGTCAATCTTACTTAGCGGTACCATGTAGCGACATCTATGGAAATTTATTAAATAAAGAACGATGTATTTAGCGCGTCAAATTTTCATATCGATATACATCGCAACCGCTTCCATAGATAGCCAAGAGTAGAGTAGTCAAGTAAGCTCGGCCACGGTCCTTATTGCTTTGTAAGAGAGATAATAAAACTTGTGGACTATATAGTGTTGTGTTATGTGTATAATATAAAAAAAAATGTCTCAATCAATGTAAGCGTTATCTGGGACTATTTTGAAAAAATTAATGACGTCGATAAAAAGGCAAAATGTCGAGTATGTGGTGACCTGTACAGTTACAAGAGATCCACGGGAAATTTAAAAGTCCACTTGAAGAAGATGTACTTGGATGCAGAAACTCGGGTGGTAACTGCTCAGCAGCAAGCAAAGTCTGCACCCCAAGAGGCTGCTACTGAACTACCTGTCTCGGAGGTAGCAACATGTGCCACTACTGCAGCAGCGATCTGTGCCACAGGGTAACCGTCCACTTCTACCTTCACTCCTACTACTGCAATGTCATCGACTTCTATTGTAAGGCACTAGATACAAATACAGTCCACCATGAAGAGGTATGGTACAGCCAAAAAATATCAGGTAAACTCGAGCGAAAATTCGATGGCGATCTTTTGAATTTATTTATTGATAGTTAGTTATCAGCCCTTTTCACTACTGGAAGGAAAATCATTTAAAAAATTTGCGAGCCGGATCCCGGGATATCAGATCCAAGTTGGAAAACTGTATATCACACTATGAAGCCGAATCTCTACAATGACACAAAAGAAAAAATAAAAGTCCTCAAATGTAGACAAGATTTATCCGACGGCTTATTTGTGGACATCCAGAATAAATGACTCGTACCTGGCAGTTACGGGTCATTAGTTAACGAAGGATGTTGTCCTCAAAACAGTGTTGCTTGATTGTTGCCATTTTATAAATACGCACACTACTGAACACATTCAGCGTGCTTTGCGACAGTTGACGAACAGTGGTCAATAAAAGATAAAATTGATTTTATGGTCACGGACAATGCAGCCAATATTTAAAAAGTTGTGGTGAAATTGAAATGGAAGCACTACGGGTGTTATGCGCATACGTTAAACTTAATCTTTCAAGAATCCATGCGATCAGCGGCTTGCGCACAATTACTTGACAAGGTTAAAAAAATAGACCGGTTTTTTAATACCAGCATTACGGCGTTGGAGAAACTTTTGAAGGCACAGACTGACAATGTGCCAAATTGTGTGCCAAAGCGTTTGGTACAAGAAGTCTCCAAACGCTGGAATTCCTAGTTCCATATGATACAAAGTTTTTTGGAATTGAAATAATATATAAGAGCCACAGTAGCGGTTTTCATTAGGCAACTCATCAGTTATTGTTATAACTCGTTGTTAAGTCACGGCGTGTGATAAATTGTTAGCCGAAGAGTTTTCGGAACTTTCACAGTCGTGCATTTTCAGATTGCGCACGAGGCTCACAACAAGATTTTCTAACATTGAAAAAGCGGAACATTTTCTGTGTTTACTGTATTAGATCCACACTATAAACAAGCCGTATTCGCAGTAACGCTTGACGCACGAACCGCCCGAAAAACGGTATTAGATCTCTTGACTAATCTTATTGAAATTTGTGAAAAAAATAGTCGGAACGTGCCATCTGAAGTTGAGATTCAGGGCGACAAATTTCCTCCTTGGAGTATTCTCAACGAACTGGTTGGCCGGCAATATAATAGAAGTACTCCATTGTCAAAGGCTACAAAAGAACTGGATACTTTTTTTATAGGATAGGGGTGACAAACGAGCACACAGTCCACCTGATGGTAAGTGGTTGCTGCGGCCCATAGACATCTACATCTATCCTCTATTACAAATCAAAATGCAAATGCGTTGTCACCCGTGAGGACTAAGATGGAATGCCTCATTTCCAGTAAAAAGGGCCTCCGGCCACCTGCACTCACCAAGCGAAACGTAGAGGTAAACCTCTACTTCACGCTGGTATTCTGTGAGGTCGTGGTACCAACCCGGTTCGAGCCGGCCCATCCGTGCGACAGCAAAAGCCGCCATGTGGCTCTACCACTGTTGTATACTTACTTAAATGACGACATACTACCGGCATTTTCAAGGGATGGAAAATGTAACTGCACATTAAATTGGTGGCGAACACATCGCTTCACTTACCCCTACCTAACTAAGCTGCCTCAAAGTTATGGAAATATTATGGCGTCATCAGTTCCTTGCGACCGTATCTTTAGTATAACAGGGTTAATAATAAACGATCGCCGTACACGCCTCTCAACTGACAAAGTTAGGAAACTTTAGTTCTTGAACTTAAATCTAGATCCGGAGCGGTTTAAATAGATATTTGATTAATATAAATAAATTAATAAATAATAATAATAGCTTTTATTATAAAAGTGAAACTTTTTACCTAATTTTTTTTCTAAAATAAAAGTAGCCTATGTTACCCCTTATCCTATTTTATTACTCCTTATAACATCAGCTATCTGCCAGTGAAAATCCCGTCAAAATCGGCCCAGTCATTTCGGAGATTAGCCGGAACAAAGAGACAGAATTTTGAAAAATAAATAGTTTTTTGTTAGAAGTACTTTCATAATATACATCAGTAAAAAGCTGTTATTTTGACAGTACAAACAGACACTTCAATTTTATTTAGATTTATTGAAAAATTTATAATTCGACATACGTTAAGCAGGTGTAGCAAGTAAGTAATACATTTTTTTATACTTTGTTTTGTATTTATTCTAATTTAATTCAAAAGAAATTAAAACAAAATTAGGATTTTCAAATATTTCTTTTGTTCGCGTGCCAAGCGAACTTATTTACTCCGTATAAGCACAGAAGCTATAGGCGCTATATAGGCGCCGGGTCAAGTGGCCGTAGGTCTCCATCTTCGAGGTGCTTCAGGCCTTACGTTTTTTTAATCACTTAAAGCACTTAAGCATTCTCTGCGTATGTACTCTGCATACACGATTTTTTTTGTTTAAGTTCTTAATGTACCTAATTATTAAGATCATATAAATATTGTTTGCAAAAAAGAATAACTAACTGTAACCGACTTTCATGAACATTTAGTAAGTAAAATTATAATTCCGAAAATCTCAAACATTGTTACATACATACATACGGGTCGAATAAAGAAATTTCTTTTTTGAAGCTAGTAGATTCTATATATAATATATCTATAAACGAAGATAGAATTTTGAGAAATCCCAACGGTAGCTATTTAAATTGGTTTTCACTCGACGTAAGTCACGGGAATCGGCTATTTAATTTATTAACATTTATGTACCTACATAAATACGTTATTTGTAGTCATCGATATATATGTAGGAAAAGCAAATTGTGCTTAATTGTCTTAACCGAAATTGAGTTCAATACTTTAAAACAATAAAGTTAAAACTACAATTATATCTGCATTAGCTCCAAAAATATAACATAATATACATTTACTCTAAAACTTTACATCTAAAATACTGGTTCGCATTGAATAAGTAAGAGTAACTATAAAATCTTCGTATTGGATTTCCACAGCGTATCGGAGTACAAAATAATATAAACGCGTACGCAGAATATCTAGATACTGAAATATATAGTAAACTCGAAATCTGATATAGATACGATTCTTAGAAACGCCATATGGCCCAGGCCTATACAAAAACTAAACAGCAAGAAAAGTTTATTTAAATTTATACATATAAGGCCAAAAAAATAAAAATAACGACAAACGAAAAAAGATAACGGACAATAATAGGTGATAGCGACTACGAAATACATACCCACGTGGTTTTAATTGAATGATATACTTGTAAATATTTTTATGTTGATAACTAAGAAGCGTAGTAACTAAACCAAAATATGTTGTAAATATGAATTATTTTGCATCATAAATATCATAAATATAGACGCATCATTGTTAACTTCCTCAATGAATATGAAAATTAAACCAGCCGTGAGGGAAAAAGTTTATTGAAGTTAGTAACATTTATTGTTAAATAAATTTGATAAAATTTCATTAAAAAAACATTACATTCGAATTCGCCATTCGTCTACTGTGGTGAAACATTCTTAGCACAATCATTTTTATGCTTATCTAGATTGGTTAACGGCAGTATTACTAATGTTATTAGCGTAACAAGTACTCCTTTTTAAAAACAAAAAATGCCATGTTACAGAATATTATTATAATAAAAGAATTATACAATTTCAATTAAGTGTTAAATAGTAATGTACATATCCCAAAAAATAGCCGCTAGGAGATAGGGTTCATGAAATGAAACTCAGCTATCAATTAGCAGTAGGAGCCAAAAAGCGTCGTATATTATGTAAAGAAACCTTATGTACTATTTGAAACAAATCTTTACAATGCGATATAAATAACACAAGCTATGGACAAAATGACATCTAGCAAAATAAAAATAAACTAAATATTGTAAACAAAGTAACTGACAGATTTCATACAAGAAAGTAAAGAACAGTTTTAAATAATGTCATAAATATTTTACCTGTTTCCAGTACACTCTAGTTAAATTTCAAAAACAATTTCTCTAACAAAATCATAATTTTGTTTTCACCGGTTATTAAGTAGGTCGTAATGCGATAATTAATAACAAGAACAAGCAGTGTATCAATGTATTAATAGTCGATAATTTCAAGATAATAATTGGTGTCGATGATAATTTTTTTTCTTATCTTAAAAATTACTAGTAATGCTATTACACATTACCAATATTCCCTTTAACCACTTCTGGTAAGCTTAAAATGCTTGTGTTAGAAGTGGTTCACGACAGTAGTCGAATGGCGAATTCGAACCCACGACTTTTGAGTTCGCGCTCCGCGCTCTGCCATTAGGCTACTGACGCTTCTTTTTTTTTCTTATCTTAAAAAATATTAGTAAAAAAGTAATTGGTGATAATAACTAAAAAACTATAACCACTAAATTTATATATTTTTTTAATATATAATTTTTTATAATATACATTATTAAAAACTTTAATAATATAAAAAAAACTAAAACTATTAACTTAATTATCATACATACCTAGGTGGATTGAAAAGTACTCGGCCTAACACAGATCCATTCAATTCTAAAAATCAAATCTACCCACATTATTTAGTTCAGTTCAGACTTGTTCATTGTGTGAAGTTCGAAACGTGTGCGATAATTAGTTGTGATTTTATAAATTTATTTACAAAGTAATCGGACATAATTTCCGCGAATGGAGCAAATCGAGCAGCGTGCCGTCATTAAGTACCTCCATAAGAAGGGGCTATCATCAAAAGCCATCCATGATGACATGGTCAGTACATTAGGCGATTGTGCTCTGTCATATTCATCCATCAAAAAATGGATAGCAGAATTTAAGCGTGGTAGAGAGAGTGTGAAAGATGAACCCCGCTCTGGAAGGCCTTCGACGTCAACTACTGACGAAAATATTAAAAAAGTACTTGATTTAATAATGGGAGACGGCAGATTAAAAATTAGAGAGATAGCCGAGATTATAGGCATCTCTTATGAATGAACTCAAAACATCATTGTCAACGAGTTGGGTTTCCACAAGGTGTCTGCGAGGTGGGTTCCGCGACTGCTTTCAGTTGAACAAAAAAGGACGCGATTGACTATTTCACGCGACTGTTTGGAGTTATTTGAAGCCGATGCAGATGATTTTATGAATCGGTTTGTTACTATAGACGAAACATGGGTTCATTACTGTACACTGGAAACAAAACAACAATCAAAACAGTGGAGAAGACCTGGTTCACCACCCCCTAAAAAGGCTAAGTCGATTTTGTCGGCAAATAAGGTGATGGCTTCAGTATTCTGGGACTCGAAAGTTGTGATTATGATTGATTATCTTGAAAGGGGTCAGACTATAAACTCTGATTACTACTGCACCTTACTACGTCGTTTACGAGAGGAAATAAAAGAAAAACGTCGAGGAATGCTCAGAAGAAAAGTCCTGTTTCATCAAGATAACGCCCGTGTTCACACGTCAGTACAGTCAATGGCTGAAATTCACAACTGTGGCTTTGAACTGTTACCGCATCCGCCGTATTCACCTGATCTGGCACCATGAGACTTCTTTCTGTTCCCTAACCTAAAAAAGCACTTGGGAGGTCAAAGATTTTCGACAAACGACGAGGTCAAAGCAGCTGTAGACGCATATTTTGACTCTAAGGAAGAATCATTTTTTTTCAACGGTCTAAATGCTTGGAAGGGTAGGTGGCAAAAGTGTATTGAACTTGATGGTGATTATGTAGAAAAATAAAAATATAACTGATTTAGTATGTGTTTATTTTCTTGGTTAGGCCGAGTACTTTTCAATCCACCCTCGTACTACGTCCTACTCCCCGTGGTATCGTGCAAAGAACGCTGGCTGCGTTTCCTCGTTGAATGGCTATTCTCAGCCTTTGAGTGAGAAAATAACCAGCCCTCTTATCACCAGCAGCAACAACTCTCCGCGGATAGAGTTCCGTGGGAACTAAAACCGTGGGAACATTTATAGAGACAAGAGCCATTCGGATGACATCGTTCAAAGAACTGTGTCGTGAAAACCTACCAGCGCTTTTCTTACATGAAAGTCCGTGGTGCCTAAATTTGTCGACGCTGCTACCACAGGGGCACTGATGGGGTTGACAAATCGCCGCTCCTAGTCGGATTCCTACGGCAATACGCAAGCTTTCCCTATCAAGTAATGTGCCGAGATTACTTGATGGTAAAGCGTGTAACCAATGAACATCGAAACAGCTAGAAGGCGTGCCTTATTTTCGTCACTATGGAAATTATGAAAAAAATCTTTCTGCACAGCCTGTACCAACGGAATATCCCACTGTTTTTGTTGGTTAACTTCCAGTGGCACATTTTCACCAGGACAAAAAAAATTTAAAACATTTATAAACAACATGGTAGCAATCATCTCATTCCTAGGGGTTATTTTCAAACTTATGTACTCTTTGGTAGTAGAATTACCCTTACTAAACAATGTTTGGATAATAACATTTTGTAACCTTTTATTTATTGGTACTTTGATGTAAAAGCGTATATATTGCTCCATTAATTGTGCGTGTTCCTTGTTTTTACATAATATAAATCTATTTTTAATAAAACTATTTTTTGTGTATATACATTAAATTTTTATAAATATATGGAGAGGCTAAAGTTAATATATTTATTTCTTAAAATTTTTCTCTGAACTGCAAAACAGGGATAGTTTCAATTAATGCTCCATAGAAAGATTACATATTATAATATTATATCGCTATGGAAGTAACTAAAATAAAGTAATCTAGATGTTTCAACAGATGTAAGGCCTCTATATATCTATAATCTATTGAACAGCTATAGTGAGATGGTATGTGTGGTAGAATGTGTGTGGGTCATAGTCTGGTAAAAATTAATTAAGTCCAAACGTACACAGTAAAGTTAACATTTCACCGAGAGAAGCCAGGTCGGAGTAGTAGACCCACCAGAGCTGAGGCAGGACCAGGCAAGGAAACCGAAAACCAGGCCGGCGTAGTAGGCCACCAGGGCTGAGGCAGGACCGGGCCTGTGGAAACTGGATAGCTGCCGAAAGAAAGAAACCGGATGAATGCCGGGATTGCGGGCAGGTGCGAGTGCTTGCATGGGGCACGCACTGCAGCCAGGCGCAAGTGCTTATTCGAGGTACTCACCGCACCCAATCAAGGGCTTGGCATTTTTCCTGTCGGGCCACGTGCTTGGCATTCCTGTCGGGCGACCGTACTCGGCACTTCCTGTCGGGCCATGAGGCTCGGCATTCCACTCCGGGATTGTGCTTAACATTCCTGTGGCACTCAAAGTCGCTTGGTGTTTACTGTTACCAGGCGGGGTGCTCACTGCTGCTGCCAGGTGAGGGTGCAAGAGGAAGCACTTACTGCGGACAGGCGAGGGTGTGTGAGGAAGCACTCACTGCTGCTGCCAGGTGAGGGTGCTCGTGGAAGGCACCTGACTGCATCGCGGATGGAAGAGGGCGCCTGGACGAGGCGTCACCAACAACTGGGCGGCGAGCGACGGCATACCATCCTGACCCCTAACGGTTCCAAGGTTGGGCTCTGGGCACAACACCTTTAAGGTGGAGCTGTTCTTCCGAGCGAGACTACACTTGCACAGCTCGACTGCAACGTCATATTCTTTGACGGACACTACACCAACCTTTCCCCCATTCCATTTCTGCACGACTCCATCCTTGGGAGGTCCACCACGGTAGGCTCCGTCCAAGATTGATAGGGCTGACAGGGATGATAGGGCTGATATGGCTGATAGGGTGTCTTGGGGGGTTGTAGATCGTAGGTTGTAGGGTTGTAGGGTTGTAGGTTGGGGGTTGTAGGTGTACCTATAGGGAAAGTTAGGGAGCCGTAGGCCAACAATCACCTTCCTGCAAGATGAAGAAGGCACAAGACCAGAGTGAGAGCGTCGAAGAAACCAGGACAAGGAAAGGTTTCTCAAGAAAAGCGAAAGAAGCGGAATCAAATGGAGCGACCACAGCTACTGCTTCGAGTGGGGCAACCACGGCTACCACTCCAATAGGGGCTACCACCGATACATCCACGAACACGTAGTACTCGGGAACATCTGTGGCAGCGACAAGCAACAGGACGGGCTTCAGTAGTATGCAGACTAGCACCGCACAGAGATCCGTAATATCCAGGAGCGAATCAATAGTCGAAAAAGTAGGTCAAGTTGGAACCGAAGAAGCGGCATCGACAAGAACGGTGATCGGGCAGACTAATGACAATGGGTCACATAAAGGTCACATAAGGTCATCGCGATCAGCGAGGCTGAGAGCCGAATTAGAGGCACGGATTAAATTCGAACGCTCAGATCTCGAACGATCAGAAGCAGCTGCTGCTTTAGCTAAATTACAATTGAAGTTTGCACGCCTCAACCGGGAAGAGGAAATCGACTCGAGTGAGGATGATGAAGATCAGAACACTCAAGTGGAACCTTTCGTAAGGAGTTGGATTTAACAGACCATAATGAGCGCGCCGATTAATTTAACGCAACCCGTCACTGCTGATAAGGAAGGGAGGTGGACGTCGAGCGCAACCTAGTAAATGCACAGAAGACACACGCGTGTGAAATGTTCAAATTGACCTATGCGATTGTGAGTGCAGTAAAGATAGCGGGTAAAGATAAGATTCCCCGCTTCATTTCCTCCAGGATTTACCGGTCTTCGATGGAGACTTGGATAAATGGTTAATTTTCAAAACGGTGTTTCAAGACACAAGTAGTCATTTTTCAGGAGTGCAGAATGTGGCACGCCTTAGGAGGGCATGAAAAGGCATCGCCAAGGAAGTGGTTAAGTCATTGTTGCTTACTTTATGTGAACCAGATGAAATAATGAACGCTCTCGAAAGAAGATTCGGTAGCGTTGAGACTCTCATTCTAGCCGAGATCGAGAAAGTGACGAGAAGAGACAGGGAATAGTGATTCCGGACTAGCAAATAGTACTTGAAAAAAAAGAGAGTAAGAAAAAAAATAGTTCTTACTATCATTGCAGGGCTTTGTGCCGGTCCAATGATATGGCTATAGGGAATAGTGATTCCGGACTAGCAAAAACAGTACTTGAAAAAAAAAAAGAGAAAATAGAAAAGCTGCAGACTAATCATTCCGATCTCGCATAAAGTTGATTAAAGTTTTGTGGGGCTTACTGCCGGAACAAAACTGATTGTCACCTAAGTCTGAAGGGTCAATATAGACCGGACCAGAAGCTGTTATGTCAGGATAGTCGAACGATATTTTTTTGTCTACAGATAACTAAAATTGTGATGGAGCGCGTGCGAGGACGCACGCATGTCAGTATGGCCGTGACGGGACCAGCACCATTGCACGTGCGGCGCGGTAGCCGTCGGTGCAGTTAGACAGAATTCTTGTAAATTACACGTGTTCCGCACACCTGCACCATTGCACCTGCAGTGGCGCTCGTTTTGCTTGTATAAAACATACGGCGCGGCCGCCGTTAGAACAGTCTTGGCTCTGACGTGGAACGGTACGCTTGTCTTCTTACGTTACTAGTTTATCCTCTACTCGTTGGATAATTAATTCGTGTAAACGAATTAATTATTATTCCTAACTACAAAATTAGTCTCTGTACTATACTCAATTACCCTTTCTACATATATATATATATATATATATATATATATATATATATATATATATATATATATATGTTACTGTAAAAGCCCGAATTTTGGTGAATCTTAGGTTTTACTTTTAAATCTTAGGAACTACCAACATGAGCTGGTAAATGTAAGGATTGATATAAGATGCGACGATTTTTCGCGCTTTTACCGTTAGAGTTTAGTACATCCTAGGTTTAACAAAAGACTGCCAGTAAGTGTTTGTTTTGGAAATGAAACAATATTTTTAAATAAGTAGAAAGTATTAATAAACATTGAACCATATTACCTGTATAATTTTAAAACATTTTTCTGGTGATTTCTGAAAGTAGAATATAGAAAAATAAAGAGGCTTGTTTTTTGAAAGTGGAATATAGAAAAAAAGAGATGATGTATCGATTCACAACAAATCAATTTCTAAAATATCGATATTTTTTCACGGACTGGCTCATTGAATATTCTTGGCAAAGAAAAATAAAAATAGCGCATAAACATGTTTTCGAAGAATTAATTAAAGCAATACAATATGTGTATAAATTTGATTAATAAATTATGTCAAAGAACCGAATTGATTGACCCCGACTCCACCTGGTACGAATCTGTCCTACCCCTAGAGTGTTTTTATAGAGCCGAAGACGCGTAGGGGGAGCAGCCTCCGCCTGCTGTAACAAATCGTATCGAAAAATGCCTGCGATTTGTTACGCAAAGGCGTCGAGGCTGCTCTTCCCGCAGCGCCGGCGATGTTGCAGTCTCAAAATAAAATCAGAGGGTGACACAGGTAGCGGGGAGCGCTGCACACTGTCCGCAAGTACGATAATGCGCCAAACACGTCTAGACATGACCACTTTACAACATTTCCCGTGTCTTAGCGGTAAAACCTAAGATTTACTGAGTGGATGCTTGTAAAAGTCCGAAATAAACGATTACCATAGAACACTTCGGAATTTTACCTTATGGACTTGGTAAATCTTAGGTTTTACTGCAAAATCTTTGAATTTTCCGTAGTTCTAGCTTTTACAGTAACATATATATATACACAGTCAGGTCATAGGTATTGTCACACAGTAAAAACTTTTCTTTTAGAATGCTGGCCACAAAAAATTTTATTGAATTCGAATTTCGAATTGTTCATGAAAATAAAACTGTATAATTTTAAGAATTTTACTCATTTTTAAATATGAAGTGGACGCTTAAAGAAGACCGTGTTGCATCGTTGCGGTTACGCGCCAATTCAAATTTTTGACATACTGAAAAATTTGAATATAACCAAAAGATTCGTTTATCGTACCATCAAAGGATACAATGAAGACTCTAGTGTAGATGACAGGTCAAGAAGTAGTCGCCCTCTGTCTGTTAGGACTCCAGCAGTGATAAAAGCTGTGAAGGCGCGAATTCAAAGAAATCCCAAACGTAAGTAGAAACTGTTGGCCCTTCAGATGGGGTTTAGCAGAACCACGGTGAAAAGGGTGTTAAATGAAGACTTAGAGCTTCGGGCATATCGAAGAAAAACAGGACATCGTTTGAATGCTCGTCTAATGGACCTGAGACTGAAGAGATGCTGCGCTTTGTTGAAGCGGTACGCGGGAAAAAATATCGGGAAATTCTTTTTTTTCATCATTTCATCATTCAAAATACAGTCCTGACGAACCTTGTGGAACCTGTTTCTCATACCATGTTCAATAGCAGGCACTGGGTATTCCAACAAGATTCGGCGCCAGCTCATACAGCGAAGAGCACACAAGATGGGCTGGCGGCGCGTGAATTCGACTTCATCCGGCACGAAGACTGGCCCTCCTCCAGTCCAGATTTGATTCCGTTAGATTACAAGATATGGCAACACTTGGAGGAAAAGGCGTGCTCAAAGCCTCATCCCAATTTGGGGTCACTCAAGACATCCTTGATTAAGGCAGCAACCGATATTGACATGGACCTCGTTCGTGCTGCGATAGACGACTGGCCGCGCAGATTGAAGGCCTGTATTCAAAATCACGGAGGTCATTTTGAATAAACTTTAAAGTCATAAGAATCTATGTTTTGTTAAGTTCATTTTGGTATATAAATGGTTACATAATGAATAAACTTGTTTCAATTATTTTATATTAAACATGTGACAGAATTTATGACCTGACTAGGTATATATAGATAAGGGGACGTTTAGAAATAAAGCGGGTGTTTGTGACACGCTCCCGAAAACGAAGACAGACGATAGTTCTATTGCGCGCCACCATTTACGTCTTGTACATGGAATCACTAGTTACCACTAGCGTCCTCTAGTGTCGTGTAGCAGAACTAGGAGCGTCAAGATCCTTCTAGAAATTTTGGGACCGATATGTACTCGAACATTCTAGATTTCGCTACAGTAGAAGGTTCTGGAAACTATCTGAGGCCTTATATAAGGCCGGTATAGACCACGACCGAGTCAGTATTGAATTGGCGATATAAGCGAATACTTCGAAGTGATATAACTTCGAACTAAAGTGCTCAGTAATACAATTGTGTTTTATTATTAGTGTGTTTTTAAATTGTAATTAGTGTTCCGTAATTACAGTGTCAATTTTGGTAATTCAATCGGCAGTTTTTAATTGTCTCGAACCCCAAGCTCGTAACAATTGATGTCAGAAGTGGAATAACATACTTCAGCAAGTCGTTGTCAAAGCCGGAAAAGAACTATTGTGTTGCAGACGGGAATTGCTTGCTAAGGTAAAGTCCTTGCAGCATTTTAGCAAATATCTTCGGGGGCGGAAATTCCACTTACGAACTGAGCATGGTCACTGAACGGAGCACTGAAATGGCTATTGCAGTTCAAAAATCTGGACGGAAAAGTTGCGAGATGGATTGAACTACTGCAGCAATACGACTTTGTGATCGAACATCGCAGCGAAAAATCTCATGGCAATGCAGATGCATTGTCAAGAAGACCTTGCCCTGAAGATTGCAATTATTGTACTAGGCAAGATGGTAAGGAAGTGGTATCTGTGAGGATGCTCCGGACAGACCAGCTTGCAATGAGGGGCAGGACAGCCTACAACATCATTCATCATTACAGCCCTTCACAAGTCCACTGCTGAACATAGGCCTCCCCCAAAGAATGCCACAAAGCACGGTCCTGAGCCACCTGCATCCATCGACTTCCTGCATGTCTTACCAGGTCGTCACTCCATCTTGTGGGGGGACGCCCTACACTTCGCCTACCGGTACGAGGCTGCCACTCGAGAACCTTTCTTCCCCATCGGTTGTCGGTTCTTCGAGCTAAATGGTCGGCCCACTGCCACTTCAGCTTACTAATCCTTTGGGCTATGTCGGTTACTCTGGTTCTACTGCGGATATCCTCATTCCTAAGTTTATCACGCAGAGAAATTCCGAGCAGCCCTCTCCATAGCTCGCTGAGTGACATTGAGCTTCCTCATACGGCCAGCAGTGAAGGACCACGTCTCAGTTCCGTAAGTCATCACTGGCAACACGCACTGGTTGTACATTTTTTTTAAGGTTTTGAGGTATTTCTGACGAGAAGATGTGTCGTAGCTTCCCGAACGCTGCCCAGCCGAGTTAAATCCGTCGATTGACCTCTCGGTCGAAGTTGGACTTACCTAGTCGGACTATTTGTCCCAGGTAAACATACTCGTCAACAACTTCGAGCTTAGTCTTCCCAACAACTACCGGCATAGGTGTGACATGGACATTAAACATAATCTTTGTTTTGTCCATGTTCATCTTAAGACCTATCCGTTGGGAGACACTATTGAGCTCATTGAGCATAGTGCTTAGTTCCTCCAGCGATTCTGGCATGAGAACTATATCGTCGGCAAATCGAAGGTGAGTGATGTACTCGCCATTGATGTTTATTCCGTATCCTTTCCAGTCCAGAAGCTTGAAAACGTCTTCCAATGCAGCGGTGAAGAGTTTCGGGGATATAACGTCACCCTGTCTTACACCTCTCTGCAATTGGATAGGTTTCGTACTCTGGTTCTGTACTCAGATAGCCATCGTAGCTCTACTGTACAAACACTTCAGCACCTCGATATACCGACAGTCAACCGCTGAAGGGACTGCAGCACCGCCCAAATTTCGACGGAATCAAAGGCTTTCTCATAGTCCACATACGCCAGACATAGTGGCAAATAGTACTCTTCGGACTTCTGTACAATTTGCCGTAGGGTATGTATGTGGTCTATGGTGGCTCAGAAGGGAAATCGGTCTGTAGTTCTTCAAGAGAGCGTTGTCACCTTTCTTGAAGAACAAGACCACCGCACTTCTGCTCCACGCCTCCGGTGTAATGCCACCATGGAGGACGGAATTAATGAGCTTCTGGAGGACTTCAAGTACCGTTGTTCCACCCGCTTTCAGAAGCTCCGCTGTAATTCCATCCTCGCCTGGGGCCTTGCCGTTTTTAAGGTGCTGGAGAGCCATTGTAATCTCGCTCAGACTGACGTCCGGGATATCTTCGGAATAGTGTCGAATAAGACTCGCTCTTGGATCGTTACTCACACTTGCGTGTGGCTCCAACGATGACGTGTACAGCTGCCCATAGAACCTCTCAATCTCACTCAAAATCTCGGGTGCCCCGGAAACGATGCTACCACATTCGGTCTTCAGCTTTGACAGTTGGCTCTTTCTGGCAGACAGATCTCTGGCAAAGACTTTGGAGCCTTGGTTCCGCTCGATCGCTTCTTCAATACGAGCTGTATTGAAGTTGCGTAAGTCTCGTCGCATGCATGTGGAGATCTGTCTGTTCAGTTGCCTGTATGCTGTCAAATCTGTTGAAGAATGTGGCCTCATCTCCCGTCTAACAGCCATGAGATTAAGAGTGTGATCGGAGAGTTTTTGTGTTCTTCTGCGGGGGGTCTGTTCTGCAAACTTAGCTCCGACCGCATGGACAGTTTCCACGAGCTTGTTATTCATATCGTCCACTTCATTGCAGTCTTCTAGGCACTGAAAACGGTCCTACAACATGCACAGCGGGAAGATTTGGACATCAAGCCGATTCTGGAATGGATGAAGGCCAGTGCTCCTAAGCCCAAGTGGAGCGACGACTTAGCGATGAGTTCAACCATGAAAAGCTATTGGGCCCAATGGGACAGCTTGCTGATTCAGGATGGATTCCTGTGCCGTAAATGGGAAAATGGTCGGGAAGACAGATGTCATTTGCAAATGGTTGTCACTAAGGCTAAAGTACCGAATGTTCTACAGCTGTACCATAGTGATTGTCCAGGAGGTCACCTGGGAGTTAAACGAACTCTACTGAAGATCCAAGAACGGTTTTACTGGATCTACTGTCGTGACGATGTCGAGGACTGGTGTCGCAAATGTACAAGTTGTGCAGCTGTAAAGGGACTTCAAATTCGTAGTAGAGGCGTATTGAAACTGTACAATGTTGGTGCACCATGGGAGAGGATAGCCATTGACGTTGCGGGGCCGTTTCCGGAAAGTGAAAGTGTTAATAAGTATTTCATGGTTGTGATGGATTACTTCACAAAGTGGTCAGAAGCCTTCGCAATTCTAAATCAAGAAGCTTTAACAGTTGCAGATAAACTAGTTCATGAAGTCTTCTGTCGTTTTCAAGTACCTTTAGAGATTCACAGCGATTGAGAAAGGAATTTTGAGTCTCGAAAATTCCAGGAAACTTGCCGAGTTATGGGTACTAATAGAACACGAACAACTTCTTACCACCCACAATCTGATGGAATGGTAGAACGAGTTAATTAGACATTGGAGAGGTACCTAGCAAAAGTTGTGGAAAAACAGCAACGAGACTGGGACAGGCACATACAACCGTTTTTGTTGTCATATCGAAGCGCTGTTCACGAAAGTACATCAGTGACACCAGCTTTCGCAAACTTTGGGAGAGAATTACGGCTGCCTGCAGACCTGATCACCGGAATACCACCTGATGCCCCATGTAGTATAACCGATTATGCAAATTACTTGCGGAACAAAATGAATAACATTTATGAGCACGTCAGACAAACGGGCCAGCAAACGTCTGAGAAGATGAAAACACGGTATGACCGCAAAATGAACAACAATGGGTTTAACGAAGGTTCATTAGTGTGGTTGCACAATCCAGTTCGCAGCAAAGGGAAACCTCATAAGCTTTAAGCTAAATGGGATGGAACGTACCGGATTGTGACAAGAATCAATGACGTAACCTACCGGATACAGAAAGGTGCCAGAGGTACTCCTAAGATCGTCCACGTGGATCGACTAGCGCGTTATTATGGGGCCAATAATGCTCGGAACGAGCATGTCTTAGGAGGGAACAGTGTTGCGTGCCACTATTAATGTCTTGTACATGGCAACACTAGTTATCACTAGCGCCCTCTAGTGTCGAGTAGCAGAACTAGGAGAGTCAAGATGCTTCTAGAAATTTCGGGACCGATATGTACTCGAACATTCTAGATGTCGCTACAGTAGAATATTCTGGAAACTATCTGAGGCCTTATATAAGGCCGGTATAGACCACGACCGAGTCAGTATTGAATTGGCGATATAAGCGAATACTTCGAAGTGATATAACTTCGAACTAAAGTGATCAGTAACACAATTGTGTTTTATCATAAGTGTGTTTTTAAGTTATAATTAGTGTTCCGTAATTAAAGTGCCAATTTTGTTAATTTAATCGGCAGTTTTTAATGGTCTCTAACACCAAGCTCGAACAGTACTAAGGATACCATTAATGATGGGTCCCAAATAAATTCGATCCCGAGGAAAAAAATCATCTTTTCACAATGTTTTATTAATAGTTTTCATGCTCTATCATGTTAGCATAGCTAAATGAAACGATAATTTCATAAAAAAAATATACAATACTTAAACATAAAACCAGCAGTTGAATTAAAATCAGCTGACTAGGGGTCATTGTACGTGTGGATACCGAATTTGCGTGGCCCGCAGCTAGCGATGGTACCAAAAACTAAATAATTTACAACACTTGTCGAAATACCTAACTTATCTACTTAATCTACTGTTTTGCTACTGTGCTTGTCTCTACCTAGCCACTTAATTCACAGGTTAAATAAATCAAATACCTGGTTCGATTCCCCGCTAATGAAAAAATCATTTAAATGAAATGTTAACAAGGTAAGAGTTATGCTTTTTTATCTATCGTGTAGGTATGTTTATTATTCTGACGTATTCAGTTATGTACCTATTCAGATGAGTTCAGTACTAAGTTATTTAAAAAAAGGAAAGAAACAGCTTACTGATCTAAATCCTTTGTGGCCTTATGAGAATCTCCAAGGCACATCAACATGTTGCCGTATTTAGGAGCACTATAAACGTACTTATGCTTCAGGGATTATTAAATTAAAACAAGAAAAACAAAACGTAAACAACAAGTTATAACAACAAGAATGTAATAAACAAAACGATTGAACTGTCGCTCACACGCACGTCATAGTCAACACGGAACTGTCTCAAAAACTAAATCTAATAATCAATCCGGCCAAAACAAATACGCACGAGGCATTTGTAACGTCCATGTAGCACTGAGCACTTCCACAGACCGTAAAACCGTTACAACATTGCCAACGTTTATTTTGTATATATATATATACCCGGCGCCCCTTTAATGGGGCAGGGGTGCGAAGAATCTCCGGGAGGAAAACCGGCGACGAGGTTCGCCACCCGTCACGTTCTGTCCCCCGGAGGGGCGAAAAGTGGATTGCGGAAGCCCGTCTGGCTACATTGAATGTACGTGGAGGAATGAATGATAAGATGGATGAAGTATGCGATATGATGCATGATAGAGGAATAGACGTGTTATGTGTAAATGAGACGAAACGGAAGGGAAAGGATGCTACTACACATGGCATGTATACCGCGTACTGGTCTTGTGTAGACGAGACCGAGCGGGCATGCCAGGGAGTCGGTATCATCCTTTCAGAAAGAATGGGTCATTGTGTGAAAGAGTATGAATGTGTAACCCCGAGACTGCTATGGATACGAATGAAAGTGGGCTTAAAGAAGTTGTTTGTTTTAGGGGTCTACGCCCCAGACATGTCTAAGCCCACTTATATCCGAGAGCAGTTTTGGGAGTTGGTAAGGATGGTGCTAATGAAATGCAAGGTTAATTAAAATATTGTGATATTAGGCGATTTTAATGGAAGGGTTGGGGTGAGGAGGCTTGGTTATGAAAGGATATTGGGAACGTTTGGTGATGAAAGTATAAATGAGAATGGTGAAAGCCTTCTCTCCGTGTGCGTGGAAAAGAGTCTTTTTGTGACGAACACTTTCTTTTCTATATAAGAAGATTCACACGTATACATGGGAAAGAGGTGATGATAGAAGTATGATAGATTTCATAATTGTTGATGAAAGAATGAGGAGCGCGGTGGTAGATACAAGGGTTTACCGGGGCTCTAACGTAGGGACGGATCATTACTTGGTCTTATGCCGAATTAATGGTCTTTTCAGACGTTGGAGGCATCGGACATCTGTGTCTACCACTGCTTTACAGCGTATAAGAACAGAGAGGTTACAAGATGAAGGTGTGAGAGAGAAGTTCAAATATAGATTGAGAGAAAATATAAGTGGTATGGCTGAATTGTGTATGAATGATTTAGACTTGGTGACTGTATGGTATAATGTCAAGAAAGGTTTAGTGGATGCAGCTACCGAAGTATGTGGTGTAAGTAAGAGAACGAATGAAAGGAAAATTAACATGTTATGGTGGGATGATGAGGTACGGATGGAAGTTGAAGCAAAGAAGAAAGCATGGCTAGATTTACTAGCAACCAAGGCTAGTAATTCTAGCAGTATGAATGATGATATTGAAAGGAAAAAGGCAGTCTTTAGACACCTAAATAAGAGAGTAAAAGAAGTAGTTGAAAGGAAAAAGCAAGAAAGAACGGATATGAATGATATAAGAATATCGGATAACTTCCAGGCAAACATTAAAATGTTCTGGAAACTCGTAAGAACTACCAGGGGACATTCAAAACAGCCTAGAATGAATGCTATACGAGACCAGAATGGCTGTATTCTGAATGACGAAGTTTTGAGTTTAAGGAGATGGAAGGAATACTTTGAAAGCGTGTTTATGAGTGATGAGACGTTTGAATTAAATGAAATAGAAATTCCGGAAGAAGAAGAAATAGATAGAGATATAAGTAAAGATGAAATAATGAAAGCAATGAAAAGTATGAAAGCAGGTAAGGCAGCCGGTTATGATAGAGTATCTCTCGAAATGCTAAAGGCTGGAGAAGGAGTGGTGGCAGACCTGCTGTGCACCTTGTTTAATTTATGTTGGGAACTTAAGCGGGTACCGGGAGACTGGTGCAAAGCCGTGATAGTCCCAATATATAAGGGAAAAGGATCACAGCAGGACTGTAAAAACTACCGTGGTATCAGCCTTCTTAACATTGTGGGAAAACTGTATGCTAAGGTACTAATTGAAAGAGTTATGAAAGAAACTGATGGAAAAATTTGGGATGTGCAAGCGGGATTTAGAAAGGGAATGGGATGTACGGATCAGGTCTTTTCCATGCGCATGATCGCGGAGAAGTTTTTGGCCAAAAACCAAAAAGTTTTTTTTGCGTTCATAGACTTGGAGAAGGCTTATGACAGAGTGGACAGGGATGTGTTATGGCAAACACTGAACTCATTTGGGTTGAGCGCTGGCTTGATACAGGCATTGAAGTCTCTATATAGGGACTCTAGTGCTTGTGTCAGGATCAACGGGGCCTACTCGGACTGGTTTGGCATCCATAAAGGTGTCAGACAGGGCTGTGTGGCTTCCCCGTGGCTGTTCAGCCTATTTATGGACAGTTGTTTGGAAAATTTGAAAGCAGAAGAATGCGGGTTAAGAATGGGTGAGTTAACCGTCAAATGCCTTTTGTACGCCGATGATCAAGTCATACTTGCGTCGTCGGCAGCCGAGTTGCAAATGATGGTTACATTAATGAACAGGACATAAAAAGAAAAGGGAATGAAAGTGAACGCAAGTAAGACGAAAGTTATGGTTTTTGAAAGAGAAGAAAGTAAAACGATATGTGAAATAAGAATAGAAGGGGAGTTGGTAAAGCAAGTAGATGAGTTTGTGTATTTGGGATGTGTGTTTAGCAGGGATGGTAGATATGATCAGGATATAGAACGACGAGTGAATGCAGGAAATAGATTGAATGGGGCTCTACACTCTATTGTGAAAAGTCAGAATGTGTCCAAAAAGGCACGTTTGGCAATTCACAATGCTGTGTTAGTGCCTACTTTAATGTATGGTAGTGAAAGTTGGGTATGGCAGAAGAAGCACGAGAGTAGAATAAATGCTGTAGAAATGCGGTCATTACGTAGTATGCTAGGGCTGAATCTGAATGACAGGGTGAGAAATAGTGTGATAAGAGAAATGTGTGGTTTGCAAGATGATGTTGTGACTAGGATTAAGAAAGGAATGCTTCGGTGGTTTGGTCATGTAGAAAGAATGAATGAGGAAAGAGTGACAAAGCAAATTTATGTTGCAGAGGTGAATGGCAGAGTCGGGAAGGGTCGCCCTAGGCGAAAGTTTATCGACCAAATAGGCGATATATTGAAAATGGGCCAAATTAAGAGTACCTTTAACCGACGAGCGTGTATGCGTAGGTATATGGATGTGGAGGAAGCGAGAGAGGTGTGTCAGGATCGTGCCAAATGGAATTCCATAGTCTCTGCCTACCCCTCTGGGTGATAGGCGTGAGTGTTTATATTATATTATATTATATATTATATATATATATATTACATTATATATATATATATATATATATATATATATATATATATATATATATATATATATATATATATATATATATATATATATATATATATGTTTAGTTATCCCTACGACTAGTTTAGGAATCTAGAAGTTATGGTTGTCATTTTTAATACAATTACTTACACAATCAATTGTACCCTGATGCAACAATCAGTTCTTTACTACAAAAATTAATAGACGCACCTAATTGGATACTCAGCACTCACTTACACAATTATAAACACTATTTCATCGTTATCTTTGATTATGTATAAGAAAATAAAAATGAAATGGTACTCAATAACTTAATAGTTAAAATCAGCTGCAATTATGATCGACATTAAATTAATCGATCATAATTAATGTAATACATAATACTTTTACTTTATTTTAATTGACTTTCCGCCTTTTGTTCGACCAATATTTTAAATTTAAAAAGAGGTACGCCGAAATTATTAAAAATTACTTGCAAGTTTTATAGTGATTGCCGTCTCTAATTCTTATGTCACCGGAAAACTAAATTTCGGTGCAACATGGCAGCGTTACCAACACCAATTTGTCAAATTCCCCGAAAATTCTTGTCAAATGCCCCAATTTAAGGACAATACTTCTACAGATTCGCCACAAATTCCTCGCAATTTTATTTTAAAAAATGAATCAATTTTCAACTAATTTTATGAGATTTACTTTTTAACTAACATTTCTTTTCTTTATAATTTAAAAATAAAAAATTAAAAGCATTTAATGATACACAAAAGTTGTCGAAATAAATTCAAAAATTAAATGTGGTGCAATGAAGATAATTAAAAAAAAGGGAGTCATTCGATATTCATAACCTAACAAAATGTTAAGATAAGTATTTAGATTTCTTGAAAGTCGGTTAGTAAGTTGGTTAGGTATATAACTGAATACATCAGAATAATAAACATACATACACCTTCTTAACATTTCATTAAAAGTATCCTTAGTACTATCATCTGTCTTAGTTTTCGGAAGCGTTTCACAAACACCCGGTATATTCAATTTTAATGTAGGTAATAATTCTATGTAGTACGTGTACGAGCAGATAAGAAGATCGTTAAAAGTAAAATGTTAACAAAACGTAGCCTTTTTCTTTATTGAAATAACTCTGGATCATTGTTTCAATAGCCTCACGAATTTATCGATAAGAATCGTTTTTTTTTGTGAGGATTTGTGGTCTATCAATCTTATGTTATGATGCGGAAATTACTGAAAATATTTACGGACTCCAAACATAGACTTAAAGTAATATCTTAGGATTTACGGTAATCAATAATTACCGCTTTCCCTACATATTTCTAACGCTTATTACCGTATTACATAGAAAAAGAAATGCGGTGATTCATAGATAACAAACTGTTTCGGAGAAATTTGATCATTCTATAATTTATGTTGCCTGTGTCATATTTTGTACTAGATCATTAAATACTTTAATACAGAATTAAAGAATATGTATGAAATTAATTTTTTAATATGGAAAATCTCAAATAGTAGATATAGATTAGACAAAAGGTGAAACTGTTTACCCGTGCACCCAATGTATTAATATACGAAACCAATATCAAGAAATATCAGCGATAATAGGTTGAAGTGCGGCTGAGGTGGTTATTGTGAACATCTAATATATAAATCAGGCAGTATCTTTAATACAAGTGTAATGCACTGTGTGCGCGGTGGTTCGTGTCCCCGCCTAACTAAGCCCACGAGACGACGAAGGATTCTTAACGCTACATCACATGGCAGCGCAATATCTGAATTGTATAAATAATGAATTCCTATGATGTGTATGAATGGTATTAAATTGAATAAAGAATTACAATATATTTCTTTTTATTTTACAAACAACAAAAAAATTTTTTTATCTAGTTTTACTGCATAGAACTACAGGAAGTCACACGATGCAATGCGTCAGCAGTGCGATGTTACAGCGTTTACCAATTATTTCGCTGTACTGCGTGACACAAAACCGATGCTGTGATGCTTTGCACTGCACCGGTGGTGAAATACAAGGTATATTCGTGTTTGTTTCGAGGTGAATTCCTTAAGGAATTAATTCTGAACAAATTTAATTCTTCACAATAATGAAAAAAACTATGTTTATTGCGTTGCCGCTTTAACGTTGTAATGCGTTAATATTCGGTGAGATTTCGAGTAGTGTCGTAATGCGCGGGGTGATATTCAAATTCTAACGCCGATATGAGTATTCTGTAGACCGTGCGAGGAAACAGAACATTCATTCGGGATATTCTTAAGCGGCCGCCACTTAAAACATTGAAATACAAGATCGTGGTTCGTCAATGTTGATTTTTTACGCATTACTTCGCAACGAACTGTGTGGCCTATTAATTATAGATAATACATTTACTATTTTCTTTTCTTTTCGATTTCCCCTTTACTCGACAAAATTTTTTTTATAAGCAACTTGTAAAATAATATAAATATTGCCAAAATAATAAATATAACAGCAACTAAATCTAGATACATCTTCTTGTACCAGGTGACATCCAGCGCTGGGGAACGCAGGTGTAAAGCGCCACCCGTACGTATGACATGCTCCGCCCAGTGCACTAGCTCATCTCCCGGAGACACTGGTCTATCGTGGTATATAAATGATAGTTCTTTTACTCTTTTCTTATATCTAGAAAATAAGGAAAATATTTTTTATTATTTTTATTATAAATCATAAAAAGATTTTAAAGACATATTGCTTTGGTGTTTTTAAAATGAGTGACTCTCAGTAAAAGTGAACCGTTACGCTTTACTGGGGGGTCATATGTTAAATTTTTGTTTCTACCTCTGAAAACCAACAGCTCACTTTTCAGAGCATTATATTTTAATCAATGTTACTTAGTATTATCCTCACAAATGGCAAGAACCTGTCGTATTCCATAGTTCGACGAGCTCAGCAGCACCATGTCGTCTGCGTAGCTTAAGTTATTTAAACTTACTCCATCTATAGGGCCACCGACATGTTTGCTGCTAAGCTCTTTAATCAGCTTATTTATATGAATGTTATAAAGCCTCGTAGAGGTAAGACCTCCCTGCCTCACACCGCACTCAATTTTGTAGGGGTCAGACAATGCATTGGACCACCTTAAACCTTGTAAGCTAAGAGATAAAAGTGCCTGTGCTTTTAAACTTACGCGGGTAAACAGATTTATTCCCTGTCAACAGCTACGAAATTCTTAATTAAAATCTTAAAAGCTGATTTATCACAAGTGAAGTCGATATTGAAAGCAAATCCTTATGTTTCGAATATTGAAAAATATATATTTAAAGACTTCTGTAGTTACCGACATGTATTGGATCATCGCAGCGGACACTTACTTGCACAAAACCCTCTCAGAAGAGAAAATGCACATTGAAGATACTGCATAGGTATATTTTTTCTTAATTCTCCAATAAACAAATTAGCGTGGTGAACATTAAAAAGCATTAATCATATTATGTACAACATAACAAATGTAAAATATTTTTTTAATAAAATAAATAAACATAATAAACATAATATTATTAGATTTTAATAATGATTTAAAAAAACATACTTGGGATCACTGAGAATGTCATCGATTGCCACTTTTAAGTCATCGGCTACAGAATATGTAAGGTCCACTCTTTTCGCGTAACCTTTTTTCACAGCCCTGTTAATATTATTAAACTGGTCACCGTACACTGGTATTCCAATAATAGGTACGCCGAAGTGAATCGTCTCAGTTGAAGAGAGAAATCCTCCGTGCGTTATGAATAATACACAATTTGGATGAGCTGAAATATGAGGTTTAGTAAAATCAATTCCCACCAAAAACATACATCAGAAAAGGTTATCAAGTCACAACAATTATATACGCGGGATTGTTGGTGGCTCATGAGTAAATACTCTGTGCTGTTGGTTTCGACAAAAAAAAGAGTTTAGATCTAAGGTCGCAAGAGGCGATAGAGAAAAACAAATCAGGAGGTAGGCAGTAGCGTCTTTTTAATAACTACAAAAAATAATCTGCGGTTGAAACCCGTTTGCCAAGCATGGCAACTATGGAAAATATCCCCAAATGAGGGAATCTGTGGGGGCCTATGTTCAGCAGAGGACTTTAATAGACTACCGGTAACAATAAATTATCATTGACTTAAAAAAAATAATCCTTCTATAAATCTAAATAAAGCAATAGACCCAAAAATAATATTCAAAAACTGAATGTAAGCCGGGCTAACTGTCATATTTACCTTCAAGTAGAATACCTCAATTCCTCCCGTGACCATGGGTGATGTAAAGTACCCGAAACGTCGGGAATTAAAAAGATAAAATAAAACGCTATTAAATGTGTACAATTAGTTATAGTGTTTTTAGTAGTGTGTTGTGTTCGCGTAAATATAAGGAATCTTTATGTAAATACTAGCTGGTCAACGACGTCTCATTCTGCTTCTTGCGACGACCCTTTGCCCTATGGAAAATCGTTTAATTCACAATTAAAAAATAATGAGGGTCTCTTATCGAGATAAAAAATACCCTAGCTCTCAAATTGGAGCAAGCAAAACTCATTTACAAAATTTCATTGAAATCAGTTCAGTATTTTAAGAGTTCATCAAGGACACGGACATTCATTATGACACGTTATTTTTCTGTATATAGTCGCGAAGAGAAAAAGAACAAATTTCGTGCTATGAGATTGTGAGATTTGGAATAGTTAAAGTTTACCTATATCGAGACGTAGTGCAGGAAACTAAAATGTATAAATGTAATGTGTGTTACAATTATACATAACAAGAATGAATTAATCATCTATTTACATTCATATTGTTAATGTCAAATACATGCCATCAAAAACATAACTTGTAAAAAAAGCCAAGTCTTGCAACTCAGTTCTTCTACCGTAAAAGTTGTGAGATCCATGTAATACCAAGTCGGTTAATTTATTCAGTCCATAGATTGATAATTGCGCAGACTTGACGACTTCCAGCCTCCCGAACAAGCCCCTTTCCGAAAAGGCTTTAGCACTATAGACCACATACATACCCTTCGGTAAATTGTACAGAAGTCTAAGGAGTACAATTTGCCAATTTGCCAAGGAGTACAAAATCCAATTGCAGAGAGGTGTAAGACAGGGTGACGTCATATCCCCGAAATTCTTCACCGCTGCATTGGAAGACGTTTTCAAGCTTCTGGACTGGAAAGGATAGGATATCAACATCAATGGCGAGTACATCACTCACCTTCGATTTGCCGACGATATAGTCCTTATGGCAGAATCGCTGGAGGACCTAAGCACTATGCTCAATGACCTCAATAGTGTTTCCCAACGGATAGGTCTTAAGATGAACATGGACAAAACAAAGATCATGTTTAATGTCCATGTCACACCTATGCCGGTAGTTGTTGGGAACACTAAGCTCTAAGTTGTTGACGAGTATGTTTACCTGGGACAAATAGTCCGACTAGGTAAGTCCAACTTCGACCGAGAGGTCAATCGACGGATTCAACTCGGTTGGGCAGCGTTCAGGAAATTACTGATTATTATTAATGGATAATTAATATTAATGGATAATTATTAATGGTACCGCACTTCTGCTCCACGACTCCGGAGTAGTGCCACCATGGAGGACGGTATTAAAGAGCTTCTGAAGGACTTCAAGTACCGGTCTTCCACCCGCTTTCAGAAGCTCCGCTGTAATTCCATCCTCGCCTGGGGCCTTGCCGTTTTTAAGGTGCTGGAGAGCCATTCTAATCTCGCTCAGACTGACGTCCGGGATATCTTCGGAATAGTGTCGGAAAAGACTCGCTCTTGGATCGTTACTCACACTTTCGTGTGGCTTGGAGCCACACGCAAGTGTGATCTCTCCATCTCGCTCAAAATCTCAGGTGCCCCGGAAACGATGCTGCCACACTCGGTCTTCAGCTTTGACAGTTGGCTCTTTCTGGCAGACTGATCTCTGGCAAAGACTTTGGAGCCTTGGTTCCGCTCGATCGCTTCTTCAATACAAGCTGTATTGAAGTTGCGTAAGTCCCGCCGCATGCATTTGGAGATCTGTCTGTTCAGTTGCCTGTATGCTGTCAAATCTGTTGAAGAATGTAGCTTCATCTCCCGTCTAACAGCCATGAGATTAAGAGTGTGATCGAAAAGTTTTTGTGTTCTTCTGCGGCGGGTCTTGTAGAACTTAGCTCCGACCGCATGGACAGTTTCCACGAGCTTGTCATTGATACTCGCACTGCAAACGGTTTTGTAACTCGAGCTGAAAGGTTTTGTGACTTTGGAACAGAACAGAGGGGGACGGAGCGTTGAGTTCATTAGACAAGACCTCACCAACTTAACGTTTAGGTTCAGTATGCCTCTAACCATTATGAGATCATTACCAGTTTTCACCCTCGCGATCACTGAGACATCACTGAACAGTTGTTGTCTGGTCGTCATAATGAAAACAATCTCATTTTTTGTCGAACCGTCTGGGCTTGACCAGATCCACTTCCTTTGGCGCCGCTTCTGGAAGGAAGACTTCATCATAAAGGTTCCCTCTGTCTCCATAAAGTCGGCCAGTTGCTGGCCCCTTTGGTTCTGTTGCCTTATTTCAAATTTCCCTACTCTCAGCTCACCGTTCTCTCTTGTGCCTAATTTTGAATTGAAGTCTCCCATTAACACCGTTAATACTGAACCTAAATGTTAAGTTGGAGAGGTCTCGTCTGATGAAGTCAACGCTCCGTCCCCCTCGTGCTCTAATTCAAAGTCCCGAAACCTTTCAGCTCGAGTTACAAAACCGTTTTCAGTGCCTAGAAGACTGCAATGAAGTGGACGATATGAATGACAAGCTCGTGGAAACTGTCCATGCGGTCGGAGCTAAGTTCTGAAAGACCCGCCGCAGAAGAACACAAAAACTCTCCGAACACACTCTTAATCTCATGGCTGTTAGACGGGAGATGAAGCTACATTCTTCAATAGATTTGACAGCATACAGGCAACTGAACAGACAGATCTCCAAATGCATGAGGCGAGACTTACGCAACTTCAATACAGCTCGTATTGAAGAAGCGATCGAGCGGAACCAAGGCTCCAAAGTCTTTGCCAGAGATCTGTCTGCCAGAAAGAGCCAACTGCCAAGGCTGAAGACCGAATGTGGCAGCATCGTTTCCGGGGGTACCTGAGATTTTGAGTGAGATTGAGAGGTTCTATGGGCAGCTGTACACGTCATCGTTGGAGCCACACGCAAGTGTGAGTAACGATCCAAGAGCGAGTCTTGTCCGACACTATTCCGAAGATATCCCGGACGTCAGTCTGCGCGAGATTAGAATGGCTCTCCAGCACCTTAAACACGGCAAGGCCCCAGGCGAGGATGGAATTACAGCGGAGCTTCTGAAAGCGGGTGGAAGACCGGTACTTGAAGTCTTTCAGAAGCTCTTTAATTCCGTCCTCCATGGTGGCATTACACCGGAGGCGTGGAGCAGAAGTTCGGTGGTTTTGTTCTTCAAGAAAGGCGACAACGCTCTCTTGAAGAACTACAGACCGATTTCCCTTCTGAGCCGCGTCTACGTGCTGTTTGCGAGAGTCATTACGAATCGTCTCGCGCGCAGACTTGACGACTTCCAGCCTCCCGAACAAGCCGGTTCCCGAAAGGGCTTTAGCACCATAGACCACATACATACCCTTCGGCAAATTGTACAGAAGTCCGAGGAGTACAATTTGCCACTATGTCTGGCGTATTTGGACTATGAGGAAGCCTTTGATTCCGTCGAAATTTGGGCGGTGCTGCAGTCCCTTCAGCGGTGCCAAGTTGACTGTCGGTATATCGAAGTGCTGAAGTGTTTGTACAGTAGAGCTACGATGGCTATCCGAGTACAGAACCAGAGTACAAAACCTATCCAATTGCAGAGAGGTGTAAGACAGGGTGATGTTATATCCCCGAAACTCTTCACCGCTGCATTGGAAGACGTTTTCAAGCTTCTGGACTGGAAAGGATACGGTATCAATATCAATGGCGAGTACATCACTCACCTTCGATTTGCCGACGATATAGTCCTTATGGCAGAATCGCTGAAGGACCTAAGCACTATGCTCAATGACCTCAATAGTGTTTCCCAACGGATAGGTCTTAAGATGAACATGGACAAAACAAAGATTATGTTTAATGTCCATGTCACACCTATGCCGGTAGTTGTTGGGAGCACTAAGCTCGAAGTTGTTGACGAGTATGTTTACCTGGGACAAATAGTCCGACTAGGTAAGTCCAACTTCGACCGAGAGGTCAATCGACGGATTCAACTTGGCTGGGCAGCGTTCGGGAAGCTACGACACATCTTCTCGTCAGACATACCTCAAAACCTTAAAACGAAATTGTACAACCAGTGCGTGTTGCCAGTGATGACTTACGGAACTGAGACGTGGTCCTTCACTGCTGGCCGTATTAGGAAGCTCAAGGTCGCTCAGAGAGCTATGGAGAGGGCTATGCTCGGAGTTTCTCTGCGTGATAAACTTAGGAATGAGGATATCCGCAGTAGAACCAGAGTAACCGACGTAGCCCAACGGATTAGTAAGCTAAAGTGGCAGTGGGCCGGCCATATAGCTCGAAGAACCGACAACCGATAGGGAAGAAAGGTTCTCGAGTGGCAGCCTCGTACCGGTAGGCGAAGTGTAGGGCGTCCCCCCACGAGATGGAGTGACGACCTGGTAAGACATGCAGGAAGTCGATGGATGCAGGTGGCTTATGACCGTGCTTTGTGGCATTCTTTGGGGGAGGCCTATGTTCAGCAGTGGACTTGTGAAGGGCTGTAATGATGATGTAATGATTAACACCGTAAAGTGGGTTTTGGAGGAATGCATGGCTCTAGAGATATTCTCATACATTTCCTCCACCTCCTCATCTGAATGTGCCGAGGTTGGTGCGTTAACCCGTGTGACCTTCAGCGAATACCGTTAGGTGATTCTGAGTATAAGGTACGCAACCCTCGTCGACACACTCTCAATCTTTTCTACGTTATTAGCGAGAGACTTGTGGACGATAAATCCGACACCGCCTTTTTTTATAGTATAGGGTGACAAACGTGCGCACAGTCCACCTGATAGTAAGTGGTTGCTGTAGCCCATAGACATCTACATTTACCCTCGTTTGCGAATCGAAATGCAGATGCGTTGTCACTCGTGAGGACTAAGATGGATTGACTCGTTTCCAATAAAAGGGATCTCCGGTTCTCTACACTCACCATACGAAACACAGCAGCATTAAACTGCTATTTTACGGTGGTACTCTGTGAGAGCGTGGTCCTTCCCCGTTCGAGCCTACCCATACTTGCTACAACTATACTACTAATATAGCTGCAGCATGGCTCTACCACATATAGAATTTGGGACAGATGGTCGCCTTACCGGTGATAGAGCAAGTTGTCGGATTCGAGGATTAGCGTGTCTTCCTCCTCTGTTTGGACCGCGGATAATTCTATAATATGCCAGCGTAACTTGTTTATATCTTCTTCCATCTCCACGATCTTCTCGTCAGTCCTCAGGGTGTGTGCGTTGTATGTTGCCAGATCGAGTCGTCTTAGGTGGCAACCGCACTTTCACCGGAGATTCTTAGTACCCCCTGCCCTGCCATTACCATGGTCGCCCACCGTAGCCAGAAACAACGTGGTCGCCGGGCTCTGGGCGCCGTCTTTTTGTTACTCTCATCATTGGGGGGTATATATGAGTAGCCAAATATCAAGAAAACACTCAAATAAATCTATTTTATATTTCCTTAAAAAATCATTTAAAATTGCGATTTTGAATAACAAAAACAGTTTGAAAAAAAACTTTACATGGACGTCCAGATATTTATTTTGTATGTGGTCACGATAATTCCCGAAAAAAATGACGTATTGAGACCGGATTTTTTTATTAGCTTCAGAATTACATCACCTGGTTCTCTATTTAATATTATTAGCCTAGTACGTGTAGTTAGTTATTAAAATGATTTTGAACTTTTATGAGATTTATTTCCATAAAAATTTAAAGTCGCTTTCATATTTTTGTTGTCCGTGATAGATAAAGGACAAATGTACCGTACAGCGTAAATCGATTTTATACCTTGTGTAGTCGATTTATTTTGGTAAACATTATTATTTTTTCATTGTAAGTGACACTAGCTTTTAAAATATATGAGCACTTAATTTAAGACACGTAATATTTTAAAAGTCAAGTACACAATTTTTTTTCCATCAAATTTAAATGAAATGCTCACAAGGCGTGCACGTTTGGAGTTTCCAAACTATTTTATATTTTGTATGTTGGATATGCATATATGTTTCATACATTAATGTGCAGATAAAAATAATTGAAATGCAACTTAACTAACATACCAACTTACAAATTTTATGAATTACTGTTGAACTGACATGCTGAACTGTCGACTCGCGAACGAATGGCGAACTCTAGTAAATATAAAACTAGATGAATTTTATGTTCTTACCTAAAATACTTTGCTGAGGTGCCCATTATATTATATGGACATTCTTCGGTCTATCAAGTAGATTGTCTTCAAATTTCCAAAGTACGGTTTGCTTTAATTCACCAAAAACTTTCAGTAGACTTCTTTTAAGCTCAATGGGCAGTTCCTGGCTTTTTATGTTTGAGCCCATGCTAAAATATATTACGCCGTTTTTCGCATTATCCATTATTTTCTTAAGATCCTGAAAGAGTTTAGATAATGTTTACCTATCTTCATTTATCATTACAAGTTACCAAGCGGCATCAACGTAAAAGAATTCATGATACTGTTCTGTCCCGTGAAAGTGACTATGGGAAAACTAGAACGATCTCATGGCTTTCGATAGCACAGATTTGCAAACCAGTCTCGGGTAGTAGCTTAAAAATTTGCCAATCGCCGATGGCTGCTCTTTCGGTCCTGTAGCGACTGACGCCGGTGTGACTTAGGAGTCCGTTATATCCGCAACTCTCTTCCTGATGCATATTTATGATCTGCTTATGTCCGGTATTTATGGGTATGCAGACGATAGCACAGTTGTTGAGAGATACCAACCAAGTGCTTGGGCCTGTCAAGATTAAATCCTGTCCGAAAGAGAAACTATGGTAGAACGTGTGAATATCACACTACAGGCAGTCTCCGAATGGGGCGATACCAATCTTACGAAATTTAATGCCTCCAATACACAAGCGGGTCTCTTTATCGCAAAATAGAGACAGCTCATTTTGGCTCCCTCTTTCCGAAATGTATCACTAGAATACACCGACCACTTTTAGTTGTTGATGGTTGAGAAATCTTCTAATCTGAACTTTTGGCGGTTCATTGAGTCCAAGACCAAAGTAGCTGCATGGAAGCTAGGAGTTCTTGTAAAGGTGCGGCGATACCCCACGCTGGGACAGCTGCTTACTTTATATTAGACGGCTCCGTGGCGTAGTGGCTTAGCAATGAGTTGCTGCGCTGAGGGGCGCGGATTCGAATCCCGCACAGAGAAAGTATTTGTATGACCTACAAATAATTCTTCCGGGTCTGGATGTTTGTCCTTGTGCAATTTGTATTTGTAAACTGCCTCCACGATACATGAGAAAATCCTAGTGTGGGGGTAACGTTTTTTGAAAAAAAAATATAAATCGCAAGCCCGAACGTGTACGGATTATTGCTGTCATATATGGGCTGGTGCTGCAAAACGCCTTCTAGCAGTTTTGTACTTTGTAACACAGGCACGAAGTAGCCAGCCTTTCGGTTTTCTACAGGATGCATTTAGGAGAGTGTGCGCAGGAATTGCATAATTTAATTCCTCACTCTCCCATACACTATCGGATACCTAGACGTTTGGCCAGTCTCCACCCCTTCGTTGTTAACTTACCAAGCATTCGAACCAAACGGTTTGCTACATCGTCCACCATGCGTCCAGCAAAGGAGTGGAATAAGTTGCCAGCATCTGTGTTTCAATCCGATTATAATGTGGGTATCTTCAAGGCAAGAGTGAATAGGCTTTTGTTAAGTCAGTGCGATTAAACATCTTAGGCTATATCATCACTTACCTTCAGGTGGGATTATTGTTAATCTGGCTGGCTTGGAAAATATAAAAAATAACAATAATGTAAGTAAAATACATATATCAATTATGAAAAATTCTTCACACAACTAGAAAACCTCACGTAGGGTAGTAAATTTTAGGGCTAATGATAAATAAAAATTATAATGCCAATATACATTTTTGATTATAACATTGTTTTTAATATCTTCGCTGTTATTATTTATTATAGTAGGGTATTTATAAAGTATTCTCATCTGGTTAGGCTCAATTATTATATAAAAGGAAATGATAAATATGCTTAAATACATATTGAAAATATTAACATAAATAAATAAATAAAAACCAAACTAACAATACCTAAGTTACAAAGAGAGGGAGAGAATCCGGCAGGCGATGCGTGTGGTATCAAGGAGCACCGCCTTCTACCTGGAGCAGTCCATCACGGAGTCCCAGTCGTCTCAGATGAACCGAGGGGCTGACTGGGATTAGCCCGTTCTTATAAATGGCTATAGATATAATTTCCGTCGGCAGATCACCCCACATGTCGGTCACCTTGTGACCCAAGTCCAGATATTTTGTTCGCTTCTTTGTTTCGGCTTTCACAAGGTTTTCGTCAAACGGTATGGTTAAGTCGACCAAAAATATTCTTCACTATGTTCGGCCCATCAGCACAATATCAGACTTTTTTGCAAGAATTGTCCTGTCTTTGATGATTGCCCGGTTCCAATAGAGCCTGGCGCGGTCATTTTCGAGCGAGACTTCCGGAAAGTACTTGTAATAAGGCAGTTTCCGATCGACGAGACCATATTTCAGAACGAGCTCCTGGTGTAGAATCCTGGCTACTAGGTTATGTCTGTACAAATACTCAGAGTTAGAAAGCGCCAAACAACCGGTGATGACAGGCCTAAGTGACTCACCAGGATGGCGATATGCTCGACAGATGTCGACGGCACCATCTATGTGTATTTTCGATTGTTGTTGGTCTTAATAATATGTTCCTGTATCGCAAAGACAAAACTCTAGGTTATTTGACTCATTGGCGCTACGAAGAAATCCCTTTGCATATTCTTGCTAATTGCACCATTGCACATTGCGAAAATACTCGCGACACCTGCATACTATCTAGATGATAGGCAGTTCACCACTGTGCGATGTAACAGAAGTTTTTTTCTCTCACAACTTCTTTGTTGAATCTCACCTTTAACGGTCTTCATTATAACCAGTTTGGTTTTTTTGTAGGATAAGGGCGACAAATGAACACACAGTCCACGTGATGGTAAGTGGTTTCTGCGGCGATTTATGCTCGATTACGAATCAAAATGCAGATGCGTTGTCACTCGTGAGGACTAAGATGGATTGCCTCGTTTCCAGTAAAAGGGATCTCCGGTTCTCACCATACGAAACACAGCAGCATTAAACTGCTATTTTACGGTGGTACTCTGTGAGAGCGTGGTCCTTCCCCGGTCGCGCCGACCCATTCGTGCTACAGCTATACTATTAATATAGCAGCAGCATGGTTCTACCACGCATCTTATTTATTTATTTTATTATATATTTATCTGTCTAAATCGGAATAATAATGAAATGTATATTTTTTTAACATAGAAAATGTTTTCTTGTAATACCTGAGGTAAAGGCTTAACTTCCTTCTCAATATGATATCCTGCAATAGACTTATAGCTTTGTGGTAGACGAGTTGCCTGCCCAAATGACACATGAGAGTTTCCAAGAACTAAAGAAATATTATTTTTTAATTCCTCAAATGAGGGCACAGGTTTTCCTCTTCTTCGAACGATTGGAGCGATAATTCGTTCATAATCTTTATTTTCGATAGGGGAGAACACACTGTAAAGCAATTAAAACGTTGCACTAAAAAGCGTTATAAAAGAGATCAAAATATAACGTTATTTATATCATGTCAATGCCATGTTAAATAAGGAAAAAAGTTGAGACAAAATAAAAGTTCTTGCGAAAAACATATTGTTATTATATCGCTTTCCCCACACTAGGAATTTTTCGGTTATCGTGGGGGCTTTTATCAAAATAAATTGCATATAGACAAATATACAGACCCTGAACAATTTACTTAGGGCCTTATGGGATTTGAAGCCGCAGCTCGTAGAACTGCAGCCAAATTATTATTATTTTTATTTATTTATTTCTACCCATGTCTTTACATGCGTCCTAATACGACAATATAGGCACATAATACTATCTAATTTAAAAAGGACAGAACACAACTTATCAACTATTATAACACAATACATATAATGTCACTTTTGTGAATTAACCCAAGGAACTGCAGAATAAATCTACATCCTGAGCTACTTTATTTAGAGTTTACAGTGCTCAAGTCAGTGGGGCCTCATTTAGAAGGTTGGTGCGTGCGTGCGGTACCGCGAACAGCGGAGGCCGCTTCCGGTGCCACACGCAGCAATTAAAACATATTCGTTGCCAACTTAACTCCCTCCTAACCTACAGTTTGTTATACCCCACTATGTCTAGAACAAATAATGTTGGGTACATTAATGGGTAGAACGGAAACACTCCATATAATTTTGAATAAAGAAATCGAATAAACTTATTTTGTATCCGTTCCACCATCAATTTGTACTTAGCTTCTTGCGGGCTCCATACAAAGCCATTACACTCTAGGTGACTTTTCACTAGTGTTTCATACAAGGCACGGACCGCATCGAGACTTATAAATTCCCGCGATTATCACAAATTCGAAATTTCGATACGCCTTATTGCAAATCTTAAGAATGTGTTTCCTAAAATTGAGTTTCTAAGTAAAGTGAACACCAAGGTCTTTTACCTCTGGTACCCGCTGCTAGGCGACTCCGCCTAAATTATGTTTGTATGTTTGAGGCTGGCGTGAATGTGTGAACGACATGACTGAGCATTTGGAAGTGTTAAAAAATAACTTATTCCTATGACTCCATTGTACTACTCTGTCAATGTCCGCCTGTAGTTTGTCACAGTCAGCTGAGTCCCTAACTTTTGACACCAATTTTAGGTCATCCGCAAATAGAAGACATGTTGATTGCCATAGAACATCGGGTAAGTCGTTAATCATTAGGACAAATTTCAGGGGGCCCAAATTACTATCTTGGCACACTCCTGAGCATGCCCTAAGCGCATTAAAAAATGACGTATAACATGATTATACGTCAAATTTTGAAAGTAACTTAAATACACACAAGTGTTCACTAATAACCTTATCCAATTTTCCAATAATTTTATGTCAAACTTCAATTTTAAAAAAAAGTTTGGAAAGTCCAAAAGCGCACTACTCACAATGCTCATATGATCATCATATCATACATAATTCAGGTAACTCCATAAAGTCCAAGACGTATTTAAAAATAAATATACTTTAATATACACATCCTACTTAATTTTAGTACGTACTACTATTACTTATTTTGTACTTTTAAAATATTGTAATAAAAATCTCTGATCAAGTATGTATGAAATTTGGTTTTAGGAATATTTTGTATTTGTACAGCGATCTTTTTGAGCTGCTGCAAACAACCAATACAGTATCCACTCACGACAGCGGTAGACGCCGAACGGAATGCGACAGTCTGCCGCAGTCTATTTACAAAAATTAAATTTATACAAGGTCGCTAAAACACCGAAAATTTCGACATTTTATAACCTAAAAGAATTTATTATAACTAAACAAAATAAAACTAAATTACTATTTACATTCCATGGCTTCCCAAATGATAGATGAAGAGATTAAAAAATAGATTGAGTTAAAAAAAATTAAAATTTTCAAAAGTTATCGTGTTTACTACTCCATGCGGTTTTGATAAATCTACATCATAAGCCACTAACACTACTTTTTTTGTAAAAGTTAGTTCAATAATCATTTATATATATTTATCTTTCTGAGAATGTGCTTTTTATATCATTTTTATGTTTAATATGATTGTAGGTTACGATTTTATGCGACAAAACGTTGGAATCTTGATTTTTAGGCGCTAGTAGAACATACCTACGCGCTTTGCGCTAGGCATGCAAAATTGGTATAAACATATTTGAGTATAACTTACAAGTATTGATATACACCATAAATTTGGTAAAACAATTCCTCTACTCGTTGTATAAACGTTAAAGGTGGCGAGTTATTAGAAATGACATCTGCGTTGTACGCTGGGTTTGGTAACTCGTCGATAATTTTTAATATCATCCAGTGTGGTTCAACTGTTGAGAACCATATAAAAGGACATTCAAATATAGCTGGAAGTCTAAAAAACGAAATATTAAATATAAGTTTTTTCTTAATAATATTTTCACATTTAAATCAGATTATTGTGACGAAAGTTATAGTGATTGTTGATCTAAACAGTTTGTTTAGTTATCTTAACTCAGGCTGCTTATCGTTTTTTCATATGCGTGAAGTTTAAATAAAAATCAAACTGTCTGTAACGTAATATGATTATTCATTGTAATTTTAGCTAAATAATTTAAATTGCATTATTTTTTTTTTGTATCAAATGCATACTCCATACACTTAGTATATTATACAACGGACTTTTACCCAGCATATAGTTCGTTAAACATCCATACAGCAATAATAAGATCAAATTTTTCTTTCGGATCGTTTAATATATTTTGCATATTTGGGTTCTCCAGTGTCTTTATACAAACTTCTTTAAATATTGTGAACAAAAATGTGAAATCCTCGACACCACGTTCTTTATCCAATATTTTGTGCAAATTTAAATCGTCATCTGTAATGAATAAATTGATAAAGTGAGGTACAAATAATTTGTTTTTCATCAACGACAAAGGTGATGTCGTACATAACAGCGATCGTCTATTGTGTGCAGATGACACTAAACTTTTCAGGACAATAAATTCTATTGATGATTGCCGCCAACTTTAATCGTATATTGAGAGCTTATGTAATTATTGTGAAAGTAATCATTTGTACCTCAATGCAGATAAATGTTTTATAATAACTTACTCTAGAAAATCAAATCTCTTAACTTATAATTATACTCATTTTGAGAAGGCTCTTTCTTAGTCGTGTTAAAAACATTCGTGACTTGGGCATCAACATGGACGATCAGGTTTCTTACAATAACCATATAGATTTAAGCTACAAAAAGAGCTTTTAGAAGCCCCGGTTTCATTAACAGAATAACTAAACCATTCAATATGACTATCACTCTTAAAACCCTTTATTTCTCTTTTGTAAGATCCATTATTGACTTCTGCTGTATAGTATTGTGTCCATTTTATAAAAACCACATTGATAGAATTAAAAATGTCCAAACAATATTTATTAACATTTTAAACTACCGCTGCAACCTTTATGGCAAGCAGTATATTAACTCCTTTCATAAACATACAATGTTGAGTCTCAGTGATCGCCGTATATATTTCGATATCATTTTATTGTATAAAATTCTAAATAATAAAATTGACTGCTCTCCCTTATTAGCCAAAATAAACATTAAAAGTAATTTTCGTCTGTCCGCTCGCCCTCAACGTATATTTCAAACATTCGTACCACATACACTTCGAAAAGAATATACACAAAACTGCTTTATCTCCTGTTCGTTAAAATTATAAAATCACGAATTTGTAAATCTAGATCTCTTTAGTTGCTCCGTAAAAAGTCTTAAACGAAGATACTTAAAAAGTTATTCAGATAAATACTTAACATTCGGTAATCTCTACGACGTATTGATTGTTAGTCCCTTAAAAATGTATGTTTTTCAATTTTAATTAAGTTACCTACTTTAAGCTTTGCTTTACTGTTGTTGAAATTGCTTTTCAGTTACATACAAGATAAATTTACAACTCAGCTTCTACTAAGATGGGTAAATCTTTCAAAAAATTAAATTGAAATGTAAGTCTAAATGTATTTTTTCGGCACTTGTTGTCTGTTAATTATGCAATGTTTTTTTTATAGAATGAGGGTGACAAACGAGCACACAGTCCACCTGATGGTAAGTGGTTGCTGTGGCACATAGACATCTACATCTATCTTTGTTTGCGAATCAAAATGCAGATGCGTATTCAACCGTGAGGACTAAGATAGAATGTCTCTTTTCCAGTAAAAAACGTCTCCGGTTCTCTACACTCACCATACGAAACACAGCAGCGTTAGCTAGTATTTTACGCTGGTATTCTGTTAGAGCGTGGTCCTTCCCCGGTTGAGCCGACCCATTCGTGCAAAAACTATACTATTATTATAGGAGTATCTATATAGTTTTCTCATCTGGTTGGGCTGTATAAATATATAATTGTAAATGAAAATGATAAAAATACATAAATATCAACAAAATAAAATAAATACATAAAAATACATAAATAAATAAAAGGCCAACCAGATGGAAGCCCTCTGCAGGGGAGACCAAACGGCCGAGGGTTAGGGGGAAAGGGAAAGAAACCGGTGGACTATGCGGGCGGTATCGAGGAGCACCGCCTTCTGCATTTGAGCTTGGAGCGGTCCGTCACGGAGTCCCAGTCCCGAGAGGCTGACTGGGATTAACCCGTTCGCAGAAACGACCACAGGAATAATTTCGGCCGGCAATCCACCCCACATGTCGGTCACCTCGTGAGCCAGGTCCAGATATTTAGTAAGCTTATCTGTTTCAGCTTTCACGAGGTTCTCGTCATAAGGAATGGTAATGCCGACAAAAAATATTCTTGACTGTGCCCGGTCCATCAGCACAATATCAGGCTTATTCGCAAGAATAATCCTGTCTGTGATGATGGCCCGGTCCCAGTAGAGCCTGGCGCGGTCATTTTCGAGCACGGCTTCCGGCAAGTACTTATCTTAAACTTAATTTATTATTATTATTATTAATATTATATATTGTTATAAATAATGTTATAACATTGTACTTTTTTGTAAGGACTATTTGTGCCAAAATAAATTAAAAAAAAATGATAAGTATTTAAATAAATAGTATCCATTTACCTAGAAAGTGGAGAGTACTATCACCAACATCAATTTCTCTAACATTAGGGTCTGGTTTATTTTTAGGAAATGAAGTAATAATTGTTAACTGAAAAGAAAGTTATAATAAACATAATGAAAATTGTTTTATTACAGCAAATATTAAATTATCCGTGTTCATTTCGACAAAAAAGGCTTAAAAATTAAAGATAAAAACTATATAATATATTAATGGAATCTAACTAGAAAAATATGACAAGAAGATGACCACTGTTCATTTAATTTTTCAACTAAAATTTTCGATAATTGTTACAAAAAAGTGAATTAAAACTGTCAAAAATATAAGAAGTGCTATATCTTGATCAATGCTAACATTTGTATAAATAAAGACATGTAAATCAATTTATAGGTCAAATGAAAGTACCAAACAGGTTTACAAAATAGACGACATTTATTTATAGTATAGGGTGACAAACGAGCAGACAGTCCACCTGATGGTAAGTGGTTGCTGTGGCCCATAGACATCTACATCTATCCTCGTTTGCGAATCAAAACGCATATGCGTTGTCACCCGTGATGACTAAGATGAAATGCCTCTTTTCCAGTAAAAAGGGTCTCCGGTTCTCTTCACTCATCATATGAAACACAGCAGCATTGAGCCGCTATTTTACGCTGGTACTCTGTGAGAGCTTGGTCCTTCCCAGGTGGAGTTGACCCATTCGTGCTACTTCTATACAATAAATAAAGCTGCAGCATGACTCTACTACGTAAACAATTGACCTATAAGTATAAGTAAAACATGATATGTAAGTGTGTAGTAAGCCCAAATAGACCAGCCGCACAATTAGCACCAGTGTGCAATACTATATAACTATAAATATTCGGAGGACTATGCAATGCGTGTTCGGTATAACAAAGGGCGGTGCTGAGAAATCCCTGACACTGTTTCGCAATGTTTATTGATACTCGTGTCAAAAATTTCTACGCAATCATGCGCAAATGTTCAATGTCTTTGATAAACAGGAAGTTGTCCTATCTGGTGGTGCTGAAATAGTGTACACATAGGCAAATGGGAGGCCAGACTAGGTGTTTTGTTTTTGTGAGGCCGTGTTATCTTTTTTTTACTAATATATTAAATAATTATTTTGTACATAAGCATTTGTTGTTTACGTCTGTTTTATGTTTTTGTTTTGTATTGTAGTGTTTTTTTGTATTTAATTATGGCTTATGGGTTTGTCTAAAACAAATATTATAATTTTATGGTGTGTTTGTTTTTGTTTTTTTTTTTTTGAATTTTGTAAATTCTTTGTTGATTGAAATTAAATGACCAACTGCTGGATCACATTTTTTTTTAAAAAGGATGAACTATATTGGGCGAGGTGCGAGCGGAACTTTACAGATAATCGCGAAATATAGCATTATTGTAAACATCTCTTCTATATAAAATATTTTGTATACTTTAATATCTAAATTACATAAAGGTTGTTGCGATTGCGCGAGATTAATGTGATTGTTGTTTGTGAGTGTCTTATGCGAACTCCGTTAACAGAAGAGTTCATATGCTAAAGGCATAAAGAGGGGCGGGGGGGGGGGGGGGGTAGATAGGAAACCCGGAAATGGACTGCTTGCAGTACTCTTTTTGGATAATAATTAACAAATCACATAACCGTTAGGTGGAAGTGCAAAAGTGGCGCGAACATCCCCCGCCCTTCAGATATCCTCAAATAGCAAAAGAAAATATAAAATAATGTAACGTATGTAAGTAATGAAATCTAAAGCGTAACCAAAAGGACTAAACAAATTATTTTGTGATAACCGGCCAAATTTGTAGGGAAGGTTCAGAATAAGTAGTTTAGGGAAACGGTAAAGATATATATACCTAGTCAGGTCATAAATTCTGTCACATGTTTAATATAAAATAATTGAAACAAGTTTATTCATTATGTAACCATTTATATACCAAAATGAACTTAACAAAACGTAGATTCTTATGACTTTAAAGTTTATTCAAAATGACCTCCGTGATTTTGAATACAGGCCTTCAATCTGCGCGGCCAGTCGTCTATCGCAGCACGAACGAGGTCCATGTCAATATCGGCGGCTGCCTTAATCAAGGATGTCTTGAGTGACCCCAAATTGGGATGAGGCTTTGAGCACGCCTTTTCCTCCAAGTGTTGCCATATCTTGTAATCTAACGGAATCAAATCAGTACTGGAGGAGGGCCAGTCTTCGTGCCGGATGAAGTCGATTTCACGCGCCGCCAGCCAGTCTTGTGTGCTCTTCGCTCTATGAGCTGGCGCCGAATCTTGTTGGAATACCCAGTGCCTGTTATTGAACATGGTATGAGAAACAGGTTCCACAAGGTTCGTCAGGACTGTATTTTGATACACAACTGCATTCGTTTTTACACCTTTCTCACTCTCACTCTCGTTTATTGTGTGACAATACTTATGACCTGACTGTGTATATATATATATATATATATATATATATATATATATATAAAATTCACAATGAATAATGCGTCATATTAACTGACTTGTCCTCGCACGCATACATTCTAAATGATCGTTCGGTAGGCAAAAACGTTGTTGCCCATATATCACACTAAAAATGAGATAATTAAAAAAAAAGTAGAAACGTTATTTACTCATATTTTCAAAAACTGCAATAACAGTAAATCATTATTTATATATTTGAATTTAAGTTTAAAATTTGGCTGCTCTTTAAAAAATAACCATATGTAAGTAATACATTTTGATATGCAAATATGTTTAAATAGCTATGTAGATTTAAAATATTGAAATATTATATATTTAAGCTGTCGGTGTTATGAATAAAATAAATAAATTTAATAATAAATTTATAGTTTGCTTTCGGTTTCTTTCTGTATGATGAGAATTTTTACAATAAAAAATTTATATTACTTTCAGAATTGCAATATTTACGTACCTCATGACCGGCTTTCGCTAAAACTCTTGCTATACCATTTCCTAATATTGTGTGGCTTTTGCCTGGCACTGAAGATAAAATTAGTATTTTGTATGCATCGCAGTATAAAGCTGTAGCCAAAAATATGGTTAAATAACACTTTAAATTGGCGGCCATTTTCTGAAAATAATTGATAAATATTTGATTTATTTCTCCACCAAGCACATTTGACCATTTAAATGAAAAGTGTAGAATTTAAATAAAAGTATTGCAAGCAGAATATAAAATGCATTGCACGTCAATCTCAAACGATAATATGTTACACAATGAGATAAAATCATCATGTAAATAAGTTCGTTGGACCTTGGTAACAAATGTTTGATTACTTTGTGATTTAGTTTATTTGCGAGCTTTTATGTGTATTGAAACTTCTTACAAAGTCTTAACGAAGAAGAATAAAATAGAAGCTGATGATGAAAGAAAATAAATAAAAGGTAAAGGGTTTTTGTGCATATATTAAAAAGCTCTATCAAGTTACTAGTAGTAAAAAGTCAACAGAAATCAATGAAAATTGTACAGGAATTTGTAGCTAAGTAGTTCCTGAAATATATGTTAGTAGTTCAAGCTACATATATGAAATACTATACATCAAGGCCAATATTCTTGTAAAAACAGCTTAGATATAATACCTAAAATATAGATATAAACCATTAGTTAGATTTAAGTATTTATTTAAGTTTTAGTCCTTGAATGACAACATTGTTGTTACTGTTGCCTCTAATGCAGTCTTTTGAGCCATTACAAAAAACAAAGCGGTTTTTGCAACATCTAAAATACATTATAATTTCTACGTGGTGAAGCCATGCTGCAGCTATATTAGAAGTATACATAGTTGTAGCACGAAGGGATCGGCTCAACCGGGGAAGGACCACGCTCTCACAGAATACCAGCGTAAAATAGCAGCTTAACGCTGCTTTGTTTCGTATGGTGAGTGTAGAGAACCGGAGACCCTTTTTACTGGAAATGAGGCATTACATCTAAGTCCTCACGGGTGACAACGTATCTGCATTTTGATTTGTAATAGAGGATAGATGTAGATGTCTATGGGCCGTAGCACCTACTTTACTATCAGGTAGACTGTGTGCTCGTTTGTCACACTATATATATATATATATATATATATATATATATATATATATATATATATCCAACTTGAGAGATTAGATAGTTTTTATCTTGAAAAGTGACACTCAATATAATTTTTGATTACGAATTTAAGGATTTTTTATGTGAAGGGTCGTCGAAAGGGCAGAACAACGTCTGCTGGGCCAGCTAGTATATATATATATATATATATATATATATATATATATATATATATATATAAGTGTGACCAACCGTACATTGTCAAAATATACAATGAAAACATGGGAGGCGTTGATCGTTTCGATCAGATATCTCACAGAATACCAGCGTGAAGTAGAGGTTTACCTCTGCGTTTCGCTTGGTGAGTGCAGGTGGCCGGAGGCCCTTTTTACTGGAAATGAGACATTCCATCTTAGTCCTCACGGGTGACAACGCATCTGCCTTTTGATTCGCAAATGAGGATAGATGTAGATGTCTATGGGCCGCAGCAACCACTTACCATCAGGTGGACTGTGTGCTCGTTTGTCACCCTTATACTATAAAAAAAAAACTTCATATGAATTTGTGTTGTGGCCCTAAAAAAGTATTAGGAAATGAATATAAGTTATAACTAATTTATTTTATCTGGTAAAGAAAATCACAAAATGTCAATCAGTCATTTTTTCAATTTTAGTACTTGTAACTTTATTATGTATTACACTTCTGTGATCATAGTAGATTATTTGTCACTAAAAGGATTTTTCATATTGTTTTTTCCAGAAAATAAGTAAATTTGTTTACGTTTTACTTTGGTGTTAAAGGTATAAACAGCTTTTCATCTCATCCTCTTCACCACGCTTCCAAATTTTATGTGATTTTTCAACGTTCGCCGTAGTATATGCTATTTTAAAGGTGCTGCATGCTTAGACATTTGGTTGTTTTTTTATATCATCTAGAGCATCCTGAAGATCAGTTAGAAACCATCCTAAGCCTCATTTTCTTTTTTGCGAAGGTTTCAATTTTGTCTTTACGGGAAACACTATACTTATATCATGTGAATGTGAATGAATATAATAATATGGAATACTTAATATGTCAAAAGCTAATATCATTTACGTAAATAAAATCTTAAAACTAAGTAAAAACGAATGGGTAAATGTGTTGCTAAGTATAAAACTCGAAAGCGTCTGCATTATTTTTTCCAATATTAGTTGAAGTCCAAGGAAGGAAAAGTGTCTAGACATGTGACATTTTTGTACGATAGCTATGGCCTAGCGTGGCGATCTGTCGTTATCACCGCGTAGAAGTGCCACTTGCCAGACCAGGTGCTTATTTACACTTATATAAGTCATTTAAGTATTTAATCATGCCTATTTTAAAGCTTCGTGCCCCTTATAAGGTCCGGCCCTTATTTTGAGACAAAAAATGGACCTTGTTAAGCACTTAGATATGTCCTGAGAAAACCTAACAAAATCGTGATAAAAACGCAATAATTTTGGTAACTTACCTCGACAATCCATCTTCTGAAAGTATTTTAACATTACTATTGCAGAATCATTACATAACGACCGGATTTTATTACTAAAACTACGCAAAATTGAATCAGAATATTTTATAGTTTGAGTCACGTCGACCGCTCCTGAATTTATTCACAGAGCCACTGAAACAATGGCCACCGCGAAAGCAATGAACGTCGGTGCACTTTTGTAATTGGTTACTGGAGAGTGGCAGCGCGATATCCATTTAGGTTTAAATATTAATTGCGAGAAGTTTGAAAAGATAGACCTTATTTGGAACCGGCCCTTTTCAGGCGTACCTACCTTAGTATAGAGTAATTTTTATTCGATGTGGCTTAGTACTAGTACTAGTAGGTAATACTTATTGAAAATTATTTTCTTAGTTTTACCACTGGTTCGGAACAAACTCTGTCCTGGGAGAGAACCAGCAATAATCCTAGCGGGACTTTTTTTTTCAAAGAAAAGTTTTACAATTTTACAGTTTTTTTACAGTTTACAATTAAACAGGTTGTTTTAGTATAGTTCTTGTTTAGTAAAATATTTAAACATGGTTATTACCTCTATTAGAGACATTGCATATTTCCTGGTACTTTGTTATAGTGTTATATTGTAGATATCTACACCACGACAACATCCACTTAGCATCAGGTGGACTCTGTGCTCGTTTGTCACCCATTTTCCATAAAAACATACCCTGTTTGTTAATACAGTGATATAGCCTAATGTTCAAGGCAGTTTAATTAGCGAATCAGACAAGTGACATCAAAATAAAGTAAAAACTAAAGCTATTATTTCTAAAAAATAAATCAGCAAAAATTGCTTGTTAAATAAATACAAAAAGTAAACTATCGGTACCTATGCTACTCGGTGATATAAAGTAGTTATATGAAACAGCCCCCATTCTACAGTGGTGAACATGGTAACGGCGTCGCAGAGATTGCTAAGAATCTCCGGTGGAAGATCGGTCGCCCCATTAGATGACGTTGTGTTATGACTAAAATTTTGCAAGTTGTGTTCAAAGCTGCGTTAGTTAAATGGAATCAAACATTACTGAAAATTATAAATTATGTTATCAAATATAAAAAATACAAATACTTGGTGTTAGGACTCCTTTTCTGCCTTAGAGTCCGTCTAGGTCAATAGCACCCTTTTAATTTAAGTCCTCAGAGGTGACGCATCTGTAGTCTACTTTGTCTCCATGGATTGCAGAAGCCTTTCACCATTAGGTGGAATATTTTATATTTTTATATATGTTATTATCTCTCACGACGGCAGAATATTATTAAATTTAAAAAAAATATTAGCTATATTAATGAACATGACCAAGACAAAGTTCATTTGTAACGTCCATGTTTTTATAATATAGTCCCTGGAATTGATTTTTCAGGAAATATTAGAATTGCAGATAACTATTCTACAGATTTATATAATACTGCATATAAGACTGGCTTTCTATTACATGAAGCAGTGTGATTAGGTACTTACGGAAAATGTTTCTGCGTCCACAAAAATTAATTTATTTTCTATTCTTAACTCAGATAAGTCTGAAACTATTTTTATCCTAGAAAGTTGTGATTTTTTTATATATGTTTTAATATAGCCCCAATATCTTAGGAAAAATATTTAAAAAAACAATTCTTCTCAGGAAAAGCTGGAAAATCATATCCCATATATGGGTCGGTCGGTTTACTTACAAGCTGTGATTAATACATATAAGGAAACATAAATAAAACACTGTTTTAGTGAAACAAATATTATTTATTAATATAAGTCTGTAAAAATGTTATGTTGAATGCTATCTAAGGAAACATTATTTGGGATGTAAGTGTATGTTACATTTCACACAAATATAATGCAGTTTTTTTTTTTGATTATTTAATATTTTAAAATTTTGCTTACATAGTTTACTAGATGGCCCAGTGGATCGTATCTCGAATATTTAAGGTGGCTTTTTGGTACACGACAAGGTCCACGTTTTTCACGTCTTTTATAAGTTTCTAATAAAGCTCTAATAACAGACCTGCGAAAACTGAGGTGATCAAGTTCTCGACCATCAAGACGATACAATTGTCACGAATTATGCAGTGCCATATCGATACTATGACAAACTAAAGGAAAGTACCATTATTTGCCTCTGATGCAGGTTCTATACAGGCCTACATTCTGATCGAAACGATCAACGCCTCCCATGTTTTCATTGTATATTTTGACAATGTACGGTTGGTCACACTTATATATATATATATATATATATATATATATATATATATATATATATATATATATATATATATATAAGTGTGACCAACCGTACATTGTAACCGTATATATATATATATATACATATATATATATATATATATATATATATATATATATATAAGTGTGACCAACCGTACATTGTCAAAATATACAATGAAAACATGGGAGGCGTTGATCGTTTCGATCAGAATGTAGGCCTGTATAGAACCTGCATCAGAGGCAAATAATGGTACTTTCCTTTAGTTTGTCATAGTATCGATATGGCACTGCATAATTCGTGACAATTGTATCGTCTTGATGGTCGAGAACTTGATCACCTCAGTTTTCGCAGGTCTGTTATTAGAGCTTTATTAGAAACTTATAAAAGACGTGAAAAACGTGGACCTTGTCGTGTACCAAAAAGCCACCTTAAATATTCGAGATACGATCCACTGGGCCATCTAGTAAACTATGTAAGCAAAATTTTAAAATATTAAATAATCAAAAAAAAAAACTGCATTATATTTGTGTGAAATGTAACATACACTTACATCCCAAATAATGTTTCCTTAGATAGCATTCAACATAACATTTTTACAGACTTATATTAATAAATAATATTTGTTTCACTAAAACAGTGTTTTATTTATGTTTCCTTATATGTATTAATCACAGCTTGTAAGTAAACCGACCGACCCATATATGGGATATGATTTTCCAGCTTTTCCTGAGAAGAATTGTTTTTTTAAATATTTTTCCTAAGATATTGGGGCTATATTAAAACATATATAAAAAAATCACAACTTTCTAGGATAAAAATAGTTTCAGACTTATCTGAGTTAAGAATAGAAAATAAATTAATTTTTGTGGACGCAGAAACATTTTCCGTAAGTACCTAATCACACTGCTTCATGTAATAGAAAGCCAGTCTTATATGCAGTATTATATAAATCTGTAGAATAGTTATCTGCAATTCTAATATTTCCTGAAAAATCAATTCCAGGGACTATATTATAAAAACATGGACGTTACAAATGAACTTTGTCTTGGTCATGTTCATTAATATAGCTAATATTTTTTTTAAATTTAATAATATTCTGCCGTCGTGAGAGATAATAACATATATAAAAATATAAAATATTCCACCTAATGGTGAAAGGCTTCTGCAATCCATGGAGACAAAGTAGACTACAGATGCGTCACCTCTGAGGACTTAAATTAAAAGGGTGCTATTGACCTAGACGGACTCTAAGGCAGAAAAGGAGTCCTAACACCAAGTATTTGTATTTTTTATATTTGATAACATAATTTATAATTTTCAGTAATGTTTGATTCCATTTAACTAACGCAGCTTTGAACACAACTTGCAAAATTTTAGTCATAACACAACGTCATCTAATGGGGCGACCGATCTTCCACCGGAGATTCTTAGCAATCTCTGCGACGCCGTTACCATGTTCACCACTGTAGAATGGGGGCTGTTTCATATAACTACTTTATATCACCGAGTAGCATAGGTACCGATAGTTTACTTTTTGTATTTATTTAACAAGCAATTTTTGCTGATTTATTTTTTAGAAATAATAGCTTTAGTTTTTACTTTATTTTGATGTCACTTGTCTGATTCGCTAATTAAACTGCCTTGAACATTAGGCTATATCACTGTATTAACAAACAGGGTATGTTTTTATGGAAAATGGGTGACAAACGAGCACAGAGTCCACCTGATGCTAAGTGGATGTTGTCGTGGTGTAGATATCTACAATATAACACTATAACAAAGTACCAGGAAATATGCAATGTCTCTAATAGAGGTAATAACCATGTTTAAATATTTTACTAAACAAGAACTATACTAAAACAACCTGTTTAATTGTAAACTGTAAAAAAACTGTAAAATTGTAAAACTTTTCTTTGAAAAAAAAAGTCCCGCTAGGATTATTGCTGGTTCTCTCCCAGGACAGAGTTTGTTCCGAACCAGTGGTAAAACTAAGAAAATAATTTTCAATAAGTATTACCTACTAGTACTAGTACTAAGCCACATCGAATAAAAATTACTCTATACTAAGGTAGGTACGCCTGAAAAGGGCCGGTTCCAAATAAGGTCTATCTTTTCAAACTTCTCGCAATTAATATTTAAACCTAAATGGATATCGCGCTGCCACTCTCCAGTAACCAATTACAAAAGTGCACCGACGTTCATTGCTTTCGCGGTGGCCATTGTTTCAGTGGCTCTGTGAATAAATTCAGGAGCGGTCGACGTGACTCAAACTATAAAATATTCTGATTCAATTTTGCGTAGTTTTAGTAATAAAATCCGGTCGTTATGTAATGATTCTGCAATAGTAATGTTAAAATACTTTCAGAAGATGGATTGTCGAGGTAAGTTACCAAAATTATTGCGTTTTTATCACGATTTTGTTAGGTTTTCTCAGGACATATCTAAGTGCTTAACAAGGTCCATTTTTTGTCTCAAAATAAGGGCCGGACCTTATAAGGGGCACGAAGCTTTAAAATAGGCATGATTAAATACTTAAATGACTTATATAAGTGTAAATAAGCACCTGGTCTGGCAAGTGGCACTTCTACGCGGTGATAACGACAGATCGCCACGCTAGGCCATAGCTATCGTACAAAAATGTCACATGTCTAGACACTTTTCCTTCCTTGGACTTCAACTAATATTGGAAAAAATAATGCAGACGCTTTCGAGTTTTATACTTAGCAACACATTTACCCATTCGTTTTTACTTAGTTTTAAGATTTTATTTACGTAAATGATATTAGCTTTTGACATATTAAGTATTCCATATTATTATATTCATTCACATTCACATGATATAAGTATAGTGTTTCCCGTAAAGACAAAATTGAAACCTTCGCAAAAAAGAAAATGGGGCTTAGGATGGTTTCTAACTGATCTTCAGGATGCTCTAGATGATATAAAAAAACAACCAAATGTCTAAGCATGCAGCACCTTTAAAATAGCATATACTACGGCGAACGTTGAAAAATCACATAAAATTTGGAAGCGTGGTGAAGAGGATGAGATGAAAAGCTGTTTATACCTTTAACACCAAAGTAAAACGTAAACAAATTTACTTATTTTCTGGAAAAAACAATATGAAAAATCCTTTTAGTGACAAATAATCTACTATGATCACAGAAGTGTAATACATAATAAAGTTACAAGTACTAAAATTGAAAAAATGACTGATTGACATTTTGTGATTTTCTTTACCAGATAAAATAAATTAGTTATAACTTATATTCATTTCCTAATACTTTTTTAGGGCCACAACACAAATTCATATGAAGTTTTTTTTTTATAGTATAAGGGTGACAAACGAGCACACAGTCCACCTGATGGTAAGTGGTTGCTGCGGCCCATAGACATCTACATCTATCCTCATTTGCGAATCAAAAGGCAGATGCGTTGTCACCCGTGAGGACTAAGATGGAATGTCTCATTTCCAGTAAAAAGGGCCTCCGGCCACCTGCACTCACCAAGCGAAACGCAGAGGTAAACCTCTACTTCACGCTGGTATTCTGTGAGGTCGTGGTACCACCCCCGTTCGAGCCGGCCCATCCGTGCGACAGCAAAAGCTGCCGCGTGGCTCTAACACTGTTAAAAAAAAAGTTCCGTTTCATTATGCGAAAGTCACGAATTTAATAGTAGTTTAAAGCCATTGCTTTATAAAGAAGTGGTTTTTGTGTTATACAACGCCTAAAATCTTGCAGTTCAATTATGGACCTTATTTAGGGCCCTAGTGCCGTTTAGGGACAATAGACAAGCTTTTAAAAAACTTTTTTTTGTAAGTACCTCGAACTTGGTACCTTGTTTTTGTACAATATTTTATCTTCAAATAAAAACATTTTATTTGATCATGAAGTCTTACAAATTAACAGACTTCCCATAATTGACTTACGAGTATAAGGATTTCCAAAAACCCGGCCCTTATTAGATGCAATTACCTTATTGTATTCCATTGAGTGTAATAGCTACTATTATATAATATTTTTTGTCATGTTTAAAATGTTGCTTTTTATTAAAAAAAATTGTTTCATAATATTATTCTCTGATGAACATAGGCCTCCTCTACCAAATATTGCCGTAAAGAGGGGATTTTCTCCATATCAAACGGATTGGCATCTGCAGTTTTTTTCAACAATCATGCAGGCTTGTGGCTGTCGTTGAAGGTGACAGAGGAAAAAATGCGATTGCCCTATCACCCTTATAAGACAATATTGAATCTTGGATGGGGAGGACTGTGATCAGCTGGGTTGTTTGATAGTCTGGAATGGTAACGATGATGATTGTTGAGTAATAAACCGCAACTCACAAAAATTATACCGAGGCACAATGATCTGCTGCGATCTGAGCGTCGGTTACACCTAGTGGCACCATTGCGACGTAATATGCGTTGTAATAATCTGTGGAGTTAAAAAAATGAAGAAGAGGGTAGGAAACGAGGCAACCTATATACATTCTTTGTGTTATCGTGACGTTAATATCTCTCCAAAAACATTAAAAAGGGACTACTCTAGAGTGTACCGTGTACAATCTAATTGCTAGTGTATTCTACCGTGTAGAAGAAGCTACCAGGAGCTGTCAACGTTTGCTGATCTTGGGAAGCTGGCTAGTAAGACCGTGAGTAGTTTGTTGCTGTTTTTGGTGTAGTTTTGTGACTGCGATAACTGTACGTATCAGGGGATTAAGAATCTCAATACAGTCAACTATATCTAATAAAATAATCCCAATCCACCACATTTTTGGCCTTCGAACCGCATATATTCGAATTAGTAGATTTTCAAATAATAATTTTGGTCGTATTGACTAAGGTATCTGCTGATATGCCTAACGATCGATTCCCCTCAGGCGTTATTAATAAATATAAGAAATTTAATTTAGCTGATCCATTATTTTATAAGCGTTCGCGTAACGATATATTGTTGGGCAATGATATAGTTTCGGAACTTATTAAGGGTAAACCTTATATTATTTCATCGGATATACCAAGCGTGATCGATACCGCTTTCGGGTTTGTTATAAGTGGTAAACTTTATAGCAATTAAATTAAAAAGGACAGTTTAAAAAATTATAATTTATCACTCTCATTTGATGAACAAAAGTCTTCAGATCAAACATTGTAAGTTTTGTGAAATCGAAGAATTGCCAAGCAACCCCTCGATTAAGCCTTTGGAACAATTAGCGGTAGACATTTTTGTGGCTCGTTATAGCCGTTCTGGGAATGGTATCTATTCAGTGCCATTGCCATTCATACCAGACCCGCCTCCGTTGGGCGTGGCAGCCGAGTGGTGACTCTTGTTCATCGAGCGCAAGTTGAATCGATTACCTGTATTACGACAAGCCTATTCAGAGTTTATGTGCGAATATGAAAATCTAGGGCACATGGAGCTTTATACGGGGAACACCCCGAGCAAATACGCGAAACCTCATCACAGTTTACTTAAGCCCAATAGTTAGTTCCACTACTCCTTTGCGTGTGGTGTTCGATGCCTCGGCTAAAACGTCCATGAACATTTCGCTTAATGATATACTATTGTAACCAAGCCTAATCTATATCGATATATTGGGGCTAATATATTGAATTATTCGTTTTTTTTTAGTTGTTTGAATATTGTTTGATTTGTGACGTATGCAAAATATATCGTGCAATTAAACTGAATCAGTCAGATAGATGTTATCAAAATATTTTATATCGTCACGCGCCTAACGATGCTATTGATGTTTATGAATTACAAACTGTCACTTACGGCTTAAGTTGCTCACCGTTTTTAGCTATCCGCACCCTCTTACAGTTAGCCTATGACGAGGAAGAACGTTTCCCACTTGCTGCAAAGGTTGTGCGCGAGGGCGTGTATATGGATGACATTCTATATTCTTGCAGTTCATTGTCACAGATATCTCGGTTACAAGATGAACTTTTAGAAATGTTTAATTCCGGTGGCTTTATACTCAAAAGGTGGGAGAGTAACAGTGCAATGGTTTTACAACGCGTTCCGTTAGAAAACCAGGAGTGTCCTGTTACATTTATGAAAGATGGTAACGAATATTCAGTCAAAGTACTAGGTCTGAAATGGTTCCCTTTGACTGACTGTTTTTATTTCACAGTAGATAAGACTGATAAACTAACAACTAAACGTTCTGTTTTGTAAATAATAAGGCTCTATTTACAACCCCGTAGGCTTTATTTCCTCGTGAATTTTTATCGCGAAAGAAATAATGCAAGATTTATGGAAGCTGGGCATAGGATGGGATGAACAGCTGCCATCCGATATAACTAAGCGCTAGCTTAATTACGTTGATGATCTCCCGCGACTAACGGCAGTCAAGATAGATAGAAACATGCTGCTACTAGAGCAGACCGAATGTGAATTGGTCGCCTTTTGCGATGCAAGCTCTCGCGGTTAAATGCTAGTTGTGTGTATGTGATCAGTCGTAACAATAGAGGTCAGACTAAGGTACGCCTGGTGACAGCAAAATCTAAAGTAACCCCTGTCAAACCATTAACTATCCCGAGGTTGGAGTTAATGGCGTCAGTTTTGTTAAGCAAATTGATTTAATATGTCCGTGACATTTAACTCGTGTAAAAATTACTCGTATTACTGCGTTAACCAATTCGACTATCGTGTTGGCGTGGCTTCAGACAGAAGCTTACAAATTAAAGCCGTTTGTTAGTAACCGTGTTACTCAGGTATGTGAAGTATTACCTCCGCACTGTTGGCGTCACGTGAGCAGTGAGTGCAATACGGCAGACATCTGCACGCGCGGAGCGTCTCCGTCACAGTTCGTGGAGTGCAGTGAGATGAAATGAAATCATAAATTAGGCTCCTTCAATTTAATCACTAATGAAAATAATTTGATAAAAGAGACTAAGTTAGAGTTCTGTAACCGAATCTTTCCCAATTTCTCTACTTATTACAAACTGCAACGTACGTTTGCTCGAATATTGAGATGATTCCGACTCAAATTCAGTAACTCTAAGCACTCAATACTGACGACCAACGAATTAAATACACCCCTAGATGTTTTAATGAAATTAGTACAGAGTGCATATTTTACAAATGAAATAAATAGGTTGCCTAGAGGCACAAAGTACGTTCCGTGGTTGAAAAAATTATCTCCATTTATTGACGAACGCGGATACCTCAGGGTGAGGGGTCGAATAAATTATTCAGCGTTACCTTATAACGCGAAGCCTCCTTGTTTATTACCTATAATAGTAGATTTACCCTATTACTTATTGAATATTTACATAAAAATATTTACACGCACCTTACAAAAGATTATTAATCAAAATATTTGGATTTTAGCATCCCGTCGCATTATTCAGTCAGTTTTATCCAAATGCTAAATTTGTTTTAAATACAACCCAGTGCTCTTACAGTCTGAGATGGCACCTTTGTCACCAACCCGATTGATACCTTGTAAAGTTTTTGAGCATGTAAGGGTGGACCTCAGTGGTCCGTGCTTTACAAAAGAAAGTTTACGACGAAATGCTAGGGTTGAACGGTCATATTTAGCGCTATTTTCAAGTTTAAACTTGTCATACAGAATGCATGTACCCTTACCCTATATAGTATATTATCTATGTGTACCCTGACGGTATAGCTGTTGTCATGCGCATTTGTCATTGTGGTTGTGTTTGTAGATATATTTCGTGTTTTTATTTTCGTGAATTAGTTTAACTTGACCCCTGGGTTTTTATCTCGATTTACAGGACAGTAAGTTGTTGCGCCCACATAATGATAATGATTAATAATGTGTTACTTGGGTTTTGAGAGGAATGGAACAGACAATGTACAGCCTGCTGCTTTTTTAGATGATATTTTATTAATAATTGCAGATAATAATTAAACAATTAGAAAAGTTTTATTTGTAATTTATTTTATTTTATTTAATAATAACTAAAAAACGGCATTCTTTTATGTTTTCTTCAATTTATTGAAACAACTTATCACCAATAACGAGTAATTTTACGACATAACCTACAAATAATAAAACAAAATAAAAACTAAGCCCCTGGTCCTACAAAAATATGATTTTTTGTCGTAAGTTACAAATGTTTAAATCTTCAAATTCAGATATATTTGAACATTGTTTACGCCGTGCCCAAGCTTGTATGGAACGAAGTTCATCTCCTTTGTCACCTTTGTTGATACTGGTAAGGGGAACGTAACTAAACGGAACTTTGTGTGGTTGCTTCGCTTATATTTTGAAAACAGTTACAAGATATTTTACTAATAATTTTCAGGATGCAACCGTCTTGAGCAATGTACCATAACATTATTAATCCGAGAATTATTCTGTCATTTTTATATACAAATTTAAACAAAAGTTAAGCAGTGTCATCTAGAAACGGTGGTTGCAAATGTAACGCCAAAAGGCAGGTTGTGTTTCTCTTTTCAGTAGATATATTATCTTCATAATTACTGCTAATCGTTTTATTATGAGTAATAGGAGGGATGATTTACTTATTTAACAAAGTGTACTATTTTGTGTCGTTCTTAAATATTTCAAAGTTAAATAAGTTGTGTGCTTACAATATTTTTCTTAACTACCAAGTACATGATAAATACATTTTAAATGCTATTAACAATTTTGTTAGTTTGGAGGAAGATCTTTATTGGGCTTTTAGCGCAGGTACTATGTTGGTACTTATTTCCTGAGCTACTGTGGCACTCCTTTCTTTAATATTCTATAAATTTAATAATTTACCTTAATCTGTATGCTCCTTGAATGATTCAGCACTTGACAGTACATTTAATGCTTATATATCCTCTGTTCGGCTTTGTATTTATCTACTTAACTACACTGTTAATACAATATATCGTCAATACATCGCAACAATCGCACTTTAGTGGTTAAAAGTCTGGCTGCTGAAGTATTTGAAATTCAATAAAGTTAATTGCAAGTACATTTCATTCTAAACTGCCTACCGTTGGCATAACCTAGTTATCGAAAACGTTCTGAAGATCGTTGAAGTAAAAAAAAAATGTTAAACATGTCCAAATAAATTTAAGCGAAATACTGCAAATTGGAATAGCAACATTAGCAACAGGTTTTCGTATCTACGGACGAACTACCGGCTTTGTATAAATGGCGGAATATTACCAATATTTGACAATATTCCTCGTGTCTCATTAAACGCTATCTAACAGCCGCAGTTGAGTTACAAACCCATGACTCAGTTGTTGAGCCATTAAACTCACACGCACCGCTGAACACCGTACCGCATCGCTTACGACGTATATCAAATAACAAAGTAAGATAGAACTATTAAAACTTGCGTTTATAGCTGTATATGGTCCAAACCGCCAAATAACACATCATCATAGGACTAGCGCGTGCATGTTTCGTTTATTTGTTTAATAAATGACTGCATTAGTGGATAGAGATATAAGGAAACGACAGTAATAGATATTGCAACATCGAAACGTGGATTTTTTTTTTGGAAAACACTGTTTTCCATTAAAAAAATAAGTTTATTACCAGTGTGTTGGCGTCGCACACACACTGTGAGGACACAAAGGCAGTGAAAAGGAACACGGCGCGTTCAACAGCGGATTCCTTGATCCTGAATCTCCTATGACATCTACGTTGGGTTCGGGAGGCAACGAGACGTATGTGAACCCCGTGAAGGAGTATCACACGAGAGTGTCTGCCGCTTCCTTTTCTTATAATAGGTTCAGGCGGAGATTACGGGTCTTCCGAGGTCGTCCCGGTCCTGGCGCCTTAATTCTTCAATATGTGCCACGTTAGCGGCACAAGGTGGACTGTAGTAATGTTTGAAGGTGAAGGATCCCTTGGGAATAAAACAGCAATTATCTTCAAACCGCTCCATGAGAGAGTAATTACTTTCCCTATCACTTCCCTAAATGTTTTTCTTTCTTGATTATATATAGAGTCATTCGGGGTAACTGAGCGCAGTGGGTAAGTGAGCGCAGTGAGTGTATCTCCCGAACGGGAAACGGGGGGGAGGTTTTTGTTAAGGTCGAAAAGTGATGCCAGAGTGCCTTGCTAGTCGCGACTTGTTACTGTGGCGGCGGTTGATGAATAACTTTTTTTTTCATAAAAATCAGTATTTGGTGTTTAAATTCGAATTTTTTTGTTTAATGGAAAACGATGTATCATCGGCGTTATCGATTTCACAACGGTAAGTTGTATTTTCTTTGAATAATAATATGTTTACGCTACATTTTATATAAAAAAATCATATTTTATTTGTTTTCAAATTATTTTATGAGCTTTCAATTGCAATTTGGTGTTCTGGGGAAAGTGTGCGCGGGTAAGTGTGCGCATGCGTACATTTGCCCCTTCGCTGTTATTTTCAGTTTCTAATCACCATACCGTGAAATTATATAAGAAAAGTCCTGAATTTGCATCGGTCACTGAAGAACAAATCTCTAGAGCCAAAACACTCATTGAGCATGAGCAAAAGTGCTGCTGCAAGTGCCATTGGTATTAGGGAGTATTGTATTCGAAATCGACATCATCGTCTTGAAGAGGAAGAACAGTTTACTATGGCCTCGACCGCTACAACAGTAGAATACTGTTATCCTCTAAGTAAGCAAAAATATATAGAGCCAAATACTGAAGAATGGAGTCAGTGCATGTGTGCAAAGGCTGGTGACATGAGGATACCATCTGATGAGGATGCAGTGCATAAGAGAGAGGTGTTTTTGTTTGTGATAATTGAATTGATGATCCCCAAATTAATATTGTTTCTAATAAATTAGACAATCCCAAGTAAAATATTATATCTAAATATTAATAATTAAAAATTTCTATAATTTAATTTAAATAAATGTTAAGTTAATTTAATTTTATGAGATAATTGTTATTTTTATGTAAGTGGCATTACAATAAAGAACCTTTATTCTTGAATATTGTGTATATTTTGATTAATCCAAGGAATGCGCTACTTATCCCATATGCGTATACTTACCCTGTACGGGTGCGCACAGTTACCCGCATCATGGGTCAAGTGAGCGCATTCTGATTTTATGTAATTAAATGCTTACAGAAAAAAAAACCACCAAGTTTTCTATTCTTATTTCTATTTCAATTTAGAGACTAATATGTGGTTTATCTCAGAGCTGACTTTTATATTCCTAACTTTTTTATTTTATGCGTAGTGAACTAATATTTACCAAAGTGCGCACACTTGACCCGAATGACTCTACACTTAGCGGCACGGAATGTGGCCCAAACATAAACAAACCGATAACAGGCGATTTTGGCACAGTGAATAAGAATTTCAAGTGGTAGATTGTCAAGACGTTTGTTTTTGTCGATGTAAAAAGGGAAGCACGAAAAAAAGTTAATTTCTTTAATATCTGTGACTTTCAGCGTTAGTTTGTCGCTAGAACGCACGAAACACAGGTAAGTTAAAATTTAATGTTTAAATGAAGACTCATTTTATTGTTGGTGAATCTTCTTTTGGATTCAGTTTTCAATTAATGTGTAGTATTTTCTTGCTTTCAGAATCGGAACACAATGACTGTAATTCCAGCTCAAGTTGCTCAAGCTGTGTTGCTTTGGAGTCAATGGCGAACGCAGCGAGAGATTGCGGTATTTTTAAATGTATCGCGTACAACCCTTAAATACGCCTTAAAAAGGTACGATCAGACCGGTCTGTACACGAAGAGACCAAGAAGTGGCAGAATCAGGTGTACATCAGCGCAGGATGACCGATTTATCACCCTCGCAATTTTGAGAAATCGTTTCCTTACTGCGGTTGAAATAAGGCAGCGTTTGCAAACGGCAAGAGGGGTCAACGTTAGCGAGCGGAAGATAAGAAGGAGAATAGTGGAACTGGACCTGCGTACTCGAAGACCAGTACGAGATCCAGAACTGCTCCGGCATCATCGCATAGTTCGACTTCGGTTCGCTACCGAGCATACAAATTGAACTCATGAGTAGTGGAGTAAAATTTTGTGGACCGATGAATGCAGAGTAACCTTCAGAGCTCCAGGTGGTCGTAAACGTGTGTGGATAAAGCTTGGAGAGAGGTTTTTTACCAATCACCACCAGGCAAACCGTAAGTTTTCATGGTGGATCCGTAATGGTTTAAGGAAGGATCAGTGCAGATGCACGTACAGAGTTAGTGGTAGTTAAAGGTCGTTTAACGGCGTGCAATACATTGAAGAGATCCTCCAAGATCATGTTTTACCCTATGTGGAATTCATTGGGGGCAAAGAATTTAAGATAATGCAAGATAATGCCCGACCACACACCGCACGATGCCTTAATGATTATCTTTCGGAAGTGAGAATTTTTAAATTGGAGTGGCCAGCACGAAGCCCAGACTTGAATCCCACAGAACATGTCTGGGACATGCTTAAACGTCGCACCCGATACAATCTCAACCCTCCAGAGAATTTCAGTGCACTAAAAACCGCTTTGGTGGCCGCCTTGGAAGTAATACCCCAAAAGCATATCAAAAACATCACCCACAGCATGCCCGATTGTATGCAGGAGGTTATCAGGGCCAGAGGTGGAAAAATCCGCTACTCACGTTAGTTACTGTTAGCTTTAATTCGTTAAATTCATTAATAAACATTTTGTTAAATTTAGTGCTTAATGCCTTCTTTGTTATTTAATAAAAAAATTAGAAAGTTACTACATAAATAAACAAAAATTATTAATCATTTGCATTTAAGATTTGAATAAACAATAAAGTTATTCAAAGACGAAAAATAACAGTATCGCGGTTCATTTTCATAATAACCCCATAGTGCGTTTGGGCCAAATTCCGTGCCGCTAAGTGTATTATACTGGTAGCTGGTCCCGAACGATTTGTATGACATTACGTAATCGTCTGCATCTATGCTAATGCACACAGCAGGTTTCGGGTCTCGGGGCATGTTCCCCTTTACCCGGAATCTCCTCGCGGTGCATCACTATGCACCGGTCGTGGGAGCCGTTTTGGCGTTGTTGGTTGAAACAGCTACGCGGGTTCGATTCCCCGGTCGCTGAAGTCGATTTAAAAAATTTTATGAAAAATTTTTTTCATTAAGGGGGTAATATGGCCACCGTCTGAGAAAGTGGCATAATATGGCCATTTTCCTGAAAAATCGATTTGTATGAAAACCAGTCTAATGAAGTATCAAAAATGCTTTACTCGAAAGAGAGCCGCGCCCTCTGTACGATTTCGCACGATATGAAATTTGTACTATCACTCTCCCACGGTTTGCCCAATATCTTTATTTGCATAAGACATACATTTGTACATTTTATTTATAAAGATAGCACAAAAAATATCTATACTATGATATACATTACATTTTTATATCACAAAAAACCTTTTATTAATTTTAAAAAATATGCCTATTTTACAACATATGTACTAAGTTAGAATTCTTAAATATATACCTATCCACCACGGTAGGCTCCGTCCAAGATTGATAGAGCTGACAGGGATGATAGGGCTGATAGGGCTGAAAGGGTGTCTTGGGGGGTTATAGGTCGTAGGTTGTAGAGTTGTAGGGTTGTAGGGTTGTAGGTTGGGGGTTGTAGGTGTACCTATAGGGAAAGTTAGGGAACCGTAGGCCAACAATCACCTTCCTGCAAGATGAAGAAGGCACAAGACCAGAGTGAGAGCGTCGAAGAAACCAGTACAAGGAAAGTTTTCTCAAGAAAAGCGAAAGAAGCGGAATCATCTGGAGCGACCACAGCTACTGTTTCGAGTGGGGCAACCACGGCTATAACTTCAAGCGGGGCTACCACCGATACATCCACGAACACGTAGTACTCGGAAACATCTGTGGCAGCGACAAGCAATAGGACGGGCACCAGTAGTATGCAGAATAGCACCGCACAGAGATCCGTAATATCCAGGAGCGAATCAATAGTCGAAAAAGTAGGTCAACTTGGAACCGAAGAAGCGGCATCGACAAGAACGATGATCGGGCAGACTAATGACAATGAGTCACATAAAGGTAGTAGGTCATCGCGATCAGCAAGGCTGAGAGCTGAATTGGAGGCACGGATTAAATTCGAACGCTCAGATCTCTAACGAGCAGAAGCAGCTGCTGCTTTAGCTAAGTCACAATTGAAGTTTGCACGCCTCAACCGGGAAGAGGAAATCGACTCGAGTGAGGATGATGAAGATCGGAACGCTCAAGTGGAACCTTTTAGTAAGGATTTGGATTTAACAGACCATAATGAGCGCGCCGATTAATTTAACGCAACCCGTCAGGTCTAAGGGTCTAAGGGATCACGCCGCAAGGAGGTGGACGTCGAGCGCAATCTAGGAAATGCACGGAAGGCACACGCGTGTGAATTGTCCAAATTTACCTATGCGATTGTGAGTGCAGTAAAAATAGCAGGTGTTCAATACATGAACATAAAAAATTTTGTTCTAAATTTGTGGTAAATCTGTACCTTTAAAAGGCAATGTGATTTGTAAGATATAATTTAAGTTGTTACTGGCAACATTATGTACCTTGAAAGGAAGTAGAAAAATTCTATTCGTTGGCTAGTAGTGTCACAGTGTGCGCTAACGTTTTTATCTTTATTAAAGATTTTATTTTTATTTTGTCTAGCTTTTCATTTTGAACAAGCTAAGTGGTCCTTCGAAAAGTAAAGTGAGATACAGTGTATTATTGAAGAGTGCAGTGCGTTCTACTTCGGACAGTGTCCTGGCTATGTCGCGGCGGAACCTCACCCGGCTTATAGTTTGGGTGATTTCTTGGTTTGCTTTGCTATTGCACCTTCATATTCATCCATATTCGTCAAAATATTGACGAGGCATTGCAGACTCTGCAATATTTCAATTTTTTTTACACAAATTGTGTAACTGACGGTGAACTGAGAAAGAAGCTTCTATCTGTGATTTTTACCTACCTTCATTGAAAAATAAATTTATTTCCGTCCGCCATATTTGTCTATGGTGAGCAACTCAACAAGGCATTCATCTGGAAGTGTCAGTGTCACTGTCAATTGAATTTGACTTTGACAGTTCGAGTTCTAGTAAACAACGGCTCGACTTCATTTGAAGAATAAAATAGTGTCTGTGATTGTGAATTGTAAGTTCAAATAGAAACGTAAAGGAATAAGGCCAATAATAAGTTTAGTGCATTTTGGTGTTGGTGTTGCGCAATCATGTCGGAGCTGAAAAAGTTAAAAATTGCGCGGGCGCATTGCAAAGGAGCGTTGACGCGAATTGAAAGTTTTGTTCGCGAACCAGCTAATATTGCTTCAGCAACAATAGACGTTTTAGAAGCTCGTAAAGATAAATTAATTTCAGTTTTAAAACAATATGAAAGTATTCAGTTGGATATTTTAAGCCTAGATGAAGAGGACTCTGAGGATATTGGTGAGATGGAAGATAAGTATTATATGACTCTTGGTAAAATAAATGAAGCAATTAAAATTCTTAATAAATCAGAGCCCTCTCAATCTAATTGCATGTCTTCGTCTAAATTACCTAATGTGGAAGTTCCCACATTTGATGGTAAAGATTGTACAAAATTTAAACCCTTTTATGAATTGTTTATTGCTGTCATTGACAATAATAGGACTTTATCGGATGTCCAAAAGTTATTTTATCTACGCAAATATTTATTAGATGAAGCCTTATCAGTAATTGTTAACTTGCCCTTAGTAAATAAATCATATCAGGAAGCACTAACTTTGCTTAAAAAACGGTTTGATAATAAGGCACGTTCTATATGTAACCATATAAATATACTTTTGGATATTCCACCTATGCTCAAAGGGACAGCAGCCTCAATACGGACCTTTATTTCTCAAGTACAGCAGCAATTACATGCTTTAAAAAACTTAGATGAACCAATTGATAGTTGGGATCGGGTTTTAATTTGTATCCTCAATAGGAAACTGGATTCATACACAATCCGTGCTTTTCAGTTAGAGCGTGATCCACAAATATTACCAACAATGGTGGAATTTATAGCATTTTTGGAAAAACGTGCTATGGCACTAGAAGATAGTGCCCCACATAAGAGTAATTGCTTTGATAATAAATTAAGGTCAGTAGTAAGAGCTGCAAATGTTTCCACACAATCCATTGTATTGTGTGAATTTTGTAAAATGAAAGATCATGCAATTTTTAATTGCCCTAAATTTAAGATGGTCACTATTGAGACTCGTTTATCTTTTGTCAAAGATCACAAATTGTGTTCTATTTGCTTAAGGGATCATTCAGACCATGTCTGTAAATATAAATTTAAATGTAGAATTTGTAAAAAGCCTCATAATACTCTCCTCCATGTGGAGGAGGAGGCTAAGGTTTCACTGGTTTCAAATAGCAATGCTTCTAATGCAGTTACATTGCTGCCTACTGTTAAGGTAAAGGTTATTGACAAATATGGTCGAGACATTTATGTTCGAGCTTTGCTTGATAGTGGTAGCCAAGCCTCATTTGTGACAAACACTCTTGTTAAAGAATTAAATTTGAAACCTTTTTCAAATTCATCTAGTAATATCATTGGTATTGGCAATAAAATCACAGTAATAAATCAAACTATTAATTTATCTCTAAGGTCTTGTGTGTATAAAGATATAACATTTAATGTAAACTGTTTAATAGTTGACTCAATTACGACACCCTTACCTCAAAATTTTGTTCATATTTCGAAATCAAACATTCCAGAGCATATATTGTTATCAGATGATCAGTTTAACATTCCTTCAGAAATTTCAATATTGTTAGGAGTTGATGTTTATTTCAACTCATTGTTAAATGGATGTATAAAGACTTCAGATGGTCCTGTGTTACAAAACACAGTTTTTGGATATGTTGTAGCTGGTAAGATTGAGACTAAAAATGAAAACTCACATTTAGTGTCTAATTTTGTTATATGTGATGAAAGAAAGCTAGAAAATGTGATGGAAAATTTTTGGATAACTGAAGCATTACCTCAACCTATAACAGGCATTACAAGTGAGTTGCACAAATCAGAAATTATTTTTCAAGAGTCTGTCACTTTTGAGCATAACAGATTTTCAGTTGACTTGCCCCTCATCTGTTCAAAAGATGAGTTGCTACTTGGGGACTCCTTTTCAATTGCTTGGCAAAGGTTTTTATCTCTAGAAAAAAGGCTCAAACAAAGTCCTAAGCTCTCTATAATGTATAAAGATTTTATACAGCAATATGTGGCGATGGGACATGCCAAGGAGGTCGATATAAGTACATATGATATTAATAGTGGCTCTGTTTATTTTTTATCACACCACCCTGTCTTCAATGAAGATAGTAAGACGACTAAATTACGAGTGGTTTTTGATAGAAGCATGAAAACAAAAAATAAAATTTCTTTAAATGATGTTATGCTGAATGGGCCTGTAGTGCAGAGTGAGCTTTTCGATATCCTTGTTTTATTTCGTAGTTATTTGTTTACATTACTATGCGACATAGAAAAGATGTTTCGATGTGTTCTGATTAATGATCACCACACTAGTCTTCAAAACATTCTTTGGAGAAAAAACCCTGACATGCCCATAATTTGCTTGCAGTTGCAGACAGTCACTTATGGACTGAAGTCATCTACATTTTTGGCAACCCGTTGCCTCTTAGAGTTAGCGAACAGATATAAAAATTGTTATCCTTTGGCTGCAAAAGCGATAATATTGAACACTTATGTGGATGATATTCTCGCTGGAAGTGATGATATTGATGAGCTTCACTTGTTAAAATATGAATTAATAGAGCTATTAAAATTAGGTAATTTTAATTTACACAAGTGGTGCTCTAACCACCATCCTGTTCTTGAGGACATTCCAAATGAATGCAGATATTTTGAGGATTTAAATATTAATAGAGATTATGTTATTAAGGCATTAGGCTTAAAATACAATATAGTGTTAGACCATTTTTATTTTGAAACCCCTTGTTGTGATGGGGAAGTACTAAATACCAAACGGAGCATATTAGGTTTCATTGGAAAAATCTTCGACCCCTTGGGGTTGATAGGCCCGATCATAGTTTCAGCAAAATTAATAATGCAAGAATTGTGGTCCATATGCATTGAGTGGGACACAATGTTGCCTCCTATGCACTTACTACGATGGGAATTTTTTTACAGCAAATTAAAGTCAATGAATAAAATTATAGTACCCAGATATTTCAATAGTCATGATGGTGCATCTGTTCAGTTAGTGGGTTATGCCGATGCATCATCAAAAGCGTATGGGTGCTGCCTGTATTTGCGAGTTCTAAAAACTAATGGGAATATTGAAGTTAACTTGGTGTGTTCTAAATCACGGGTTGCACCTTTGGCAAAAATACTAACCATACCTCAGCTAGAGCTAAATAGTGCATTGTTGCTAGCACAGCTAGCAAATAGGGTTAGTAAAATAATTACATCCCGTTTAGCACATTCACTTCACTTATACAGTGACTCCCAGATAGTATTAGCCTGGATACAGTCTGGAAAAATAAAGGCTAATACCTTTGTTAATAATAGAATTAAGCAAATTGTTGAACTTACTGACAGGTCATCATGGTCCTATGTAAAATCATTGGATAATCCTGCTGACCTAATTTCGAGGGGCATAGACCCACAAAATTTACAAGGAAAAACTCTATGGTGGCATGGGCCTGAGTATTTGTCAGAAGCAGATTACAGCCACAGTTTTGATTGTACTTTTAATTCTTATAGCAATGTTGATACATTGAATCAAGAAGAAAAGGAAGTTCCTTGCCTATTTCAAAGGCAAGTACAGACTTCACAATATGAATTGCTTGAAAGGTACTCAAGTTTTAATAAACTTCAAAACATTATTGCATATATTTATAGATTTTATCTTAATGCTTTAAAGCGGAAACAAATAATTAAAGATACTTTTCTTACTCCTACAGAACTAGAAAACGCTCTTCTGGTCATTATTCGTTCCGTACAAAAACATCATTTTGCTGATGACATATATGCAATTAAGAACAATTTAAAAATAAAGTCAGGTATTGCTAATTTGCACCCCTTTATTGATGCAAACGATATTCTTCGTGTGGGCGGTAGGCTTCAGAATGCAGGCATTCCGCGCGATAAAATGCATCCTATTATATTGCCAAAGAATTCCAAGGTAACATCTTTGATTATTGAGAGGGAACAACTTCGATTATTGCATGCCGGCCCTAGGTTAGTGCATAGTTCACTATCACAGAAATACTGGATTATCAGTGGCATTAGAGAGATTAAAAAAGTATTGCACAAATGCTTAAAATGTATTCGATTAAAGGCTGAGGCTGCGAAGCAACTTATGGGCTCCTTGCCGGCAGAAAGAATTAATGCTACTAGACCCTTTCAGCATGTTGGTATTCATTTTTGTGGCCCTTTTAGCATCAAGGTAGCCAGGATTCGAAAACCACTTGTAACTAAAGGATATGTTGCTCTATATGTCTGTTTTGTAACCAAAGCTATCCACATTGAGACAGTATCAGATCTTTCTACTGAAACTTTCTTGGCATGTTTCAATCGCTTTATATCAAGGCGAGGCATGCCAACTAAAGTCTTTTGCGATAATGCAAAGACATTTAAGGGGGCTGAAAATCAGCTCAAAGAATTGTATGAGTTACAAAATTCTAAATCTCATAGAGATGCTGTTTATAATTATTGTAAAACAAATTATATTAAGTTTGTGTTTATTCCCAGTTACTCTCCAGAGTTTGGTGGACTTTGGGAGGCAGGGGTAAAGAGTGTCAAATACCATCTTAAAAGAGTAGTAGGCACCATGTGCTTGACCTATGAAGAATTTAATACTGTTATGATACAAATAGAAGGTGTTTTAAACTCTAGACCTCTGCTTTCATTTAATCCAAATGAAGGTGAATATTTAACACCTGGGCATTTTCTTATTGGGACAGCCATTTGCAGTTATCCAGAGGTCAATGTGTCTGAAATTTCATTTAACCGTTTAAAATTTTGGAAAGTTGTAACAAAACTGAAACAAGACTTCTGGAAAACATGGTCAAAAGATTACCTAACTCAGTTACAGAGTCGCCCAAAATGGAAATATGATTTACCTAACCTAAAGGAAGGTGATATTGTACTGGTGAAACAATTAAATACACCACCTTTAGAATGGCCTCTAGCTCGTATTGTTAAGGTGTTTCCAGGCAAGGATAAGAATGTAAGAGTAGCCGAGGTAAGGTTTAATAATAAAGTGTATTTAAGGTCCATTGCAAAATTGTGCCCTCTACCTATTAATTAATTATTTTTAAGGTATATCTTTACTTTTACATGCTCTTTTTTATTATTGTCCTGATATTTAGAATACAGAAAATGAGTTGCAAAATGTATTATTGTAAAATCTCGCCTGGCCCTAACTATGTTCAATACATGAACATAAAAAATTTTGTTCTAAATTTGTGGTAAATCTGTACCTTTAAAAGGCAATGTGATTTGTAAGATATAATTTAAGTTGTTACTGGCAACATTATGTACCTTGAAAGGAAGTAGAAAAATTCTATTCGTTGGCTAGTAGTGTCACAGTGTGCGCTAACGTTTTTATCTTTATTAAAGATTTTATTTTTATTTTGTCTAGCTTTTCTTTTTGAACAGCAGGTAAAGATAAGATTCCCCACTTCATTTCCTCCAGGATTTACCGGTCTTCGATGGAGACTCGGATAAATGGTTATTTTCAAAACGGTGTTTCAAGACACAAGTAGTCATTTTTCAGGAGTACAGAATGTGGCACGCCTTAGGAGGGCATGAAAGGGCACCTCCAAGGAAGCGGTTAAGTCATTGTTGCTTACTTTATGTGAACCAGATGAAATAATCAACGCTCTCGAAAGAAGATTCGGTAGGGTTGATATTCTCATTCTAGCCGAGATTGAGAAAGTAAAGCATATGCCAAGACTTGCAGAAGATTTCCGTAAATAGTCTATTTTGCATGTCGCATAACGAATATGGTTGCTTCAATACAAGCATTGAATCAACCACAGTATTCATACGCACCCGAGTTAGTTAACCGTATAGTAGAGAAGCTCAGAACGATAGTTAAATTGAAATGGTTCGAATATCGAGCACGACAACCCATGGAGCCAGAGCTGCAGGAAATGGCAAAATTTTTGAATTCGTTGAGTGAACAATTTGGAGCATCATTCAGCAATGAAAACGTGCCTGAAAAACGGAAACGTCCTGAATTCAGGAAGCAAACCGTACACACTGCAAAGGGGTCTGTACGCGACCGTATTTATAGTAAGCGATATGACCGTTGAGATAAAAGAGGCACCACCGACAAGCGGTTATGACAACACAGGATAACTTGCAAGTCGGGTAACACGCAACTGTGTTATATGCAACAAGGAACGCTGCATAGTGAGCTGTTACAAATTTAAGAACATGAATAACCACAAAAAATGGGAAGCGGTCAAAAGGGCAAACATATGTATCCAATGTTTGACACCTTACCATAGGAGGTCAAAGTGTAGGGCGAAAAAATGCGTTGGAGAAGGATGGCAAATGGCGCATCATCGAATGCTACATTGGTATCCCAATAAAAGTACCTCGCCGCAAGGGGACGAGGGGGGTAAATAGGCCCAAATTACGATTGTTGGTACAGTAAATGCACTGGCATGTGCATATTTAAATATTATACCGGTCGAGTTGTATGGACCTAGAGGAAAGGTCAAGACCACAGCACTTCTGGACGAAGGCTCAACCAAGACGCTCATAGAGGAGTGGATAGCTCAGAAGTTAGCTCTCCGCGGGCCCAAAGAAGAATTACTTATTGAGGCTGTAGGGGGCAACAATTTCAGGAGGTAAGAACCTACCTGTAGCATCGTTCACCAAACTTGAATGGGTTTTACACAGTTACATAACGGGTGGCATTAAACAATCAAGATCGGTAACCACATTTCCATCAAGAAAGAGGACGATACTACGGATAACCTCTCCAGGTTAATTAAGGATTATTTCAGTTTGGAATGTTTGTGCGTATCTGCTCGAAAGCCCGCGAACGACCCTGAAGAACGACCGAACTGAACGACGAGTGAACAACTACTCTCTGCATGACTCTCATTTTCGGTAAAGCAGGTTGCAAATTTAGCATATACTGCCATCAACGAACACAAGGTGAACAATCAATTTTTGCACGTCAACCAATTGTTGGCAAAGTAGTATCCAACAAAATCTCTTATCAGTTATCAAAGTTCTTATCAGATAACACAAAGAAAATATTTTATGAGTCAAACATTGAATATAGACATTTTATTTTTCATACAAAATATACTCAACTTATGTAAGACAATACTATGCATCATTATTTTACATTAATTCCACTTATACACAAAGTGATTATATCGACCGGGGAACAAATCCTGGTCTCTAACTTTATTTTAATATTTCTTTAATTATTATTTTTCCGCAGCATTATACTGAACTTTTAGAAACTTTTAACATTCAGACCATCTACGCGATACTTATCTTAGAAACCTGGTTAAATCCAACTCTGCCTTCTACTTCTTACGGAATACCAGGTTTTGTTTTACTTCGTAACGATCGCATTAATAAAAGAGGAGGTGGTGTGGCAGAAGTGGTATTCCTTAACAAATTTTATCAGCCTCACCTTCACAATATAATGGATCAGTTGAATATCTTTTTTTAGAGATTGTTGTTAGTGGAAATAAAGTTGTGCTTGATGCAATTTATTGTCCACTGAATTCTAGTTATTTATGTGAATTTGAAGAGGCACTTCTTTCAATTTGCTCTGATTATCAACATCATATTTTGATGGGTGACTTTAACACGAATCTTATCATTGATATTCCTAGATCGCGTGGACTACGTTCAATTATTGAGTCGGCAAATTTTTCAATACTTCCACTTGATACCACCCATCACAATCTTACTGCTGATGATACATTGTTAGATTTGATATTTGTCTCCTCAGAATAACGCGTTGCCTGCCATGGGCAGCTCCCCGCGACATGTCTGGCTGTTTATTTCTTATGAAATTAAACCTCCCAAAGTAAAGCCAGTAATAGTGCGTCTGCGTAATTTTGCTAGAATAAATGTCGAAGGGCTCCAACATGATGCTTCGCTTTTAGACTGGAGCGATACATTTAACGCTGAGAGTATTGATGATATCATTACGATATTTAATTCTCATATTCTTAAGCTGATTGACAAACACGCATCTATTTGTGACGTTACGTTAAAACGTTCGCCTGCGCCATGGATTACTGACAATATCCGTAAGGCTATGTCTAATCGCGATAAGATATTTAGAAAATTCAAGCAGAACCGTTGTGAACTCAACTGGACAAAATTCAAAGTTGCGAGAAATCGATGTAATCAAATGGTACGAGCCGCTAAATGCCGCTACATTCACGATAATATCATAAACTCTTCTATGGCTGATACATGAAAATTTCTCCGGATGATCGGGGTCGGTAAGCCTACATGTAACGTGGACCCTGCAATCATTTCTATAAGTGATCTCAATTTACATTTTTCTTCAACTACCCAAATGCAGGCTTCTGTTAAATCAAGTACCATTTCTTATTTGCATTCCATGCCACAATCTCATAACTGTACATTTAATTTTTCTCCCGTTGCTGATGAGGATATAAAAAAGACCATTTATTGTATTAAGTCTATGGCAGTTGGCTTCAATGATGTGAATAGACTTATGATCACCTTAATTCTAGACTATGTTACTCCTATTATTACTCACATCATTATGTTACTCCTATTATTACTCACATCATTAATCATTCACTATTGACTGGGGATTTTCCTTCACTTTGGAGAAAAGCATTTGTCATTCCGCTGCCCAAAATAAATAACCCCAGTACTTATTCTCACTTTCGATCAATATTGATTCTCCCTTTTTTATCTAAAGTTCTTGAAGCTATTGCCCACAAACAAATTGATAATTACATTTTCAAAAATAACTTTCTTAGCACATATCAATCTGGTTTTAGGCTGGGGCACAGTACTACCACAGCTCTTTTGAAAGTTACGGAAGATTTGCGTACTAGAATGGAGAACTCAAAATTGACAGTGTTAGTCCTAATAAATTTCTCTAACGCTTTTAATGCTGTCGATCATGATATTCTTCTAGCTATACTTTATAACCTGGGTTTCTCTTCGTCAGCGCGGGACTGATTCTCCTCATATCTTTGGGGACGTCAGCAGCCAATTCGAGTAGGTCAGATTATCTCTGATTGGTGCTCGTTGTCTGCTGGCGTTCCTCAAGGCGGAACTCTCTCTCCTCTCTTGTTCTCAGTTTTTATAAATCTCATTACACCCCACATTCGCTGTTCGTAGCATCTGTATGCTGATGACTTACAAATTTATGCTCAAGCTGAGGTGGCATGTATCGATGATGTGATTGAGAAGCTCAACTGTGATCTCAATTGTATTTCTAATTGGTCAAACAGATTTGGTATTAGGGTTAATCCAGCAAAATGTCAGGCTATTGTGGTTGGTAGTTCTCGTAGACTGACTAAAATTGTTATGAAGGCGTTACCTCTCATAATATTTAATAATGTTATTGTTCCTTACTCAACAACAGTTAAAAATCTTGGCTTAGTTACAACACCCTCAGTTCGCGACCGCATATATATGAAGTGAGCAAAAAGGTCACTAACACTCTGCGTTATCCCCCCCCCCGTGCATCAGCACTATCATTTGGGAGGCGTCGCGGGTACCAGGACTATTATTCTGGATGTAGGTCTCCTCAAGATACCTGTGCTAGTAATGACGTCAACGACTCTAGTGTTACCGTCTGGTCCCGGTAGCGTTCTATTAATCTTGCCTCTCGGCCACGTATTTCGTGGCAACGAATGATCAAGACAAAATCGCCCTCTTTAGGTTCCATGAACGTTCCATTATCACCCGTTCGAGGTATTAAAGTAGGCATGTACTCTTTCAGCCATCTCGTCCAAAAATGGTCGGCTAACCTCTGGGCCGTTCTCCAATTGAGTTGACCCGTCAGATGTCGCTCCAAAAATAATCCAGGTGGACGATCACCATATGAGCGTCTGAGAAGAAAATGATTGGGAGTCAAACCCTCTTCAGGACTATCCATACTAAATGTTACCAGAGGTCTGGAATTTACAGTATGCTCTGCTTCTGAACGCAACGTATGCAGAACCTAATCTCGCGGGCTCCTTTCTTTGAGCGTCGTGGTCAACACAATTTTAATCGATCTTATTAACCTCTCCCAAGCGCCCCCCATGTGCGGTGCTCCGGTTGGTATAAATTTCCATTTAATATATTTTCTAAATGACTCGTTTTTCATGCCCTTATTGCACTCTTCGCATGCTTGCATGAATGCTTTATTTGCAGCTTTGAAATTCGACCCGTTATCGCTGTAAATAACGGCTGGTTTTCCTCTTCTGGCGATAAATCGCCTTAACGCCATTATCATTGACGCTGGTGTCAATGAAGCTGCTAACACCAGATGTACTGCTCTGGTGGTCAGACACGTGACTAAAACACCCCAATTTTTTTCGTGTCGCCTTCCTATAGTCACACTCATAGGTACGAAATAATCTACGGTTGAACATGTAAAAGGTGGTTCATGATGAGCTATTCTCTCCAGAGGAAGGTTTCGTTGTGGTACGTTCTGCGGCTTTGATCTGTATGTCCTGCACCACTGACAGTGATGTGACACACTTTGTGCTACGTTACGTAAGTTCAAGACATAAAATTTTTGATTCACCTCATTCATCACCGTTTGGTGATTGGCATGTCCAAAATGATGATGAACTTCTCTAATCATCATATTAACGATTTCGTGTTTACCGTCTAATACAACAGGTTTTCTACTCTCCTCAGTCAAATGAGACTTGAAAGGTAAACGCCCGTTTAAACGGAATAAGTTGTCTTCTCCTATTTCCATAGATAATTTACTTAAGCACGAACTTCTTTCAACGCTTTTGCCTGCTTGCAAGCATTTTATTTCCGAATAGAAACATTCGTCTTGAACGAACATCCAAATTAATAATTCAGCTCTTTTTAAGAGCGTTATGTCCAACGCGCCATCAGGTCCTTTAACCGACTTTGCTAAATTTTCGTTGGAACACATAACCGACTTTTCGGCTGTGTTGTCGGGTTCTTTTACCGACTTACTTAAACTCTTGAATTTTTCTACTGCTTGTAAGGTGCTTGTAGTCGCCCCAAGCAATTTTTAAAGCTGTTAAATCGTCCGTAGTCGGGTAGACTTAACGGCTCTTGCTTTCTTAGCGTATTTACGCTTTTGGGTGAGCTATTCATAATGTCCACTTGTTTGGGCCATAAATCATGAAGCATGATCGCTGGTTTCAAGGACCTGAGGAATTCAGGTCCTTGAAACCAGCGATGACTTTCATCGAAGGTGGAAGGGAAACATCTAGTGGCGTCGTCTGCCTGAAGTCGGTACCCATCGCCATTCACATGGCTTACTTTGATCTTCGATCTCAGCTAATCGATGAGCAACGAATGGTTTAAAAGCACGAGGATCTAACTTAATCCACGCTAACACGGTACGTGAGTCCGTCCAGAGTATTTGTTCGGATATCACGTACTAGCTCTCTTCCTTAACTGATGTAGCTAATCGGCTGCTCATAAGAGCTGCTTGCAATTCAAGCCTTGGAATGGAAATTGGCTTTAACGGCGCCTCTCTTGCCTTTTCTGCCTTTGCGGCGATCAGCGTAATCCCCCTTTTTCCTCGTCCGTGGTGACGTAATATACCGCGGCGGTGTATGCTTTCTCACAAGCTCAGCAATGCTCCGTGAAAGTGTGTAACTCCCCCCTGCCGACGCCTTCAGCAACAGGTCTAGGTACTTCTAAATGACCTAATTTCTTATCTTCCCATATCCATTTACAAAATAACACGTGTAATTCGTGTCGAACTTGTTCATCCCAAGAGATGACTGTCCTCCATGCTTGCTGAATAAGCGACTTCCCTTGAATCGTTATGGGTGATGCGAGTCCTCAAGGGTCGAAGATTGACATCACAGCGCTCGTTATTTCTCTCTTCGTAGGCGGTCGTAAACCTTCTATTACCTCTTCCGGTGTGTTACGAAGACTTATGGAGAAACTTATTATATCTCGTTTGATATTCCAGATCAAACCTAAAGTGCGTTCTATGTGCTCCTTATCTCCCAGCGAAGTACTGTCGCTCTTATATTTATTTTCGATTTTACATAAAACCTCGGGTCGGTTACTAGCCCTTAGTTGGAAAGAAGCACGTTTATGTATTTCATACAGGGTATTTTTGGAACGCTCCCGAAAACTAAGACAGGCGACAGCACCAAGTATACCTTTGATCATAGGTCACAAATAAATTCGATCCTGATGAAAAAAAAATCATCTTTTAACAATGTTTTATTAGCTTTATTCACACGCCATCATGTTAGTACAGCTAAATGAAACGATAATTTCATAAAAAAAAATCATGAAAATACTGAAACCTAAAACCAGCAGTGGAATAACTGAATTCATATCAGCTGATTAAAGGTCAATGTACGCGCGAACGCAAATTCGCGCGGTCCGCAACTAGCGGGCCATACCACAATACCTAATAATTTACAACACTTGTCTAAATACCTAACTTATCTACTTAACCTACTATTTTGCCACTGTACTTGTCTCCACGTAGCCATTTTAATCCGAATTTACAGGTTAAATAACCCAAATAACTGGTTCGATTTCCCGCTAATGAAAAAATACATAAATAAAATGAAACCAAGGTTAGAGTCATGTGTTTTTATTTATCGTGTAGGTATGTTTATAATTTCATGTATTCAGATTAGTTCAGTACAACGTTATTTAAAAAAAATAGTTATGAAACAGCTTACCGCTCTAAATCCTCCGTGTTCTTATGAGATGTGGCTCAAATTGTGCTCCATTCATTTCAAGGCAGATTTGGGCTCAGTGTTGCGTCTCCTCATGGAGGCAGGGCATCATCGTGTGGTCTTCGACACAGTCCGTACGTAGTTTGTCGAAAACATCCACGATCCTTTTGTAGTTTCGTCAGCACTATCACACTCACGATAAAAAAACCCTTTCTTTCACATACCCCACAGAAAGAAGTCTAACGGGGTCAGATCTGGTGCGCGAGGTGGCCAAGCGTGTGGTCCTAGTCCGCCAAATCCAGCGATCATCAAATAGCTCATTGAGGCGCTCACGGACGAACCTCACGACATGTGGAGGGGCACCATCATACCGGAACCATGTGCGGCGATATTCAGCCAACGATAGGTCGTCTAAAATGTCTGTCAACTGTTCATTTATAAAGTTTAGGTATCGCTGTCCGTTCAGTCGCTGTGGCAGAAACACTGGTCCCAGTATGCGATCTTTAAATAAACCTGCCCATACGTTAACCGACCATCGGGTTTGGTGCCCGGTTTGTCGAACAGCGTGCGGGTTAAACTCTGAATACACGTGTGTATTTCTTCGGTTCCACAGACCGTTTCTGGTAAATGTCGACTCATCCGTCCAGATAATGTGCTCAATGGAACCAGGCACACGTTGTTGCTGGTATAATAACCAACAACAGAAAACTCGTCGGCGGTCGTGATCGCCGGGAATTAAAGCTTGCAATTTGTGCAATTTGTATGGGCGCATTCGGTTACGCTTCAACACTTTGTGCACTGCACAGTATGACACACTTGTTCCATCCCGACGTCTTAACAATTTATTAAGCGATACTTCGTGTACCTAGGTTCGGATACATAACATGTTGTCGTATTCACAATCACTATAAACGTACGCGTTAAGCATTATTAAAACAAAAAACGAACAAGAATAATACCAACACGTAATTACAACTTAATAAACAAATCGACAAAACTGAAACATACTGCGTCACAGCGTGATGCGACACGAGCCTGGCGGGTTACATTGTTTCGCACCGAGCTAGATACAGGTCGAGTGGAGGGAGGTTACAGTCGCGTTCTAAAGTACTACATGGTATTAGGATATTGTTTTATAATATTATAGTAAGTAATTAATGTTTTATTGAAGAATCATAATAGGTGCCTTACATGGAATTAAAAATGGATAATGTTTACTTAAGCATTATTTGTTATTTCTATCGTAAAATATAAAGTAGTTTGTAACAAGAAAACTTAAGGTAAGGGTGGCACGCCGTCCATTATGTCGTCTTGGGTCACATGGAAGCCAGATGTTGAAGGTGTGTTGATGTTACTGGATGCTACTTCATCATCACTTTCATCTTCGCTTGAGCTTCCATCATCAGGTCTATCACATGGTAATTTTTTCGGTATTCTTCCTCAACACTTTTAAATTTACTGCACAATTTTCCCCATTAACCTTCTCCTATCATATTAACCTTTTCGTTCAGTAGTTTAGTCATAAAACAATAAATATAAATAATTTTTCTTTCCTTCCTTTTTAAAACATCGTCGCGAGTCGCAAACTAAGCTGTGTATGCGACTGTATTTTTGGAGCGCACAAAGCGCGGGAACCAATAGCATGCAGGCACAGTAATACTGGCGGATTGTTCCCCCGTCGCGCCCCCTTCGTACCAATGTGTGATAAATCGCTCAGTGCCCAAGTTCAAGGCCAGCGTTCTTTTTTCACCGTTCGCGCGTACATTAACCTCCATTAGTCAGGTGATATCAATTCAGTTTTAACTGCTGGTTTTATGTTTCAGTATTTTCATGATTTTTTTTTAATGAAATTATCGTTTCATTTAGCTGCACTTGCATGATGGCGCGTGAATAAAGCTAATAAAACATTGTAAAAATATGATTTTTTTTTCATCAGGATCAAATTTATTTGTGACCCATGATCAAAGGTATACTTGGTGCTGTCGCCTGTCTTAGTTTTCGGGAGCATTTCAAAAATACCCTTTTTATATCGTTTACCATCCTTTCGGCCGTTGTCACGTTGGGAAATGCCTGTAGATAGTCATCCATATAGAAATTGCTTTCCGTCGCGAAAGCTGCTTCGGGATAGAGATGTGCTTTATCCTGCGCATTTCTATTCTTCACATATATAGCGATGCATGGCGATGATGCCGCTCCAAATATGAGTGACGTCATTCTATACTCTTCTGGTGGCGCGTCACGATTGTGCCGCCATAAGAATCGAAGGCTGTCTCTGTCTTCCTCGCGAATTTTCACTTGCAGGAACATTTCTTTACTGTCTGCCATTACTGCCACGCATTCTTCTCTGAATCGTAGCAGAACGTCAAATAACGACTTCAATAAGTCCGGTCCGGTTAACGATGCATCATTGAGACAAAGTCCGCCCGTCCTTGCGGCGGCGTCGAAAACTAGTCTTCTTTTCCTAGAGTTTCCTAAAGTTTTTTCCTTTTTTGTGGGTGAGTTACTGCGAAGTGAGGAAGGTACTACATGCGTGGGGAAATGGAAATATGGTTCGCTTTCTCTGCGTAACCGTTAACGATGAGATTTTCAATTTGCTTCTCATATTATTTTTTCAACTCGCTACTTTTATCGAGTCTCCTTCCGATATTAAACAGGCGACTTTCAACCTGCGCTCTATTCGATGGCATGCACTCATTATCTGTGCGCCATAACAAAACAATCTCGTACCTATTATTAGGTATACGACGTGCCGTTTTGTTCAAAATCCTTAAAGCTCGTTCTTCTGGGTCGTTTGCGGACTTACGCGCAGATACCCCCAAAGATTCTAAACTAAAATAATCCTTGATTAACTTCTCCATGTCCTCCTCCTTCTTGGTGGAAATGTGGTTAACAATCTTGATTGGTTTAATACCACCCGATATGTGACCATGTAAAACCCATCCAAGTTTGGTGAGCTATGCTACAGCTAGGTTCTTACCTCCTGAAATTAATTCACGAGTAACTATGAGATGCCAATTGTCCTGGCCAATTAATATGGTATCTTTCATAAATCAACTCGTCCTTAATCGGTGTTCTTTCGGTAATTCTAATTGTAATTCTCGGCTTACTGATTGCGGAGAAAGATTAAGTGACTTAATTGTTTATACACTTATCTCCTCTAAGTCGCTCGTGAAAATGCCTTTAATTTTAATATTTAAGCGATAGGAACTGTTGTCGTTAATTCGCTTGCCCCCTAAGGCCTCAATACGTAATTCTTCATTGGGTCCGCGAGGCGCTAACTTGTGAGCCATCCACTCCTCTATGAGTGTCATGGTTGATCCTTCATCCAGAAGAGCTGTGGTCTTGACCTTTTCTCTAGGTCCATACGACTCGACCGGTATATTTTTTTAATTAGCACATGCCAGTGCATTTACTGTACTAACAGTTGTAATTTGGGCCTTTTTTCCCCCCTCGTCCCCTTGCGGCGAGGTATTTTTATTGGGGTATCGATGTAGCATTCGATGATGTGCCACTCTACATCCTTCTACACCACATTTTTTCGCCATACACTCTAACCTCCTATGGTTAGGTGACAAACATTTGAAACATATATTTGCCCTTTTAACCGCTTCTCATTTTTCGCGATTATTCATATTCTTAAATTTGTAACAATTCACTATGGAGTGTTCCTTGTTACATATAACACAATTGCGTAATACCTGACTTACAGGCTTATCCTGGGTTATCATAACCACTTGTCGGTCGTGCCCCTTTTTATTTCGGCGTTCATAACGCTCGCTCTTAAAACGGTTGCGTACAGACCCCTTTGCAGTGTGTACGGTTTGCTTCCTGAATTCAGGACGTTTCCATTTTTCAGGCACGTTCTCATTGCTTAATGACGTTCCAAATTGTTCACTCAATGAATTCAAAAATTTGGCCATCTTTTGTAACTCTGGCTCCATAGGATGTTGAGCCCGATATTCGAACCATTTAAATTTAATCATAGTTCCAAGCTTCTCCACTATACGGCTTACATTATAGAATGAGCATCTCAACCCTACCGAATCTTCTTTCGAGAGCATTCATTATTTCTTCAGGTTCACACAAAGTAAACAACGATGACTTAACAGCTTCCTTAGCGGTGCCCTTTAATGCCCTCCTAAGGCGTGCGACATTCTGCACCCCTAAAAATTAACTTTTTGTGTCTTCAAACACCGTTTTGAAAATTATCCATTCACCCGGGTCTCCATCGAAGACCGGTAATTCCTGGAGGAATTGAAGCTGGGAAGACTTATCTTTACCCGCTATCTTTATTGAACTCACAATCGCGTCGGTCAATTCAGACACTTCACACGCGTGTGTCTTCTGTGTATTTCCTAGGTTGCGCTCGACCTCCACCCCTTTGAGGCGTGATCCTCACACGCTCCCTTATCAGCAGTATCGGGTTGCGTTACACTAACCGGCACACTCATTATGGTCTGTTGAACCCAACTCCTTACGAAAGGTTCCACCTGAGTATTCCGCTCTTCATCATCCTCACTCGAGTCGATTTCCTCTTCCCGGTTGAGACGTGCCAACTCCAATTGAGACTTGGCTAAGGCAGCAGCTGCCTCTGCTCGTTCAAGCACTGAGCGTTCGAATTTAATCCGCGCCTTCAATTCGGCTTTCAGCCTCGCCGATCGCGATGACCTACTACCTCTCTGTGACCCTTTTTCACTAGTCTGCCCGACTACTGTTCTTGACAATGCTGCTTCTTCGGGCCCTTGACCTACTTTTCCGACTATCGTTTCGCTCCTGGATATAACGGATTTCTATGCGGTGCTGGTCCGAGTACCACTGGTGTCCGTCCTGTTGCTTGTCGTTGCCATGGACGCCCCTGAGTCCCACGTGCCTGTGGACGTATCGGTGGTGGCCCCACTTGAAGGAGTTGCCCCACTTGAAGTTGTAGCTGTGGTCGCTCCAGATGATTCCGCCTCTTTAGCCTATCTTGAGAACCCTAACCTTGTCCTGGTTCCCTCGCACCTCTCGGTCTGGTCTTGTGCCTTCTTCATCTTGCAGGAAGGTGATTTTTGGCCTACGGTCCCTAACTGTTCCTACGGTCCCTACAGTCCCTACGTTCTCTATGGTCCCTACAACCCCAACCTACAACCCTTCTACACCCCAACCTGACCCAATACCCCTCCCCCCTTTATCTCCCAACCCTACAACCCTACTCCCACCCTAACAGCCCTATCATCCCTATCAGGCCCATCAATCCTAGACGGGGGCCTACCGTGGTGAGCCGTCCAGGGATGGAGTCGTGCAGGATTGGAATAGAGGAAAGGTTTAGGAACTGTTCCGCCAAGGAATATGACGAAAAAGTTGAGCTAGTAGTGCAAGCACAGTCTCGCTCGATAGAACTGCTCCACTCGAAAGTGTTGTGCCAGAGCCCGACCCTTGGCACGGTTAGGGGGTCAGGATATATGCTGTGCTCGCCGCCCAGTTGCCTGTGACGCCTCGTCCAGGTGCCGTCCTCCGGCCGCGATGCAGTAAGGTGCCCACACGGGCACCCTCGTCTGGCAGCAGCAGCGGTGGATGCTTCTTCTTCTTTCTTGTACTCTTGCCTGGCAACAGTGAGTGCGTGTTCTTCTTTCATGCACCCTTGCCTGTCAGCAGTGAGCGCTCCCGCCTGGTAACAGAAAACTCCAAACACATTTGAGCGCTACAGAAAATGAAAACCCAATCCCCGTATAGGAAATGCCGAGCCTGATGACCCGACAGGAAATGCCGGACACGGTCGTCTGACAGGAAATGCCGACTATGGTCGTCCAATGGAAAATGCCGAGCACGCTTGCTCGACAGGAAAAAATGCCAAGCCCTGCTTGGCTACGATGAGCGCCTTCAAAAGGCACCTGCGCCTGGCTGCGATACGTGCCCCATGCGAGCACACGCCCTTAGCCGCAATCCCGGTTTTTTTCTACCGGTAGCTACCAGTATTACAGGTCCGGTCCTGCCTAAGCCCTGATGGGCCCACTGCACTGGCCTGGTCTTCTTGCCTTTGGTCCTGTTGCCTCAGTTCAAACCTCCGGCATCCTTCGGTCGCTGATCTTCACTCGGCTCTGAAAGTCTACTTGAATGGTATCCAGCAGCTCACAGCTGGTTCCTTAATCCGGCTGCGAAGGGCCACTTGAAAAGGAACACGGCGCGTTTAACAGCGGATTCCTTAATCCTGAATCTCCTATGACACCTACGTTGGGTTCGGGAGGCAACGAGGCGTATGTGAACCCCGTGAAGGAGTATCACACTAGAGTGTCTGCCAGTTCCTTTTCTTAAAATAGGTTCAGGCGGGGATTACGGGTCTTCCGAGGTCGTCCCGGTCCTGGCGCCTTAATTCTTCAATATGTGCTACGTTAACGGCACAAGGTGGACTGTAGTAATGTTTGAAGGTGAATGATTCCTTGGGAATAAAACAGCAATTATCTTCAAACCGCTCCGTGAGAGAGTAATTACTTTCCCTATCACTTCCCTAAATGTTTTTCTTTCTTGATTATATATATTATACTGGTAGCTGGTCCCGAACGATTTGTATGAAAACCAGTCTAATGGGGTATCAAAAATGCTTTACTCGAAAGAGAGCCGCGCCCTCTGTACGATTTTGTAATTAAATTACATCAAATTTGTGCTATCACTCTCCCACGGTTTGCCCAATATCTTTATTTGTATAAGACTATAAGAATATTTATTTGGAGAGTCTCCGAAAAGCAAAGATAATATAAGTAAACATTTACCAAAAAACAAAGTGATCCCAATAATGTCTTATATTCGTAAGTTTCAATTCGAGTTAGGAAAATTTGATCTGTCCAGTAACGTAGATAATAAATCTAAAATTTATTTAATATTTCTAGAATAGATTTGAGCTGTAACTATTATTAGAAGTATTTATGTTGAAGTAAAGATCCATTCACACAGTTTAATCGATTGCCACTATTTTACACTGCCTGTTGGCGACGCGTCTATAAAAATATTTCAATTTATTAGTTAACCGGTTACGAATAGCTTCTAAAATTAAATTATCAAGCAATAATTGTCTTATAGGAAAACGCTTAGTTAAATCTTAAAGAAATATCGAATTAATAATTTGAAGTTCTTGGGTTCAATTCCCAGGCCAGACTAATTTGTCTTTTTCTTAGTAATATTTTCTTAATAAATTCGTATAGGGAATTTTAAAATATAATTCATGTTTCTGGGTTCAGCTCCCCGGTTGAATCACCTTAATAATAAATTAATTTAATAATGCTCAAGTAAACATTATCCATTTTTAATTCCAAGTAAGGCACCTATTATGATTCTACAATAAAACAATTAATTACTTACTATAATATTATAAAACAATATCCCAATACCATGTAGTACTTTAGAACGCGACTGTAACCTCCCTCCACTCGACCTGTATCTAGCTCGGTGCGAAACAATGTAACCCGCCCGGCTCGTGTCGCATCACGCTGTGACGCAGTATGTTTCAGTTTTGTCGATTTGTTTATTAAGTTGTAATTACGTGTTGGTATTATTCTTGTTCGTTTTTTGTTTTAATAATGCTTAACGCGTACGTTTATAGTGATTGTGAATACGACAACATGTTATGTATCCGAACCTAGGTACACGAAGTATCGCTTAATAAATTGTTAAGACGTCGGGATGGAACAAGTGTGTCATACTGTGCAGTGCACAAAGTGTTGAAGCGTAACTGAATGCGCCCATACAAATTGCACAAATTGCAAGCTTTAATTCCCGGCGATCACGACCGCCGACGAGTTTTCTGTCGTTGGTTATTATACCAGCAACAACGTGTGCCTGGTTCCATTGAGCACATTATCTGGACGGATGAGTCGACATTTACCAGAAACGGCCTGTGGAACCGAAGAAATACACACGTGTACTCAGAGTTTAACCCGCACGCTGTTCGACAAACCGGGCACCAAACCCGATGGTCGGTTAACGTATGGGCAGGTTTATTTAAAGATCGCATACTGGGACCAGTGTTTCTGCCACAGCGACTGAACGGACAGCGATACCTAAACTTTATAAATGAACAGTTGACAGACATTTTAGACGACCTATCGTTGGCTGAATATCGCCGCACATGGTTCCGGTATGATGGTGCCCCTCCACATGTCGTGAGGTTCGTCCGTGAGCGCCTCAATGAGCTATTTGATGATCGCTGGATTTGGCGGACTAGGACCACACGCTTGGCCACCTCGCGCACCAGATCTGACCCCGTTAGACTTCTTTCTGTGGGGTATGTGAAAGAAAGGGTTTTTAATCGTGAGTGTGATAGTGCTGACGAAACTACAAAAGGATCGTGGATGTTTTCGACAAACTACGTACGGACTGTGTCGAAGACCACAAGATGATGCCCTGCCTCCATGAGGAGACGCAACACTGAGCCCAAATCTGCCTTGAAATGAATGGAGCACAATTTGAGCCACATCTCATAAGAACACGGAGGATTTAGAGCGGTAAGCTGTTTCATAACTATTTTTTTTAAATAACTTAGTACTGAACTAATCTGAATACATACATAACTGAATACATGAGATTAATAAACATACCTGGCTAACTAGCTCAACTAATTCTTGCATGAAATAAAATATAGATATGCCTATATTTTCTTGTAATATTTAAAATTTGCCTGTAATTTCTAAAATAATTTAAGTTTGTGATTCCTAAATTTATTCGGTTTTATTTCAATGTAACATCGTCACTTGCAGGGTAGTTTTGTGTTCTAGGGTTTAGTACATTTTATGATTTCACGATAAATTTTAAACTATACAAGGATAATACGAAATTCCACATTATTAGACTATGTTTCTGTTGTAAGATGTCAAATCAAGCTTCCATAAACTTTTATTTATTTAAATAAGAATTACGAAGGAGCCTAATAAAAATCTCTAATTTTATTTAAATACAGGGTTATTTTTCAAAAAGCAGTCAAATTTACAGTGAAGGTTCAGGATAAGTAATAAAGGTGGTAAATGGCAAAGAATAATTGATTAAAAAAAACTCACAGATTCTGCCCTTTTTATCTTTTAAATTCAAAATACGTGGTAATGACAAATGACACAGCAAACAATAAAAGCAGTTAAAATAAATGCATTATTTTAACTGCTTTTCATTCATGAATACTATTTACTACGCACATTCGTAAATCAGTAGCATAGAGGGAGACCTAAAATAAGAACAAAATTCTTATAGCTGAACGCTTTATATATATGACGTTAAATATGGTACAAAATAAGATAGCCATATTATTCTCACGTTCTTTCTTTTACAAGTTTGTTGCCGTTTTTCCATTCCATAGACACCTCTTTGTATATGTGCCTTTAGCGAAACAAAAAAAGTTTCAAGGCACTCCCTTGGTTGCCTCAGCCAGTATCTGAATCCTCGGCGTCGACATATCGAGTGACGTGCAGTTTCGTGGTCACTTGGAAGAGAAGGCCAAATTGGCCTCTAAAAAGCTTGGCGTGCTCAGCAGAGTGGGACAGTATTTCATGCCGGCATACCGCCTGCAACTTTACAAGGCGCAGGTTCGGCCTCACATGGAATACTGTTCCCATCTCTGGGCAGGGGCTCCCCAGTGCCAGCTCCTTCCACTTGACCGCATCCAGCGCAGAGCGGCTCGAATCGTCGACGACCAAGTCCTTTCCGATCGGCTCGACTCATTGGCGCTGCGAAGAGAGGTTGCATCTCTTTGCATTTTCTTTCGCATCTACCATGGGGAGTGCTCTGAGGAATTGTTCGGATTAATCCCAGCCGCCAAATTTCACGAACGCACATCGCGGCAGAACTCCCGATACCATCCACACCATCTGGATGATTGGCGGTCCACCACTGTGCGATTTAGAAGATGTTTTCTTCCTCGCACGACTTCCTTGTGGAATCGATTACCATCAGTGATTTTTCTGGACCGATACGACTTAGGGACCTTCAAGAAAAGAGCGTACTCCTTTTTAAAAGACCGGCAACGCATCTGCAATTCCCTCCCTGGTGTTGCAGTTGTTCATGGGCGGCGGTAGTCACTTACCATCAGGTGAGCTGCATGCTCGTTTGCCCCTCTCCTATAAAAAAAAAGTTGTCGATGAATTCATTTGGTCTATAACTTAGTAAAATTAGGGATTTTTATACGTCCGGTTCTTAATAATTATTTAAATCAATGACAGTTTACGGAAGCGTCATTTGGATCTTACAACAGAAACTTAGTAAAATAATGTGGAATTTCATACTATCGTTGTATAATTTAAAATATATCGTGAAAAGGTCACTATGAAATGTACTTAAATTCAGCCGGTATATTTTCGCCAAATTATACTTAGACTTATAATGGGTTTCACAGACAATAACTGTGTTTGTTTAATCGACACGGGTTGCTTCACGGAACGTACACAGAAACCACGACTAAATATTACAATAACAGCGGCACGACCGTGGATTTCCTTCTATATTGTCAGTAAATCATATCTACCAATAAATTAATTACGAACGTATTTACCCGTTTACCTCTCTGCTTCCCCAAATTTTTATCCATCATTAATTCATTAAATCCATCTTATCGAAAGTCCACTGCCAAACTTAGGGGAAACATTTGCCATAGTTCCCTCTGTGGTTTGGCAACCGCAATTTTTTTTTTACTGTTGCCTATCTCCTGTTTTATTTCCCTGTGCCGTATTTTACCACACATTATGGGATGATATGGGGTCTTAGAGCCTCAAATTAGTAATATATATTATTTGGTAGGAGGTAGTAGTTTACATCATGCTGCCGCTACACGGCATTATCAAGATCCTGCCTTAACATCATGATTTCGAAATATTTAAGTTTTTTATTTGAAAGCTTTGCTGAATATAGTCGATGGTTTTCCGTTTAGCAAGTGGTCATCATCATCATCATTACAGCCCTTCTTAAGTCCACTGCTGAACATAGGCCTCCCCCAAAGAATGCCATAAAGCACGGTCCTGAGCCACCTGCATCCATCGATTTCCTGCATATCTTACCAGGTCGTCACTCCATCTAGTGGGGGAACGCCCTACACTTCGCCTGCCGGTACGAGGCTGCCACTCGAGAACCTTTCTTCCCCATCGGTTGTCGGTTCTTCACGCTATATGGCCGGCCCAATGCCACTTCAGCTTACTAATCCGTTGTGCTATGTCGGTTACTCTGGTTCTACTGCAGATATCCTCATTTCTGAGTTTATCACGCAGATAAACTCCGAGAATAGCCCTCTCCGTAGCTCGCTGAGCGACCTTGAGCTTTCTCATCCGGCCAGCAGTGAAGGACCACCTCTCAGTTCCGTATGTTATCACTGGCAACACGCACTGCGTGTACAGTGCAGCAAGTGGTAAGTCTATATAAATTGAAATCAGTTACCGCATGCATGCAAGATCATCACTTGAGAACGGCTGAACCGATTTTGATGAACACTCACACTCACAATTGGACACTGGTAAATAGCGCTATTGTCGAGATCTAGAAAACATTTGTTCGAATCCAGGGCTGATTGTTTGTTAGCATATAAAATTGGGATTGCAAATGGAATACACTAGATTTAGAAGACAATTCACTTGATCTTTTGAATAAAAGAAGTCTAGTCTTATATTCGTTATATTTTTAGACTTATAATCAAGTAATAAAAATAAATAACTGAACAAAAACGAGCATATCGATGTAAATTGTTGTAAAAGCCTGAAACTTTCTTCTATGGTCAACGATTAGAAATAAACAATTAGGTGTCCTAGGGTGTATGAATGGTATTAAATTGAATAAAGAGTTATAATATATTTTTATTTTTTATTTAACAAACAAAAAAAATATTTTATATAGTTTTATTGCTTAGAACTAAAGGAAGCCACACGAAGCAATGCGTCAGCAGTGCGATGTTACTGCGTTTAGCTATTATTTCGCTGTACTTCGTGACACAGGATCGATGCTGTAATGATTTGCACTGCATCGGTGGTAGAATACAAGGTTAATTCGTGTTTCTTTCTAGGAATTTCTTAAATAATTAATTGTACACAAATTTTATTCTAAACAATAAGGAAAAAACTAACTTTGTTGCGTTACCGCTTTAACGTTGTAATGCGTTAATATTCGGTGAGATTTCGAGTGTAATGTTTCTAGGGTAGGCGGAAAAATGTACATTTACATAAAGTATTATGTTAGCATCGAAACAAAACGACAGGTATTGCTTACATACATTTCATTATCGATTACGTATCGTTATGCGCTAAGTGTGTTTCATGGTACGGGGTGGGGTGAAGAAAGCGATCATTCAGAGATAAGAAACCTAAACCTAAACAATACCACTTTTAAAATGGTAGACTTCAAAAAACTATTTGAAAAAGGGCTATACAATATTGACCATATAAAGTGTAAAAACTACATTAACCACGTCATAAAAGAAGAAAACAAATATTAAATGAATTGGATAATGCCGTTGATAAAATTGTAGATAGTTTTATAAATTAATGTGGCGAACTTTCCAACGTCTTTATCATCAGAAAATGATTCTGAAATAGTAACAAAATCATAGTTTGTCAAGTGGCTTTGATAATCTATGCATGAATCTGAAGTATGCATAAAACTTCCCATAAGTTTTATGAATTCTTCAAGGTTGACTGCTAAACAATGCATTTAAAGTTCGCCATTTTACCCGACTGCCAAGAAGTGTAGTACGTAGTAAGTACGTACCTTTTAACTACACTACTGTTAACGTAATAATTAAAATTGTATTACATCTTATGGTTTATAAATAATAATGTTAATTTGCTTTTTAATTCATATAAGCACAGGATAATCTTCTTTCTTCATAATAAAATAATAGACACAGGACCTGCGAAGGCACTCTTATTTTTCACTCTGATTGTGTATATGATGAGTAATGATACAAGGATAAAAAGATAAAACCTAAGAAAAGGTTGGCTACCCCGATCATATTATCAAAGGTCAATGTACGTTTTTCCGCCTGCTCTAAAAACATACTATAGTGTTGTACTGCGCGTGATATTCTAATTCTAACACCGAAATGACTGTTCCATAGAGCGTGCGACGAAACAGAGCATTCGTTCGGGATATTCTTAAGTGGCCACAACTTAGAACATTATAATACAAGATCGTGTTTCGTCAATGCTGATTTTTTACGCATTACTTCGCAACGCACCGTGCCTATCACTTATAGATAATACATGTACTATTGTCTTTTCTTTTCGATGTCACGTTTACTCGTCAAAATTTGTTTTATAAGCAACTTGTAAAATAATATAAATATTGCTAAAACAATAAATATAACAGCAACTAAATCTAGGTACATCTTCTTGTACCAGGTGACATCCAGCGCTGGAGAACGGAGGTGTAAAGCGCCACCCGTACGTATGACATGTTCCGCCCAGTGCACTAGCTCATCTCCCGGGGACACTGGTCTATCGTGGTATATAAATGACAGCTCTTTTACTCTTTTCTTATATCTATAAAATAAAGAAAATATTATTTCATTTTTTAATTATAAGTCATAAAAAGATTTTAAAGACATATTGCTTGGGTGTTTTTAAAATGAGTTACTCTCAGTAAAAGGAACCGTGAGGCTTGGGGGGTATATGTTGGACTTTTATTTCTTCCTCTGAAAAATAAGACTTCACTTTTTTAGCGTTATATTTTAATCCATGCTGCTCAGCATAATCCTCACAAATGAAAAGCAACTTTCGTATTTCACAGATTGACGGACTCAGCAGCACCATGTCTTCTGCCTAACACAAGTTATTTAGACTTAGTCCGTCTATATCGAAATTAACATGTGTGCTGCTAAGCTCCCAAATCAGCTTATTTATATCGATAATATAAAACCGCGGCACTCAAGCACTCAACTCAGCACTCAAGTTTATGGGCGCAGTCCGCCTATATCGAAATTAACATGTGTGGTGCTAAGCTCTTAAATCAGCTTATTTATATCGATAATATAAAGCCGCGGCACTCAAGCACTCAACTCAGTACTCAAGTTTATGGGCGCAGACAATGCATTGGATCACATTACAAAATTTCTTTGTTTGCTGTGTGGTATGATAGACAACGTAGACACTAATAAAGCAGGAACTCCCATCTCTCGAAGATTTTCCCACAGAACATTATAGAAAACCAGGTCAAAGGCTTTGGAAAGGTGAACAGTTCGAAGGTTGAGGCGAGAGTCGAGCATCCTGTCGAATACTTTAACTATAATAGTTGCCATTGAAATAGTTCTGTAATTACAATTTTCAGCTATATCTCCCGTTCTGTTCTTAACAATAGGTACGACTTTAGTGTCCAGAAGCAGAATGTACTAAATATAGAATTAAGAACATGGTCAACACTTGTTGGCGACGCGTCTAAGAAATATTTCAATTCACTTGGTTCTCCTACCAAGAAATAACTCTCAACGATTAACAATTTGACGGCTCCATGGCGTAGTGGCTTAGCAATGAGTTGGGGCCGCGGGTTCGAATCCCGCACGGAACAAGTATTTGTACGGCCTACAAATAATTGTTCCGGATCTGGATGTTTGTCCTTGTGCAATATATGTTTGTAAATTGCCTCCACGATACAGGAGAAAATTCTAGTGTGGGGGTAACGTTTTCAAAAAACAATCTATTGAAATATAGCTATTTTATTATTATTTCTTTTTATGTAAAACTGAGTCATAAGTGTTTCAGGCTTACCGTATGAACAAAAAAGTTAATGCTGTGTTAAAATTATTTAGATTTATGCTAAATATAGTGAAATAATGATAGCTATGTATAAGAAATTTAAAAGTGTTTTTTAAAATAAAAATATGTGTAAAAATGTGAATTAAATTATTGTATTAGTTAAGTTGTTTATATTTTCCAATAAAGAATGTTGTTTTAGCCTCATGTGGTAGATATTTAAGAATTCTAACTTTGAATATATGTTGTAAAATAGGCATATTTTGTTAAATAAATAAAAGGTTTTTTATATGATTATAATGTAATGTATGTTATAATAATCGGACTTTTTGTGCTATCATTATAGATAAATTGTATGACTGTGTATTTTGTACAAATAAAAATATTAAAAAAAAACTATAAGAGTGCAATAGTGAAAATTGATGTTATTTTATTGTAAAACCGCGCGCGGGGCGCGGCTCTCTTTCAAGTATAGCTTTGACGTAGCTCATTAAACTTATGTCTATGCAATTCGCCACAACGAGAAATCCAACAATGCCGGATTACCGGCTTCCAATGACCGGCCCATAGAAATGGGCTGTGAGGATTACCCGGGTAATGGGGGAGATGCCCCGAGGCCCGAGACCTGCTGGGTGTAGTACACACACCGCAGCAGACGACAACGTAGAGATGCAATTCGTTGACCAAGGATATTTTTTCTTTTTTTTTATAGGAGAGGGGGCAAACGAGCATGCGGCTCACCTGATGGTAAGTGACTACCGCCGCCCATAAACAACTGCAACACCAGAGAGGGAATTGCAGATGCGTTGCCGGCCTTTTAAAAAGGAGTACGCTCTTTTCTTGAAGGTCCCTAAGTCGTATCGGTTCGGAAAAATCGCTGATGGTAATAGATTCCACAAGGAAGTCGTGCGAGGAAGAAAACATCTTCTAAATCGCACAGTGGTGGACCGCCAATCATCCAGATGGTGTGGATGGTATCGGGAGTTCTGCCGCGATGTGCTTTCGTGAAATTTGGCGGCTGGGATTAATCCGAACAATTCCTCAGAGCACTTCCCATGGTAGATGCGAAAGAAAATGCAAAGAGATGCAACATCTCTTCGCAGCGCCAACGAGTCGAGCCGATCGGAAAGGACTCGGTCGTCGACGATTCGAGCCGCTCTGCGCTGGATGCGGTCAAGTGGAAGGAGCTGGCACTGGGGAGCCCCTGCCCAGAGATGGGAACAGTATTCCATGTAAGGCCAAACCTGCGCCTGTAAAGTTGCAGGCGGTATGCCGGCATGAAATACTGTCCCACTCTGCTGACCACGCCAAGCTTTTTAGAAGCCAATTTGGCCATCTCTTCCAAGTGACTACGAAACTGCACGTCACTCGATATGTCGACGCCGAGGATTCCGATACTGGCTGAGGCAACCAGGGGAGTGCCTTGAAACTGAGGAGATACGACAAAGGGGTTCTTTTAGCGGTAAACGCACAAACTTGTGTATTCTGAGGATTAAACGGGACTAGATTTAGTCGCCCCCAGTTCGAGACTTTGTCCAGCAAAGACTCGACTTCAGACACAAGCTTGTTCCGGTACTCGGAGACGTTTTCCCGAGAAATATTAGAACGGCCGGTGTATAGAGCATCACCAGTGCTGTCATCTGCATAGCAATGAATGTTACCAGTTAGCAACATATCATTGATATGCAGAAGAAACAGCGTTGGTGATAGCACATAGCCTTGTGGAACACCAGCGTTAATAGGCTTGTAGTCAGAACATGCACCGTCTACAACGACCTTGATGCTCCGATCTGCAAGGAAGCTGGTGATCCAATTGCACAATTTCTCGAGAAGCCCATAGGAAGGGAGCTTCGAAAGAAGCGCTTTGTGCCAAACCCGATCGAAGGCCTTCGCAATGTCCAGACTAACGGCCAACGGGGGGCCAAGGGGGAGGCCCTTGGACTCTACTGCCTCCGCCTATCTATGGGTCAGATAGACCAGAAGTTCACCAGCTGATCGACCCCGACGAAAACCGTATTGGCGGTCACTAATCATCTGGTGATCCTCAAGGTACCGGATGAGCTGGCAGTTGATAATGGATTCCATTATTTTGGAGAACAAGGAGGTGATCGCGATAGGCCTGTAGTTGGACGGATCTGAGCGGTCGCCTTTTTTAGGGATCGGGTGCACCAAAGCTGTCTTCCATGAGTCCGGGACTACGCCTTGGGTGTAGGAGTACCGGAAAAGACGCTTTAGGACCGGTGCCAACTCCGGTCCTCAGCACAATTGGGGGGATCCCGTCAGGCCCACTCGACTTCTGGATGTCCAGGGAGAGAAGTGCTATGCGAACCGAGTGCTGTGAGAACAGCACATCCGGCATGTAGCACTCACAACGCGGGATGGTCGGCGGTGTTTTCCCCGCGTTATCAAGAGTCAAGTTGGACGCAAAAAGAGAGCCTAAAAGATCGGCTTTGTCTTTTGCGTCTTGGGCCAGTGGGTCGTCCTCCCTGTGCAGAGATGGTAGTGATGGCTTACAGAAATTCCCTTGGACAGCCTTGGCGAGAGACCAGAATGCACGGGTTCCCGAAGGAAGGCGAAGTAGTTTCTCGCCAATTCTGCCTATGTGCTCTGACTTTGCCTTGTCAATAACTCTTTTGAAGGACCTGGAGGCGAAGTTATACTTCTTTTTAAGAATGCTGGTGTTTACATCCCGAGTCGCCAAAGCCGCAGCCCAGGCTTGATAACTGCGTAATGCAGTTTTACAGGAGCGACCAAACCAAGGCTGAGATCTGCCTCCGATGGGTACCACAGATGATGAAATAAATAGTTCCATTCCCTGTAGCTCCACATCAGTGACAGAGTCAGCAACAGCGCTGGGATCATCCGGCGAGAAGCAAACCCGCCCCCATGGGTAGGATGCAAAGAAAGACCGCATTCCGTCCCAATCCGCCGACCTGTAATGCCAAACACGGCGGCAACCTGCAGAACGCAACCGCGAAGGGAGAGTGAGTGGCACCATACTCCGGATCAGACAGTGGTCCGAAGAGCCGAGAGGGGCATCGACGGAAACCTGATATCCGTCCGGATGAGAGGTCGGTAGAAGGTCCAACAGGGAAGGTGTATGATCTTCCACATCTGGAATCCGCGTAGGCGAAGTAACCAGTTGTGTCAGACCATATGCCAAGGAAAAGTCATAAACAGATCTCCCCGCATGATCGGTTAAACGTGAACCGAGCCATTTGGCATGGTGGGCGTATAAAATCGCCAAGGATCACGATCTCTGCGGATGGGACCTGTTGTAGCAAGGAATCTGTAGCCATTTGGACGTGGTCGATGAGTCGGTCTGTTTCGGCATTACCGCAATGGGACCTATAGAGGCACCCGTAGACGCGCGGATGGTCGTTGCTGTTTACGCATAGCCAAAGGATGGACAGGTCCAAACCTTCAAGACTGCCGAGGCGTCGAGAACAGATGTCCTCTCTGACATACACGCAAACTCCAGCCCGAGGCACAAAGGAGTGCTCCAATTTGTACCCCGGGCAGGAGAGATACGAAATATCAGCCGGAGAGGAAACCTGCGTCTCGGTCAGAAAGAGCAAGGCCGGCTTCGTCGTCTCGAGATGGTACTGGACGGCGTTTAGGTTAGAGTGAAATCTCCTGATGTTGCAGTAATTCACGGATAGCGTGGCAGGGGTCGCCTTGGTATTGTTGCTCAGTTTGCCCCGAGCAGTTATGTTTTTGAGCGGAATTTTGCCCCCCCCCCCCCAGAATACGCGGGGCAGCCTGAGCACCCACGCTCAGGATTGGAATAACATGGTCTTGGATACTCAGCGAGGGATTCTCCAGGGGAACTGGTACCCTCCTGGGGTAGTCTTATGTGTAATTCCACTACCATGTTGATGGGAGGGGGGGGGGGGATTGGGCCTCCGGCCACCTGCACTCACCAGACGAAACGCAGAAGCAGGGCTCCTATTTCATGCCGGTATTCTGTGAGGTCGTGGTACCAACCCGGCTCGAGTCGGCCCATACGTGCAACAGCAAAAACTGCTGCGTGGCTCTACCACCGTTATATATCCTAAGTGTGCGTTGTTTGTGGATTATACAGTGGTCCCAAACAACCCCCGATACGACATACTCCGCCAATCGTCGAGTAAGTATACTCCGAGAGGCGTCGAGGTCACCGGCCTTTAGGCAGATTCTTGGCACTCAAATGCGTTAGTACCCTTACAGTGTCAGTGGCGTGCTCGAGAGCCCCCAAGAACTTCCTCCAACCTTTTCGTAACGAAAGGGGTTGGCAGTGCGCGTAAGTGTTGCGGCCCATCATCGCTTCCGTCCACCTACCGCGTCGTGCGTCATTTGCTGTCAACCACGTTAGGTAGGGATATAGATAAGACACGTCAGGCAATCACATATGCAAAACAGTTGTAACTAACTGCCATGACGGGCAAAGGGGTGTAAGGTGAGCTTCCCCACCCCCGTGCGTTACGAATCCCCCGGACCGTCCCGGTGTTTTTGATAGGCCGCTGTAGGTTAAGGACTTGTCGAACACGGAACGCTCGAGGATTGTCAGTTCTGATTTATGGAATATCAAACGTGATACATTTAGTTTCTCCATAAGTCTTCATAATATACCGAAAGAGGTGATAGAAGGTTTACGACCGCCTACGAAGAGGAAGATAACGAGTGCTGTGATGTCAGTCTTCGATCCTTTAGGACTTGCATCACCCATAACGATCCAAGGAAAATCGCTAATTCAGCAAGCATGGAAAGTAGGCATCTCTTGGGATGATCCACACGAATGGAACGTGTTATGGTGCAAATGGATATCGGAAGTAAAGAAGTTAGGTCATCTAGAAGTACCTAGACCCGTTGTTGAAGGCGTCAGCAGGGGGGAGTTGAACACATTCACGGACGCTAGTGAAAAAGCGTACACCGCCGCGGTGTATTGTGTCACCACGGACGAGTTAGGGGAGAAGCAAATTACGCTGATCGCCGCTAAGGCAAGAGTAGGGCTGTTGAAGCCAATTTCCATTTCAAGGCTTGAATTGCAAGCAGGTCTTATGGGCAGCCAATTAGCTGCATCAGTTAAGAAAGAGAGCAGATGTGAGATATCCGAGCGAGTATTCTGGATCACGCACAGTGTTGGCGTGTATTAATTCAGATCCTTTTGCTATCAAACCATTCGTTACTCATCGACTGGCTGAGAGCGAAGATCGCAGTAGGCCATGTGAATGCAGATGGTACCGACGTCACAAAACGTGGCAGACGACGCAACTAGAAGTTTCCTTTCCAAAAACCCTCTCAGAAAAGTTAAGTGCTTACCGAAAATACAAAATAGGTATATTTTTTTCTAAATTCTCCAAAAAAAATTTTGCTTGTTGAACATTAAAATAATAAATACAATAATGATACATTTTAATAATTATTTAAAAAATACATACTTGGGATCACTGAGAATGTCATCGATTGCCACTTTTAAGTCATCGGCTACAGAATATGTAAGGTCCACTCTTTTTGCGTAACCTTTTTTCACAGCCCTGTTAATATTATTAAACTGATCACCGTACACTGGTATTCCAATTATAGGTACGCCAAAGTGAATCGTCTCAGTTGAAGATAAGAATCCTCCGTGCGTAATGAATAATACACAATTTGGATGAGCTGAAATATGAGGTTGAGTAAAATAAAATATCACCAAAAACATACATCAGAAAAGGTGATCGAGTTACAACAATAATACACACAGCGTTTGGGATTGGTCTTGTAATATATAATTATTTCATAAATGATTTTTGATTTTTGATAAAATATTTTGTTCTTTTATTAATCTAAATAAAGTAGTAGTAAGTTTTTTCTTTAACCTGAATTTAATATTTTTGCTGACATAATATTCGAGGACATTACGATAATTTTATAATTATGACACAGTATACTAACAAGGATCATTACAGCTCAAAACCAATGTGTTTTTCAAGTTTTTTTAAAGTCTATATTATTTAATAGGCCAAGTGAGCGAGAAGCATAAACAATTGTGAAAACAGTAATTATAATTATTTATGCGTGTTTCTACCAACATTGAAAACATTCCTCCATCGGACCCTATAAAAAATCAAAAACTTTGACAAAAATAATCAAGAAAAATATCCAAACATCTAAAGAACTCTAATGTTTTCACTAAATAATAGCAAAAATATAGTAATAAAAATAAAGTAATGATAAAATATTAAATAGTAATGAGTGATACAATAGAAACAGAAACAGAAACTTTTTTATTCAATATAGATTATAAATAATACTTATTGAAAGTCACTCTTTTGTATAATTACCACTGGTTCGAAAAAAAAACCTCTGTCCTGGGAAGAACCAGCAAGAAACCCAGCGGGACTTTTTAAATAACAGCTTACAATCATGTATTTTACACAAATTAACAACACAACTAATTAGAAATAGCTTGGTAGCGATCACCTCATTTCCAGGGGTTATTATCTTCCATAAATTCCTTAATATTATAATAACCCTTTTTATACAAACTTAGTTTAATAAAGTTTTTGAACTTTGAGCAGGTCAAATTTTGTATATTTTCTGGAATTTTGTTGTAAAAGCGTATACATCGCCCCAAGAATGAATTACTGACTCGATGGAGTCGAGTCACTGGTACTACTAGCTTGTGTCTGTTCCTAGTATTTACAGAATGAATATCACTTATTTTTATAAAACTACTTTTATTTTTGTGTACGTACATTACATTTTCATAAACGTATTGAGAGGCCAAAGTTAAGGTATTAATTTCCTTAAATTTTTGTCGTAGCGACTCTTTTGGCTTTAAATCATAAATTGATCTTATGGCCCTCTTACAAAACAAATATAATTTCAGTGTCATCTGCGTGTCCCCATAGCAAAATACCATACGACATTATGCTATGGAAATAGCTAAAGTAATCTAGTCTAGCTGTTTCAACACTAGTTAGATTTCTAATCTTTTTTACAGCATATGCTGCAGAACTAAGTCTGCTTGCTAGTTTTGATATATGGGGGCTCCATTGAAGCTTCGCGTCTAGTGTGATTCCAAGAAAAATGGTGGTATCTACAAGACTCAGTTTCTCCCCATTTAAACTTACATTAGTATTTAATTGTTTGACATTTGGAATCATAAATTTCATACATTTCGTTTTAGTGCCATTTAAATGCAAATTATTAACATTGAACCAATTTACTAATTTAGATATAACATTATTTACTTCGCCATATTTTAGCAATTGTCGAGTTAATTTGAAAATTAAAGAAGTGTCATCTGCAAATAATACTATATCATGGTTATCTCCTACTATGTAAGGTAAGTCATTAATGTATACAAGAAACAGAAAGGGGCCGAGAATTGAGCCTTGAGGCACGCCCATCTGTACCATCGACCCGGAAGAACTCATACTGTTAATGACAACTTTTTGCGTTCTCTTACTTAAATATGAAACAATTAATAAGAGATTAATTAGTGAGTAGTAGTAGTAGTAGTGGCGGTGTAAGAATATCTACGACCCCGTATCATCCCGTGGGTTTCACAAGAGACGATAGAGGGAAACAAATAAGGAGATGCTTATTTGTTTACCTCTATCGTCTCTTGTGAAACCCACGGCAGTTTTTTTAATAACGACTTATAAAATAAAAAAAAACTGCGGTTGCAACCCGTTTGCCAAACGTGGTAACTATGGGAAATGTCCACTTGTGAGGCAATCTGTGGAGGCCTATGTTCAGCAAAGGACTTGAACAGGCTGTTGGTAATAATAAATTATTATATTATATATTGTATTAAAAAATATTAATCCTTCTATAAATCTAAATAAAATAGTAGTAAGCACAAGGGATCTATGTCAGAAATATTGCAAGACAAAAAGACTCGGGTCCCGCGCCTACGTCACAGTGATCGAGTGAAGCTGGTCACAGTCGAGCGTGTGCCTGATGTACTACTCTATTTCAGGGGTATCACAGACAAGGTTGGCTACATCTTGTAGCTAGCTTCCATTAAATCATACTTCAAGCCACCGAAGAAGATTAGTGAATTTTTACCATCCGTCAAGCATAATATCCCTCTACAAGATGCAAAAATGCACAAGCTGGACTGTGAATGTGGTCTCTCTTACATATGACAACACAAAGATCTGTAAAAATCCGCGTTAAAGGACATATAGCTAACGTGAAGCAACGACGCTCGGCGAAGTCTGCATTCTGTAAACATATTCAAGATCGACCTCGCCATTTCATTGGATTTGATAGATCACAAATCCTCGCAAAAGAACACCGATTCCTACTTAGGATAATTCGCGAGGTTATTGAATTTAAAAATATCCTAATTTTAATAAAGATGATGGATGGGTCCTGTCATCTCCTTGGGATCATATAAATAATAAAATTAAGTCCAAAACTAAGCATACCACTGCAAGACTTCAAGATACTGTAAGCTCGTTCTGCGTAGATCAGACGCAAAAATAATATTCAAAAGCTGAATGTAGCCGAGCTAACTATCAGAGAATATCTCAGTTCTTCCCGTGATCATGAGTGATCTTGGGAATTAAAAGGTCGGATATTAAAAAGGTAAAATAAAACGTGTATTAATTATTAAAATTATGTTCTTTTAATGTGTAGTGTTCGCGTATATATAAAGAATCATTATGTAAATACTAACTGATCAACGACGTCTCTTTCTGCTTCTACCGACGACCCTTTGACCTATGACAAATCCTTAAATTAGCAGTAAAAAATAATAAGGGTCACTTATCGAGATAAAAACTATCCTAGCTCTCAAATTAGAGCAATCAAAACTTATTTACATGTCATTGAAATCAGTTCTTTAGTTTAAAAGATCATCGCAGACTAACAATATAACACGTAATTTTTCTATATAATGTAGTTGTATAAGAACAACTTTCGTGCAATGAGATTGTGAGATTGGGCATAGTTAAAGTTTATATCAAGAGGGAGTGCAGAAAACTAAAATGTATAAATGTAATGTGTGTTACAAATATATTAAACAAAAATAAATAAATAATCTATTTACATTCATATTGTTAATGTCAAACATATAATTGTCACTTGGACAAATTCAAATCTAATACATAGTGTATCATTATTATGTCTAAGGAAAACAATGTGTTCATTGCACGCCTCATAACGCGAAGCGTTATTAGGTAGTGCATAAATATCGACACGTCAAGGTCAAGCAATTTTTTATCATAAATATATTGCATTTATACAATATGCGAGTAGCCGAACATCAAGAAAATACTCAAATAAATCCATTTTATATTTTATTAAAATATCATTTAATATTGCGATTTTGAAAAATAAAAATACTTTGATTTTGTATGTGGTCACGATAACTCCCGAAAAGCATGACGTATCTAGACCGGGTTTTTTTTATTAGCGTAAGATTTCCATCAACTGGTTTCCTATTTTATATCAATAGTTTAGTACGCGTAGTTTGTTCTTAAAATTATTTTCAACTTTTATAAATTTTATTGCTATTAAAAATTTAAAGGCGCTTTCTTATTTTTTATTTTTACTTATTAGACAAAGGGCAACTGTACCATACAGCGTAAATCGGTTTTATACTTTTAATACCTTTATATTTTAAATGTCAGGAATACAATTTATTTTTTCCATCAAACTTAATTGAAACCCTCAAGAGGCGTGCACTTTTGGATTTTCCAAATTATTTTAAATTTTGTATAGGTATTAGATATCTATGTCTCATACATTAATGTGCAGATAAAATTAAGTGAAATACAAGTTATTTAATATACCAACCTACAAATTATATGAATTACTGTTGAACTGAACAGCTGAATGTGATAAAAATGAATGATGCTTGCGAACGAATGGCGAACTCTAGTAAATATAAAAACTAGATGAATTTTATGTTCTTACCTAAAATACTTTGCTGAGGTGCCCATTGTATTATATGCACATTCTTCGGTCTATCAAGTAGATTTTCTTCAAATTTCCAAATAACGGTTTGCTTTAATTCACCAAAAACTTTCAGTAGACTTCTTTTAAGCTCAATCGGCAGTTCCTTGCTTTTTATGTTTGAGCCCATGCTAAAATATATTACGCCGTTTTTCGCATTATCCATTATTTTCTTAAGATCCTGACAAAATTAAGATGAAATTTATCATTATTTATCATTACAAGTTACCAAATGGTAGCAACGTAAAACAACTCACGATTCTCTTCTGTCCCGTGGGTATCGTAAGAGACGACTATATGATAAGAAGAACGATCTCATGGCTTCCGATAGCACCGATTTGTAAACCAGTCTGTCTTAATGACAAAACCCTCGGTTTCTTGACTCATTGGCACTACGAAGAGGTCCCTTTGCATATTATTGCTAAATTTTACCATTGCACATTGCGAAAAACTCGCGACACCTGCATACCATCTAGATGATAGGCAGTTCACCACTGTGTGATTAAACAGAAGTTTTTTTTCTCCTACAACTTCATTGTTGAATCTCACCTTTGATGGTCTTCCCCATAACCAGTTTATCTCCGATTACGAACCAAAATGCAGATGCGCTGTCACCTATGAGGACTAAGATGGAATGCCTTGTTTCCAGTAAAAGGGGTCTCTGGTTATCTACACTCACCAAACGAAACACAGCAGCATTAAGCTACAATTTTACGTTGGTATTCTGTGCGTGGTCCTTTCCCGGTCGAGCCGACCCATTCGTGACACAACTATACTATTAATATAGCTGCAGCATGGCTCTACCACGTATCTTATAAATTTTTTATTTGTCTTAATCGGAGTAATTATTTCGTCATTCTTAATACATCAATATTTTTTTGGCTTTGCTTATAAGTGACTGTTTGAAGCAAGAGGTCGGAAAGGAAGTAATGTATAATCATGTTAAGGGATATGATTTTAGCAATAATTAAATCCTGAAAGTACATATCTCAGCTTTTAATGTATAATTTCCTTTTGGCGTTATTATATATTATTTTTTATTTCATTGGAAACGACTCGAGAGCAGGGACGTGCTGGTAGAAAATGCCTTGGCAGATGACAAAAATTTAATTGATATTTTTTTAATATGAAAAAATGTTTTTTGTAATACCTGGGATAAAGGCTTAACTTCCTTCTCAATGTGATATCCTGCAATAGACTTATAGCTTTGTGGTAAACGAGTTGCCTGCCCAATTGACACATGAGAGTTTCCAAGAACTAAAGAAATATTGTTTTTTAATTCCTCAAATGAGGGCACAGGTTTTCCTCTTTTTCGAACGATTGGAGCAATAATTCGTTCATAATCTTTATTTTCGATAGAAGAGAACACACTGAAAATCAATGAAAATGTTACACTAAAAAGCATTATAAAACAGTTCAAAATATAACGTTATTTTTATCAAGTCAATGCCATGCTAAATAAGGAGAAAAATTGAGACAAAATAAAAGTTCCTACGGAATACTTTTTGTTATTATATCGTTTTCCCCACACTAGGAATATTTCGTTTATCGTGAGGGCTTTTAGCAGAATAAGTTGCATATAGACAAATATACAGACCCAGAACAATTTACGTAGGTCTCTTGTGGGATTCCAAGCCCCAGCTCGTAGAGCTGCAGCCAAATGTAAAATAACCAAATGTGGAGACGAATGTTCAACAGTGGACTTCTACGGCTAACGAAGAAAAAGAAAATTGGTATAAACATATTTGCGTATAACTTACAAGTGTTGATGTAATACACCAAAAATTTGGTAAAACAATTCCTCTACTCGTTGTATGAACGTTAAAGGTGGTGAGTTATTAGAAACGACATCTGCGTTGTACGCTGGGTTTGGTAACTCGTCGATAATTTTTAATACCATCCAATGTGGTTCAACTGATGAGAACCATATGAAAGGACATTCAAATATCGCTGGAAGTCTAAAAAACAAAATATTAAACATAAGTTTTTTCCTTAATAATATTTTCACATTTAAATCGGGTTATTGTGACAAAAGTCGTAGTGATTGTTGATCTAGAGAGTTTGTTTAATTATCTTAACTTAGGCTGCTTATCGTTTCATCATATTCGTAAAAACGATATAAAAATCAAATAAACGTAATATGATAATTCACTGTAATTAAAGCTTAATAATTTAAATTGCAAAGTTTCGGTATGAAATGCATACTCCGTACACTTAGTATATTATATATCGGACACTTACCCAGCATATAGTTCATTAAACATCCATTCGGCAATAATTAGATCAAATTTTTCTTTCGGATCGTTTAATATATTTTGCATATTCGGGTTCTCCAGTGTCTTAATACAAACTTCTTTAAACATTGTGAATAAAAATGTGAAATCCTCGAAACCACGTTCTTTATCCAATATTTTGTGCACATTTACATCCTCATCTGTAAAAAAATAAATTAATGAAGTAAGGTATAGATCAATATTTAGATAAGTATTTAAATAAAAAGTATCCATTTACCTAGAAAGTGGAGAGTACTGTCACCTACATCGATTTCTCTTACATTAGGATCTGGTTTATCTTTAGGAAACGAAGTAATAATTGTTACCTGAAAAGAAAGTTATAAGAAACACAATGAAAATAGTTTTATTACAGCAAATATTTAATTATTCATATGCATTTCGACAAAAAAGGCTTAAAAATAAAGATAATATATTATTAAACTATATAATATATTAATAGAATCTAACAACAAAAATATGCCGAGAAGATGATCACTGTTCATTTAACTGTATTGGGTGAGGTGCGAGCGATGTGGATTTAATATTTTCGCGATTCTAAGGACGTGAAATGCATGCGCACTCACCTGGACTTCTGCTGCTCTGCCTCGTGTTTTAATGGCTGCAGCGACCACTATTTGGCGCCGGCTTTTTCACACGTAAAAACTTCACAGATAATCGCGAAATATAACATTATTGTATATTTCCCTACACTTTACAATATTTTAGTATAGTTTAATATCTAAATTACACAAAGGCTGTTGCGATGGCGCGAGATTAGTGGTTGCTTGTGCGTGTTTTATGCGAAACCCGTTAATACAAGAGTGCATATGCTAACGGCATAAAAGGACACTTATTTAATAATAATTAACGAATCACATCACTATTAGGTGGAAGTGCAAAAGTGGACCGAACATCCCCCGGCTTTGAGATATCCTCAAATAGCAAAAGAAAATATAAAATAATCTAAACGTTTCCAAAAGGAATGAACTAATTATTTTGTGATAACCGTCCGGAAGGTTCAGAATAAGTTATATAGGATAATGGTATGGAAAATTAATTTAAAAAAATATCAAACATCCTGTCCTTTTCATCTCCAAAATTAACAATACTTAATGAAGTAATTATATTAACTGACTTTTCCTCGCACGCATACATTCTGTAGGATCGTTTAGTAGGCAAAAACGTTGTTGCCCATATATCACATTAAATTTGAGATAATTCCAAAAAACAAAGTTAGAATCCTTATTTACTTGTATTTTCAAAAACTGCAATAACGGTAAATCATTATTTATATATTTGAATATAAATGTAAGTATACAATTTGGATACTCTTTGAAAAATAACCATTTATATAATATATAAGTAATACATTTTGATATGCAAATACCTTTTAATAGCTTTGTAGATTTAAATATTTTAATAAATGAAATATATAAAAGCTGTCGGTGTTGTGAATAAAATAAATAATTAAATAAAGTAAATAATAAATTTATAGTTTGCTATCAGCCTTTTCTTCTAAAATAATTTTTACAATCAAAAAATTATATTACTTCGAGAATTGCAATATTTACGTACCTCATGTCCAGCTTTCGATAAATGTCTTGCTATACCATTCCCTAATATCATGTGGCTTCTGCCTGGCATTGAAGCAAAAATGAGTATTTTGTATGCATCACAGTATAACGCTGTAGCCAAAAATATGGTTAAATAACACTTTAAATAGTTGGCCATTTTCTGAAAAAAATTGATAAAAATTTGATTTATTTTTCCACCAAGCACATTTGACAATTTAAATTAAAAGCGTAGTATTTAAATAAAAGTATTGTAGCAGAATATAAAACGCAGTGCACGTCAATCTCAAACGATAATATGTTACACAATGTGATAATATTATTATGTAAATAAGTTCGTTGGACCTTGGTAACAAATGTTTGATTACTTTATGATTCAGTTTATTTACAAACTTTTATTTTATTGAACCTTCTTACAAAGTCTTGACGAAGAAGAACAAAATAGGGTTATGTTTTTTTTAATTAACAAAATAGGGTTATATTTATTATATTAACAAAATAGTTAGCTGGTAGAGAATACCATATAGCATTAAGCTCGCCTTTTGTATAAATATTTGGTGCAATAAAGAATAAATAAATAAATTAATAGAAATAGATGCTGATGATGAAAGAAAAAAATAAAAGGTTTTTTTGTGTGTGAATTGTCACTGTTCGATTTATAGAGCCATAATAAATAAAGAACTTTAATTATATTATATTATTAATATAATAAAATAAAATCAGCACAATGGCGTTGAATTTTGAATTAATTTGTTGACTCACAAATGAGCGAATTTCTAATGGATTGTCTTTTACGTTATATCAGTCAAAAGAAGCGTTAGTCACACAAACTATGAAAAAGTAAGGGTATTTAGTCATAATAGTTGTACCCAAGAGAAGCAGAAAAACTATATCCGAAACAAGGTACCTGCAAATGAATTCTGAACATGTATCGGCATTATTAATCATAACATCATTATGATTTTCCTTTACATTACTTCTCTACTTGGTACAGCCACAAAAATTACTGCAAAGTTACATAACAAACAAAATTTGGCAATTAATGTTCTCCATTACTTCTCCACGACAACACTTGCTCACACAAGCCTATTCTTTTATTGTATATATATGTCGCAGCCGCTAACTTATTCAGTTAATAGGCTAGCCTTTTTATTGAAGTACGCCTCATCTAGCGGCATGAATGATATTCAGTCGATGCGTCAAATACAATATTGCAACTATCTTGTAGTATCAGCTATAGTACTTTAAGGTGTATATTTATAAAATATAGCTCATGTTGAATAATTAAACATGAAATGTTGTATTAGACGCATCGACTGAAACGCATGCGCTGAATATCATTCAGGCCGCTAATTAAACGACGCTGTTTAGTAAAAAGGTTAGGCTGTAAGCTGAAAGGCTAATTAAGTCAATTGGCTGCGACAAGAAATGCGCCGTTAAGTAAAAAGCTAATTTGTTGACTGAAAGTTTAATCGAGCTAGTTGGCTGCGACATATACATAATATATTATGTAACGGCTAATGTCAGTGTGAACAAGAAACTTAAGATTAGCCGTCTAAACATACGTTTTACCTATATTATATTATAACCTCTTTGGTTTTACCGCAGACTGTCGGCTAAAATGCAGAAGCAAATTAACAAATGAAAACGAAAGAAAAATAAAGAAGGTACAGTTATGTAATAAAGAACTAAAACTATACATCATTTTGTATTATACGATCAGCGTAGCTGACGGTCGAGCTGAGTACCAACATTTACTAATCAATTTGGTTGGCAGGCTTCCATTCAACGTGCCAAAGGTCTAGATTCTGTGTGGTACTACTCTTATTCACCTTGGGCATATATCTGTCTAGCTAAAAACGGTGGTATCATGTGCTCTACCGTGTAGAAAAAATTCGCGAGGTAAAGTTTCCTAACAATATTTCACTTCACATGTCTTAGTAATAAAATATTCCATTTACATGTAAATAATATGTATTGGAGCAGATTGCGAGAGTAATTGCTACATTACCATCTCTCAAATTAAAGGAGGAAGTCGGTGCCCAGTTTTTGTCCTTTTTTTATATGATAAGGGTGAAAAACGAGCACACAGTCCACCTGATGGTAAGTGGTTGCTGCGGTCCATAGACATCTATATCTATCCTCTGTTACAGATCAAAATGCAGATGCGTTTTCACCCATTTCACTAGGATGGAATGCCTAATTTCCAGTAAAAAGGGCCTCCGGCCACCTGTACTCACCAAGCGAAACGCAGAGGTAAACCTCTACTTCACGCTGGTATTCTGTGAGGTCGTGGTACCACCCCGGTTCGAGCCGGCCCATCCATGCGATAGCAAAAGCTGCCGCCTGGCTCTACCACTGTTATTACAAACTGCTACTTACAAAATATGTATGCGGTAAACTTACTTGTTAAAAAATAACTTAATTCTATATGTACATTGTACAATCACTTAATGGTACGTCCCTAAGTATATTATTTTTTAATGTTTTTTAGGGTAAGGGTGACAAACGAGCACACAGTCCACCTGACGGTAAGTGGTTGCTGTGACCCATATACATCCACATCTATTCTCGATAACAAATCGAAATACAGATGCGTTGTCACCCGTGAAGACTAAGATGGAATGCCTCATTTCGAGTCAAAAGGGTCTCCGGTTCTCTACACTCATCATACGAAAGACAGCAGCGTTAAGCTTCTATTTTACGCTGGTGTTCTATGAGAGCGTGGTCCGTCCCCGGTCAAGCCGACCCATCCGTGCTACAACTATACTACTAATATAGATGCAGCATGGCTCTACCACGTAAAAAAAGTTTTATAATATAACACTAAGCCACGATATTTTATAAATATTACGTAAATATTACGGCTCTGCCTAGAAATTAATCAAATTAAATCATTTATTTGCAATCCAAGTGTACATAATTGGTCCTAAAATAAAGATGTGCTTACTACTTAGACGACCTATTCAGGCACTGTATATTTGACGAAGACACTGCTTCTATATGTAAATAAAATATAAAATATACTTAGAAGCTAGCAAAAAAAAATCATAGTGTTATTTTTAACCTAAATACGAGGAGTATTTAGATATAAAATTACACTGAGTAGAAGGGGTTTGTTTTCAATATTTATTGAGTCTTGCTTGAAATTTGGTCAATTCTGATAAGTTTTTTTTTATTTCCTGTGGTGATTTATTATAATTTTTTATTGGCATATAGGAGGGGCTTGTATTTAACATTTTTGTTCGCGACTGTGGTAAGTATAATTTATATTTGTTACGTGTATTTATGTGATGTGTATCTTTAATCTTCTTGAAAATATTATTATTTTTGTGGACAAAAAGGCATAGATCACAAATGTACATACAGGGTAAAGTAAGAATATTTAGTTGTTTGAAATACGGTCTACAGCTAGTAGTGTTATTTATCTGGGCTAGTATTCTAACGCAATTCTTCTGGGTAGTAAATAGCTGCTGCACATCGACGCTACCTCCCCACAGCATAACTCAGTACTTAAACCACGAATGAGCATAAGCATAGTAAGCTGACAATGCCATGGCTGTGTTAGTGTTGTATTTAATTTGAAATAAAGCATACATAAATTTTGATATTTTAGACTTTATATAATTAATGTGCGTTTTTCAATTGATGTTTCAATCTACTTTCTAACCTAAAAGTTTAGAAGTATTAACTTCTTCAAGGTGTATATTACTAAAACTTATTATTAAAATTAATTTCTAAGTTGTGATCTTCAAACCAATTTGTTATAGTTTGTAGAGTGTTGTAGATAATATAGTTATCATTTGTGTTTTATCGCATTTCACTAATACTGACACATCGTCGGCAAATAATACGCTTAATGTGTTTTTGTTTCTGTTTCCTTAGGTAAATTGTTTATATATAATAAAAACAATATACATCCTAAAACACCACCTTAAAGGATTGAACATGTGAGGTTCCCGGGTTTGAGACTGTACTACAACGATTTCCCGTTTTTCATCGTTGCGATGTTCGATTTGAACTATCTGCTTCCTGTTTGTCAGATACGATTGAAACCATTTATAGGCCGTTCCACTAATTCCAAATCCTTGTAATTTATTCAAAAGCATATTAAATTGAACTATATGCTTTCGTCATATCTAAAAAGAGGCCTATGGTGGCTCTTTTATTATCAATATGTTGCACTGCCGTTTGGATATATTTATATACTGTCAGAGTTGTTGATTTTCTTGCAAAACCATTCTGTGATTCATCTAATATATTATATTTTACTAAATAAAGATAGAATCGGTTAGACATGGATTTTTAAAATATATTAGCAAACGTGGGCAGCGGGGCTATGGGTCGATAGTTACTGAGCATTAGGGGGTCGTCGTTTTTTAATAACGGTTTTATTAATGAAATCTTTACATAGGTAGTTCATCCGGAAACTGAGAATATTCAAAAATTTAGTTTATAAGTTAAGCTAAAGGGAAAGCTAATATTTCTGCACATTTCTTTACCAGGATTGGTGGTATATCATCAATGCCATATCTGTGTTTATTTTTAATATTATTTAATTATTTTCAATATTTCTCTTGGATCAACGGTGGTTAAAAAGAAAGAGTTTGTTGGTGAATTTATAACGGAATGTCTATTTACTATCTAGATATTGGAGTTAGAACGTTGACCTACAGTGGGAAAATACTCGTTTAACATATTTTCTAGATGTGAGGGGAAGAAATTAATGTATTATTGTCTTTAAAAATTATATTTTGAGGTAATTTTATTGTATTTTTACTGATTTTACTAATAATAAATAATAGCATGTTAGAGAATAATATTATAATAAAAGAATTATGAAATTTTAATCAAAAGTGTCAAATAGAAAGTAAAAAACAGTTTTAAATAATGTCATAAATATTTTACCTGTATCCAGCACACGAATACACTTTAGGTAAATTTCAAAAACAAATATTTCTCTTATAAAATCATAATATTGTTTTCACCGTTTATTAAGTAGGCCGTAATCCGATGATTAATAACAAAAACAAGCAGTATTTCAATGTATTTATACTCGTAAATTTCAAGATAATGGTGTCGATGATAATTGATCACAAATTATTATCGACACCAGTGACTAAAAAAATATAACCACTAAATTTATATTGATAAATATTTGGGTGTTGATCATTAGAGTTTAATGTACATAATATATTAATAATATTGAGCGATCGATGTACATATGTTCATTGTAATTTTCTCAACTTATTTAAAATAATGTAAATTAAGAATAGAATAGAAAATAATTGTTGTGGACGCAGAAACATTTTCCACAAGTAATCACACTGTTTCAGATAACATAATACCTGCAGTCTTATATGCATATAATAAATCTGTAGACAAAATATCTGCAATTATAATATTTCCTGGAAAATCAGGTCCAGGTTCAGTCCAATGTAGTCTACATTATAAAAACAAAGACGTTACAAATGAACTTTGTCTTGGCCATGTTCATTTTAAGAACTAAGATTATTTTTAAATTTAATAATATTCTGTCGTGGTGAGAGATAATAACAAATATAAAAGTATAAAATATGCCACCTAATGGTGAAAGGCTTCTGCAATCCATGGAAATAAAGTAGGCTACAGATGCGTCATTTCTGAGGACATACATTAAAAGCGTGCTATTGACCTAGACGGATTCTAAGGCAGAAAAGGAGTCCTAATATTTTGTATTTGTACACATTCCACCTGATGGTAAGTGGTTGGTGTGACCCATAGACATCTCAATAAAGAATAAAGAATCAAAATGCATATGTGTCGTCACACGTAAGGACTAAGATGGAATGCTTCTTTTCCAGTAAAATGTATCTCTGGTTCTCTACACTCACCCTACGAAACACAGCAGTGTCAAGCTGCTATTTTACGCTGGTATTCTATGAGAGCGTGGTCCTTTCCCGGTCGAGCCGACCCATACGTGCTACAACTATACTACTAATATAGCTGCAGCATGGCTCTACCACGTTGCATTTAACTAATCAAAGTTGCATTAGTTAAATGCAATAAAATATTACGATTATTTATAATTTTTCAGTAATATTTTATTGCATTTAACTAATGAAGCTTTAAACACAAGTTTAGTCATAACGCAACGTCATCTAACGGGGCGACGGAACTTCCACCGGAGATTCTTAGCAAGCAAAAGGGTTAGTATAAATGAATACATGGTTGATAATAACCCCTGGAAATGAGGTGGTCGTTTCCAAGCTGTTTCTAAAATAAATTTTGTACTTATATAGTTTGTAAAACCATTAATGTAAAATTTGCTTTTAACAAAATCCCGCTGGGTGAATTGCTGGTTCTTCCCAGGCAGAGGATTTTTCGAACCATTGGTAAAGTAAAAAATTACTTTCAATAAGAATTACATATCATGTGATCGATATTAAAAAAAAATCTCTGCGTCGCCGTTACCATGTTTAGCACTGTAGAATGAGGGCTGTTTCATATATTTTATCTTATATCACCGAGTTACGGAGGTAACGACATTTTACTTTATGTATATATAAAGCAATTCTCGCTGATTTATTTTTTAGAAATGATAACTTTAGTTTTTATTTTATTTTGATGTCACTTGTCAGATTTTGAGCGTAAAATAGCAGCCTTAAGCCTGCTATTTTACGCTTTTATTTTGTGGGACCGTGGTTCTACCCCAGTCAAGTCGATCCATTCGTGACACAACTAATATAGCTGCAGCATGGCTTTACCACGTATAATGTGATAATAAGTGATATTATAAATCAAATATCGCCAGGCCACATTATATCGTATATCAAAAGAAGAATATAAAATTATCAACCAACACAATTCATCAGCCTAGTAGAGACATTTTCTACTAGGCTAATGTTGACTCTAATCGAGTGGCAGAAGGTTTGCCTAAAGTTTAGGCAAATTCTCTACCTCTAAGTGTGATAGTTTAGGCCCTAAACCATCACGCTTAGCAGACCGATTGACGATGGAAGGAACAGATGTGTTTATTTAATCTTAGACGTTTCTTGCCGTTGCCAATCTGAGTATTTTTTGTTTAGCGTAAACGAATCAGTTATAAAGCCATCTATCAGAGGCCATAAAGGCTTTTTTGGCATATGATAGTCATCTCTTACGACATTCTCGGAACGAAATGAGGTGACGGATATACTTACGCAGCCGTCATATTGCAAAATATCCCACAAAATTATATCAAAAGAAATAAATAAGCCAATGCATATAACTATTTGTATATTGATCGTCCAGGTGGCAACCCCGGTGACAACTACTTAAATAATTTGCTTCCAAATAATTTCGTAAAAATAAAAATTGTAATTGATAATTTCCACCTCAAATTCAAGTTATAGTTGTTAATTAGGAACAAATTATATTGTGTAATAAATAAAAGCGGTAAATATCTAAATAAATAAATTTTTAGTGCCTCTCAATTTAAAGTGACAGCAGGTAACGAACATCGTTTAAAACTTAGGTTTAAAAGTTACTGTAATTCTTGTTATCCCTTTTAATATTTACGATATATCTTAAGTTTTGTTGTTTTCGGATTTCATTTTTAATTGTTTTCTTGATAATTTAATTTGAGATCTGTAATTAGAGTCCTACAATTGGGTATTTGCTTACTCTGTTCCCTTGATTTTCCATCTTTGTTTTCTTTTAATAAAATATATAGCAAAATGAATACTCGCAACGCCAAAACGCGCCAGATGGAGAACCAACTTCATCTTGCGCTCCAAGAACTGAGGGCGTCCAGGGAGCAGTGTGCTGTGTGAACTGTTACTTAAAGAAAGGGATGACAACGAAAAGGAAATAATAAGTATAATTTCGAAAAATACACAGTTGAAAAGTGATATGGTTTAGATACATAGAGACTATACAGATATTTTAAAGGAAAGGGATCAGCTCCAGTGGACAGTCGATGAGTTTGACCGATGCAGCAAAGAATATGAGGAAGCCCTCAGATTAATTGCTGCATTGAAATTACAATTAACTGAAGCTAATGAGCAGATTTCAGAATTTAAACAATACATTGATAACGTGCAAGCATTTCAAACTCAGAGTCTGTTCGATGAGCTTGTAGAATGTAAATCTCATGAAACATTGGATTCCTCCACAACAATAGATTTGACTAAAGATTCTATCTCATCAAGAACAGCAGAAAGGATTACAAGCAGCAGAAGAAAATTAAGAAAATATATAAAAATCAATAAATATATTCGGAAACTTCAAAAATTAGTTAAAACTAAAATTAATATTAAAAATTATACAAATGTATGTAAGAAAAAAAAATTAATTAGTAAAATTAAATTATATTAAATTGAGGTGGAATACATGAAAAATTGTTATGAGACTGAAATAGAGTGTTTTAATTCAGAAATTTTATCACTTCAAACTTCATTACAAATTATGTCAAATAAGTATAAATCAGCAGGGAATGAGACAAAAGAACACATACTGGCCATGGATAATCTGGTAAAGTCATGTAAATATAACGAGGAACGTTTTGATTCCTTATTAAAATATCAAAACGAATATCAGCGCTCAATGCCAGGTTCTTTAGGGACAGTGTGTGTTAATAATATGACAAGCAGTAATACTTCATTTTCTTTACCTGCACTCTATGATAGTACCATAGCAAAGCAGATAAATTTAAAAAACAATGAAAAAAAGAATGTAATTGTGTATAGTGATGACATAGGCAAAAATTTTGGTATATCATTAAATAACTGCTTAAAAAGGCAACAGATAAGTAATTACTGTATGCCTGGAGCATCGTTCAGTGATATTATGAATAAAATTTTAACTATTAAATTTAACCCTAATAGTATATTAATAATTTTTGTTGGGAGAAGAGGCAATATGAACAAGAATCAATTATTAAAATATACTGAATATCTTAATAACATAAATTTGGCAATTACTAAATTACGTGGTGGCCCCTTAATATTAGCTAATAAATCCTTATCGTGTAAAGAACGTCAAGACATTGTGAGCCTCTTTGTTGAGCGCACTGTAGAAATGGCATGTGTTGAGCTTGAGCACCTTATTGTTGTCAGTGTTTTCAGACCCCCATGTTCAAATTATGATACCTTTGAAAAAATTATGGAAGAAATTTTAGTTAAGCTTAATAAACAGAATAAATCTCTTGTAGTGTGTGGAAATTTTAATATCAATCTCCTAGAAACTTCTTCCATCAGTATACGTACACGTATTGCAGGGTGTAGTGCAACTTGTATTGATAATATTTTTACAGGTGTTGTACCAATCAACAAGTCAATAATTCAAAAACTTAGTTCAGATCACTGTGAACCACTGGTTTCATTAACTTATATGCACAAAAAACAGGAAATTGAGAAAATTGTGTTTGTTCCTATAAATGCAAAACGCCTAGAGAGATTTAGAAGTAATATGGTAAAAAACTTTCCATCGCTTTCTTATAAGAACAATGCAGACTTTTTATATGGAGAATTATTTACCCTTATAAGAGAATGAATTTAAAAAAATACATTTACTTCTAAAACATTCTCCAGAAACAGTCGCAAGGCATTTAATGAGTGGACGACAGTGGGAATTCATAGAAGCAGACGAAGGTTATATGACCTTTACCATGAAAGATCATATAATCCTTCCGATGCTTTTAAATAATATTTCAAAAATTATTCTAAAATGTTTAAAAAAGTTTGCTCCGCAGCCAAATCGTTACATATTAGCAACAAAATTAAGACGGCTAAGAATAAAATTAAAATCACGTGGAGTATAATTAACAGCGAAACCGGTAAAGAAAAACCTCGTAACACAAACTATCAATTAAAAATTAACAATGAATTGACTAAATCAAATCAAGAAGTCGCAGCTGTGTTTGAGAAATATTTCACTGATATTCCTATTTTGACAACAGAGTCTTTGAATACTTCTCCAACTGTCGCCGAGTCATTACTCAAACAGAATGTTAATATCTGTTTAAAAGAATTTAGATTTGAAAAAGTATTACCGCAAGATATTGTAAAATACTTCAAAACCATTAATGTAAAGAAAACCGCAGATTTGTGGGTGATTTCCGTGACAGTTATTGCGTCCATAATAGATTTAATTGCACCTCATCTTGCCATTATTTTTAATACTTGTATCGATTCTGGTGTGTTTCCTAATTTAATGAAGTATAGTGAAGTAATACCTTTATTTAAATCCGGTAGTACATTGGACCCCGCTAATTTTAGACCTATTTCTGTACTACCAACTCTCAAAAAATTTTTGAAAAAATAATTTTGGATCAATTGTTGTTTTTTTTAATACAAATAAATTACTTCATAAAAACCAATTTGGTTTTACAAGGGGTCGCTCGACATCTGACGCTGGTGTTTAGCTTATGAAATATATTTTTAATGCCTGGAAGAATTCACAGGATGCCTTAGGTGTTTTCTGTGATCTTTCCAAGGCTTTCGATTGTGTTCATCATGAAACATTAATCAAGAGACTACAACATTACGGTGTAAAGAAATTAGCGCTTAGACTTATTACTTCATATTTAAGTAACAGAACTCAAAAAGTCGTGATCAATAGTAAAGGTTCCTCCGGATCGGTAGTATCAATGGGCGTTCCTCAGGGCTCGATTCTTGGCCCATTCCCGTTTTTAATCTATATTAATGATTTACCTTTTCTTGTAGAGGACAATCACGATATAGTATTATTTGCTGACGATGCCTCTTTTATTTTCAAACTCAAACGGCCGTTAATTAATTATGACGATATAAATAATGCTCTATCGAAATTAGTACATTGCTTTAACGCCAACAATATGCTCTTAAACGGCAATAAGACCAAGTGTATTAAATTTACAATACCTAATGTAAAACATTCGAATATCAATGTGCTATTAAATGGGGAGGAGTTGAGTCTTGTGGATACCACTGTTTTTCTCGGTATTAATATTGACGCGAAACTTCAATGGGGCCACCATATATCTAAATTAGCAAGCAGACTTAGTTCTGCAGCATATGCTGTAAGAAAGATGAGAAGTCTCACAGATATTGAGATAGCTAGATTAGTGTATTTTAGTTACTTTCATAGCGTAAAGTCTTATGGAATTTTGCTATGGAGTAATGCGATTGATATTGAAGCTATATTTGTTTTGCAAAAGAGAGCCGTTTTGGCGATTTATAATTTAAATTGTAAAGAGTCCCTCCGACAAAAATTTAAAGAAATAAACATATTAACTTTGGCATCGCAATATATATATGAAAATATAATGTATGTACATAAAAACATAAATAGCTTTAATAAGAATAAGTATGTGCATACTTTAAACACTAGGAACAAACATAAGCTTGTAATACCAGTTACTAGACTCTGTATACGCTTTTACAACAAAATCCCAGAATATGTTCTAAGTTTATCAATAAACAAGTTTAAAAGTTTTATTAAAGAAAACCTATACAAAAAGTATTATTATAATATCAAGGAATACATGTATGAAAATAACTACTGGAAATAAGGTGATCGCCACCACACTGGTTTTATTAAAAATCATTTAAAAATTATATAAATGAAATTATTGTTAAGTGAAATATGTTTGAAAAAAAAACTCCCGCTGTGTTTCTTGCTGGTTCTTCCCAGGACAGAGTTATTTTCCGAACCAGTGGTAAATAAAAAAATATTTTCAATAAGATATATGTAATAATCAATATTAAATAAAAAATTATTCTATTCTATTCTATACTAAGTTCTGATAAGATATTTTCAACTCATAGATACTAATCATATCAACCAAAAACAACAATCACGGGTATAGATAATTGAAAGATTATCAAAACTCGTGACTCAAATTATTTATTCGGTCATTATATATATATATATATATATATATATATATATATATATATATATATATATATATATATATATATATATATATATATATATATATATATATATCTGTAACTGTAACCACGTGATTGGCGATAAAGGAAAACATCTTGAGGAAACCGGCATGTACTGCGTTTGCTATAAAGCAACTCTATTAACTCTGTCATACGCCATTCCAAAAATACACAGGATTCGATGGTTACTCATTGGTGATCATTCGAATAGAAAAGGCCATTACACCCATCGCCATTCTAAGTCCAGCGTGCACATCCCACGTTATTTATACTTCGGTACAGTAGAGCTTGATAGCTATCTACGATGTACCTCTAGTCATCATGGTAACCGTTACTACAACAGCCTATTAAAGTCCACTGCTGAACATAGGCCTCCCAAAAGATTGCGCATAGGTGGATTGTTGCCACGTTGTCAACTGCAGTTTTTTTATTTTTAGTCGTTATTAGGAAATCACTTCTGTTTAGTTGATGCTGATTATTTGTTTCCTTCTGTCGCCTCTTATGACACCCACGGGACGATATGGGGTAGTGGATATTCTTATTCCTCACTACATGGTGTATGGGAACTATTAACAGCAAGATACTGAATGAAAAGACCGCAAGTCATTTTTATAAGTCAGCTCCCATAACTTAATTAAGATGATATCATTGCGCCTCACATCAGCACCGTAGAATGTTACCGTTTGATATAATATGGTATTTTAGCGGCGTAAAATAATTCATTGTTTCATTTTTAGTTCCTTGGGTATTGTACTACGCGATTCTTTAGTGGGGCCCCTATATATTAAAACTAGTAAACAGACTAAGCTCAGCAGATTATGCTGTAAAAAAGATAAGAAATCTCACTAGTGTCAAGACAGTTAGATTCGTTTTCCATAATTTCTCTAACACAATGTTGTCTTATCGAATTTCGCTATAGAGGAATGCGGTTGATTTAGAAACCTTTTGTTTTTCGGAAGAGGGACATAAGAGCGATCTATGACTTAAAGTCGCCGAGAGAGTCGCTCAGAGAAAAAATAAAAAAATAATATACTATTTTGGCGTCTCAGTATATTTACCAAAGTTTAATATATGTTAAAAAAAGCTGTTTTAATAAAAAAGGTGATGTACACTCTACTGTAAACACCAGGAAGAAACACAAGCTACCAGTAAATACTAGTAAATACCAGTTTCTCGACTCCATAGAGCCAGTAATTCATTCATGGGATACTGTGAAAAAAAGTCTTGCTGGGTTTATTGCTGGTTCTTCCCAGGACAGAGGTATTTTCGCAACCAGTGGTAAAACTTAGAAAATGATTTTCAATAAGAATTACATACTAGTAATTGTAATCCATATCGAATAAAAATTATTTTATACTATTTTATTCTATTGACTGCCCAATGGTGTAATAGCTTTATTAGCTACATTTCCATAATAATTTTTTGTCTATTTATAAATTGTTTCTTTTCATTTATCCATTCATAATAGTGTCCTCTGATCAACATGGACCTCCTCTAACAAATATTGCCATATATAGAGGTTTTTTGCCATTATTTATTTAAGTTTACCTGTATTACCTTTTACTTATACCCGCGATGATAAAGCGATGACTATCAAGATTTTAAGACCGCCATTTTTGGGTTGCTTTGATTATAATGTTTGCCCACTGACCACCTTTTCAACACAAACATTATTTATAGACAGGGTATCAATCATATAAAATATTTTAAATAAAAGTACGGAAAGTAAGATTTTCTAGTACAATTAAATAGTAACCTAACAGCCTTTATAAATCCCATTGCTGGGCCATCGTAATATTTCTAAGACGGATTTTTTTTGAGCTGGAAAAAAAATATTACATTCTACGGCGTGTTGACAAATTCATTTATTTAACTTCAACTTTAAACATCAGGTTTGCTTTAAACGTTTTCTTAAGCATCAAATCACCATGCCATGTAGGTCGTGATTAAATTTGGAAAGTGCTATTAACAATTTTGTTATTATTGGCAAGGATTGAATTAGGTTTATCGCGTACTATATATGCACTTATTTCATGAGCTATTACATCAATCCATCCGTTATTATTCGATAAATTTAATAATTTATGTTATGACCCTATTTTAAGATTCTTTTATATTATGTATCAATCGTGTCGAAGTTTTGTTTGCCCATGAACCACATTTTCAACACAAACGGGACGTGGATGTTGTGATGAATTCTGTTATTTAAATTGTTAATACGGACATTTGTATTTTTTGTTGTACTCGACGTTGAATTTAATAGTATATTTATCTTATCATACTTTTACTAAGATTGACGACTTATCATGAAATTGTGTATACGTAAATAACGTAATTCATTATGAAATTGTTGTAATTGTAAACGTTTTGTGTCTTGTGGGTTTACAAAGAAGTAGCATTTTTGCATGCTTCCTAAAAATAGTTTTTTGAATTTTTATTATTTGTAGTTTCTTTTTCCTTAACATCAAATTACATTGCAAAGTCAATATTGTACCACATTGATAAAATTTTGTGTGGATTACCGTTACTAAATTACGTAAACTCCTCAAAGTTCATTAATTCGTTTGATATTTCAGACGAACCTCCAGATGATTAAAGAACGCATTAAAAAGCGGAAGTTTAAAAGCGAAGAGTGTATTATTCCTAGAGTTTGACAAAAAGGTGCCAGAAATTTTCTTTCGCAAGAATAATATAATAAGAATAAATTATGGAAGAGTGTGGCGGTCGCTACCAATTAAAAATCTTTTGAAAATTAGAGGAGCCCTGATAATTGTTTATTGAAAGAGAACAATAAAACAAAATGAATTTCAGTTTTACAAAATTACAAGTAAGTGAATTTCTAATCCTATTCATGCAGTGGCGATAGAGGAATATCCAATACCCCATATCATCTCGTGGTTGTCGTTGAAGGCGACAGAGTAAAAAATGCGGTTGCCCTATCACCCTTATGAGATAATCTTGAATATTGGATGGGGAGGCCTATGATCAGCTGGGTTGTTTGATAGTCCGTAATGATAACGATGATAATGATAATGAAATATTAATACAGGTTGACCAACGTACAGGTATACAACTTTTTTGTCGCCATTCAGTATTAGCGGCTAATTTGACAGTAGTTCAGTAACAATTATTTTATGTAGTTACGTTAAAATTGATATGGGGTATTTTATGCTTGAGAAACTTGTTTCGAATATCAAAACGTTCTTTCTTAATCAACCTACTATAACGAAAACTGAAAAATTTGGGACCAATTTTCGGTGGAAATCACTTAGCTTCGCGACTACTATTAGTTTAGTGAATAGATTTGAGCAACATGGCATTGTACCTAATAAACCAGTTCCTTATCACGCCAGAAGAGTGGATACGGAATAGAATATTTTAAGTTTTCGTGAAAGTGTAGCCGAAAGTGCTTAATTGTCTACCAGGCGACGTTCACAACAACTGGAAATTAAGAGGACCTCTCTATAGACTATCCTAAAAAACGACCTGGGTCTGTCTCCATATAAGGTTAAGATAACTCAAGAACTTAAGCCTCGTGCCTTAAGCCATGAAAACCATCGTAACTTCAGCAGTTTTATGATAACTAAATAAGAAAGCGACTCAGACTTTCATCGAACATCATTTTAAATGATGAACCCCATTTCAACCTCATTGGATTTGTTAAAAAATAAATTTCGCACTATTGGTGTGAAAACTGGCCTTTGTTAATTCATGAACGCCCACTGTATCCATATCGAGTAACAGTTGGATGGGCAATTAGGTCAGGGGGAGTAATTTGACCCTACTTCTTTCAAGATGCTACGCGTGCTGCGGTTACAGTGATTGGACATCGTTACCGTGACATGGTCAACAATTTTTTGAATCATCAACTGAATCAGTTGGGCTTAGAAAACATGTGGTTTCAATAAGACATGTCCATATGATGGCCATATGTACGTGACAGAATCGAAACATTGAGAAGAATGTTTTCAGGTCAATTAATTTCAAGAAATTGTTATTTTGATTGGCTCCAAAACCACCAAATTTGACAGCTCCTGGCTATTTTCTATGATGTTATTTAAAGGGACGTATCTATGCTTACAAGCTGATGAATCTTCAATACTCTAAAACATTCGAGACGCAGTCAGTACGATAACACCGTTAGTATGCGAAAATGTGATGAGAAACACGACGAAGAGAGCTTACATCTGTCATGCTACTAGAGTTGGACATTTGACAGATGTTATGTTCTACACGTAGTTGCTAAGCCTAAATAAAGTTTTATTGAAAAAATACCTTGAAGCTTGTGTTTCTATATAGTAATTAAGTTGTAACTTATCTTCACGCACAATCCCTGACGGGGTAGCCAGAGAGAACAGATCGCCAAGTGTCACGATCCTTACATACCTCTTTCGCTTCTTTCAGATTCATTATCTTCTTCATACATGCACGTCTAGGTATCCGAGTACTCTTGACCCTCCCCTCTTCGAGCAGTTTGCTCACATGGTCTTCGAAAGTTGGTCTCGGTCTACCTCGACACCTTTTAATATTAACTTTTGCGCTATATATTTTCTTCACCATTCGGTCTTCACTCATTCGCTCAACGTGCCCAAACCGTCGAAGCACGCCCTTATCAATTTTTGTGATAAGGTCATATTTCAAACCTGCCATATTGCGAATCTCTTCGTTTCGCTTTCGGTCGGCCATGGTAACGCCGCACATTTTACGAAGAGATCGCATCTCCACTGCATTCAACTTGCTTTTATGCTTCTTCTGGCACACCCAGGTTTCGCTGCCATATAACAAAGTCGGTACCAACACTGCGTTATGTATTGCAAGGCGTGCACTCTTCACTACGCCTTGCCTTTTGACTAACGCAGTCAGGGCACCATTGACTTTGTTCCCGGCAGCGACACGCCTGTCCACATCTAAATTACATCTTCCATCCCGGCTAAAAGCACTCCCCAAGTATACAATTTCATTTACCTGTTCTAGACATTCCTGATTTACTCATATTTCACACTTTGTTCTCTCTTCGTCCCTTTCAAATACCAGAACCTTAGTTTTATTAGCATTCAAACGGAGACCTTTAATTTCACATTCCTCTTTCATACACGTGACTAATGCCTGCAGTTCTGCCTCTGATGGTGCAATAAGCACTGCATCATCAGAATACAGCAGACAATTTACTTTTATGTCACCCAATTTCACACCTAAACAGCTATCTTTCAGCTTCTGTAAACAGCTGTCGAGATACAGTATGAACAGCCAGGAAGACATGACACAACCCTGTTTTACGCCCGTTTGGACAATAAACATGGGTGACAGGTCATGCCTTACCTGCACACATGCTTTACAGTCTCAGTAAAGTGACTGCACAGCCCTTAGCAATCGACCATCCACACCGTGCCTCGGCAACAGTTCCCACATTTTTTCCTTGCAACCTTATCAAATGCTTTCTCAAGATCCACAAAAGCAAAGGAAATCTTCTGGTTAGCAGCCAGAAGCTTTTCCGTGATCATGCGGAGAGAAAACATTTGATCCGTGCATCCTCTTCCAGGTCTAAATCCGCATTGTGCCTCCCATAGAAATCTTTCCGATTTCTCTTGCATCCTACGTGTCAAAACCTTCGAGTAAACTTTACTTGCTAAACTGGTCAAGCTGATCGCCCGATAGCACCCGCAGTCAAAATGTGAACCTTTACCTTTATATAAAGGCACAATGACTGCGGATCGCCAATCATCCGGGACATCCCCCGTCCGCCAGCACAAATTGCACAGCAGATAAAAGCTGTCCCAGACGCGAGGCCCACCATACTTGACCATTTCAGCAGTAACTAAGTTGTATACATCTTATTCGGCCAATCTGTAATTTTTAAAAACTCTATTTGACTACTGTGTTGGATAGACGGCCGCTGGCATAGCCTGCATTCCTTTGTTTCAATTTGAAGGGTGTAGACGGCCAGCATAATTTCAGACTGTGAGGCATTCCATCTTAATTCTCACACGTGACAACTCATTTATGACCTTCTTTGTTTGTTTTTGGTTCCAGGTGTCCGTAGACTGCAGTAGCGACTTTTCATCACTAAGTTAATAGGTCACTTCAGTTTTATAAAACAAAATATATTGACGATTTATCGTATCTTCGATTTGTCTGTCTCGAATCTTATCTTATAATTGTCGTATCAGGCTTAAATAGGTGAGGATGAGTTATGTTACCTCTGTATTTGAATACACTTATGATACCAGAGTTTTGCATGAATAAGGTTTACTGATGAACATGTCTCCCCATAGATTTCTTTATAAGGGGGATTTGGCCTTAGTTGCCACGTTTTGCGTTCAAGTAGGCAACCGTAGTTTATTTCTTTATTTTAAGTCAGGAAGATGCTACTGCCCATTTATTATTTCGCGTATTATTGTAGCTTGAAAAAAATATGATATTAGTTAAGCTATTATTATTTTAATTATTACATTACGGTATAAATCAATTCATAATTTTAATTGCAATTAAATTATAATTTACAAATCTCTGGCTATTATGCAAATATTATTCCATTTAACTTAATAAATTATTTTACATTTTAATAAATAAATAATCAATATGAATTACTTATTGTTTTTAGAAATAAAATGTCTATATTCATTAATTTCATTAAAACTAAATTTTACATTAATACAATAAATATGACAAATTTATAATTAAATATATACATAAGTATTATGTTATCTCAAAATATTCTGTTACACTATATAAATATTTATTAATCAGCCGTGATTTAAGCGCCTTAATAAAGAGAGGATAAGATAACTCCCTGATATCAGAGGGAAATTTGTTATTTATTTTAATAGTCATGTGGCAATTTTTTTTTCAAAAAGTGAGCTTTTACATGATGGAGCCAAAAGGCGGTTAAGTGTCTCTGGGGCGTAGCCGTTGATTGACCATTTCAAATTTCTGAAACAATTGTGGATGATTTCTGACAAAAAGTCCTACTTCTAAGATGTAGAGGCCTGTTAACGTCAATAATTTAAATTGTTTAAATAATAGTCGGCATGTATCACTTGGTCCTGCTGCTGAAATAGCTCTTACACATTTTTTTGTATGATAAATACTTTACTTATATCTGGATAATTTCCCCATATTATAAGGCCATATCTCAGCATTGATGCAACATAGCCGTAGTATGCGGTTAATGCCGGTTTTTCTCTAGCTGTACATCTTAAACGCCTAAAGACATATACGAACCAGCTCATTTTTGTGCAAATGCTTTGTACGTGTGCCTTCCAATTGCAATGCTGGTCAAGAATAATACCTAAAAATTTGGTTACCTCTGCTTCTTGAATTTCTTGTTCTTGGCAAACTATTTTGAGATTCACTCGATTTGAATTATAATGCGAAAACTGAATAAATTTTGATTTTAATACATTGATACACAGTTTAATTTGGAGTAACCATTCATTTATACACAGTCAGATCATAAATTCTGTCACATGTTTAATATAAAATAATTGAAACAAGTTCATTCATTATGTAACCATTTATATACCAAAATGAATTAAACAAAACATAGATTCTTATGACACTAAAGTTTATTCAAAATTACCTCCGTGATTTTGAATACAGGCCTTCAATCTGCGCGGCCAGTCGTCTGTCGCAGCGCGAACGAGGTTCATGTCAATATCGGCAGCTGCCTTAATCAAGGATGTCTTGAGTGACTCCAAATTGGGATGAGGCTTTGAGCACGCCATTTCCCTCAAGTTTTGCCATATCTTGTAATCTAACGGATTCAAATCTGGACTGGAGGAGGGCCAGTCTTTGTGCCCGATGAAGTCGATTTCACGCGCCGCCAACCAGTCTTGTGTGCTCTTCGCTCTATGAGCTGGCGCCGAATCTTGTTGGAATACCCAGTGCCTGTTATTGAACATGGTATAAGAAACAGGTTCCACAAGGTTCGTCAGGACTGTATTTTGATACACAACTGCATTCGTTTTTACACCTTTCTCACAAAAATGTACCTCTGTTAAGCCCCAATAAGAAACTCCCAACCATACCATGAGCGAGGATGGAAAATGACCTCGTTGGACACGCGGAATACGGTTGCTCGCTTCTTCACTACTGTGTGCGTACACCTTATCATTTTGTTTGTTGTAGCTCTCTTCTACGGTAAAAATTTTTTCATCCGAAAAAAGAATTTCCCGATATTTTTTTCCCGCGTACTGCTTCAACAAAGCGCGGCATCACTTCAGTCTCAGGTCCATTAGACGAGCATTCAAACGATGTACTGTTTTCCTTCGATATGCCCGAAGCCCTAAGTCTTCATTTAACACCCTTTTCACCGTGGTTCTGCTTAACCCCATCTGAAGGGCCAACAGTTGCTGCTTACGTTTGGGATTTCTTTGAATTCGCGCCTTCACAGCTTTTATCACTGCTGGAGTCCTAACAGACCGAGGGCGACCACTTCTTGACCTGTTATCTACACTAGAGTCTTCATTATATCGTTTGATGGTACAATTAACGAATCTTTTGGTTATATTCAAATTTTTCAGTATATCAAAAATTTGAATTGGCGTGTAACCGCAACGATGCAACGCAATAACTGCAACACGGTCTAGCGTCCACTCCATATTTAAAAATGAGTAAAATTCTAAAAAGTATAGTTTTATTTTCACGAACAATTCGAAATTTGAATTCAATAAACTTTTTTGTGGCCAACTTTCTAAAAGAAAAGTTTTTACAGTGTGACAATACTTACGACCTGACTAGGTATATTCAAGTGTTTCATTGATAGTTTGGTTGTAGCTTACGGCTTTGTCACGGTTTGGAATTACTACTGATAAATCATCTGCATATAAAACTGATGGATAATAAATAATTTAGGTAAATCATTTATATGAATTCAAAACAACAATGGACCCATGACGCTCACTTGTGGGACACCAAATTTTTTATATAGAAGAAGTGATTTAAATGAAAATATTTCAACTTTTATTTATCTTACTGATTTCTACTCATTACATACGATTAGAAAGGTAACTGCTAATCCAGTTCAGAGCGTTCCCTCTTTTGCCGCATCTTTCATATTTAGTCAAGAGTATCTCATGATCTACATGATCAAAAACCTGGCTCATATCGAAAAATATAGACACAACTGGCACCTTCTTGTCTATGTTTTCTGTTATTATTTTTATTAGAGAGTAGGCTGCAACAGTTGTCGATTTATTCGCCTGGAAGCCGTTTTGCTCTTCAGCTATTACACTATGCTTTTTAAAAAAGTCTATAATTCTTTTTGTCATTACCTTTTCAAAAATTTTAGAAAGTATAGGGACGAGAGTTATTGGATGATAGTTGTCCATATCTTCAGTACTATTTTTCTATAAAACAAAAAATAGTACAAAAGGTTTGTTATCTCTGCTTAAAAAAAGTCACTTACTCTCAATTTCAAAAAAAATACGTAGAAAAACATGTAGTTACCCACTAAAAACAAGTATCCTTCCGTTTGGAACTGATGTTTGATGTCAACTAAGCTGAATTAGGTCTAAGCAAATGAAAAAAGCAAAAAAAGAAAATTATATATACACATGGCTGATGGCACAATAGGGGTGTCATTTACTTCTGTGGCGCTTGACACGCCAGGCGTGTTATGCAATATTTGTTCGCCGCCACAGCTAAAAGTTGTCGAAAATTGGTGCCGCAACGAATGAGGGTTCCGTTTTTTCCTTTTGAGGTACGGTACGAATCACTTTGTTGTCCGTCTGTCTGTCTGTCTGTCTGTCTGTCAAGACCATTTTTCTCAGGAACGCGTGGAAGTATCAAGCTGAAATTCTTATCAAATACCCAAGTCTACTGTTCCTTAGAGCTGTGAAAAAATCAAACTTCTAAGTTAACGCAATCAAAAGATACAGCCGTTTATGCCGTAAATTTTCGACATTCGCAAGGAAATCAAAACCTACAGGGTACTTCCCGTGAACTCAGAATCTTGAAATTTTTATACAAAACAATTTTTTATAGCACAGATAAAGCAAAAATTGCGAAAAGCATAAATTTTTAGTTACATCATATAATAAAAATATTTTTAACAATTTTAAAATTATATACCTACAGATTTGTTCGGAACCCTCGGTGCGCGAGTCCGACTCGCACTTTGCCGGTTTTTTTCAATTAGATTTTTTGTTATGTAATCTAAAGTTAAACAATTAGTCAATAAACGAATCTTATAATTCAATTTCTGTCGTTATTTTAATTTTAATAATAATAGGGATTTGACGCCTAGCTAAAAGTATAAGAACAATTTTATGAAGCGAAATTGAGGTATGGCCATAATATATCGAGAGAGAATCTTGTGCACGTCTAATATATTATTCCAAATGACTCTTTCCAGATCAAAGTATTCGCAAAGTTTTTGCTCAAGCAATTCATACATTCATTTTAGTTCTCTCATTGGCTGGAACTCAAACAAGCACCATTATTTGTCAACGAGTTGAGTGTTGGAAAAGCATTTCCAAATAAATATTTTACAGGACTTTTTTAAACTATACAGAATTTTTCGAAGTGATCCTCACAGAGTCTGTATTGTTGCCTTTTTTATAATAAAAAGATTTGAAAGGAAATCTTCTCGCCCAACAGCTTTTAACTACTCTTGCCGTCTGAAATAATAAAACATTATTAAATAATAGTCCGCCGGTTTCTTTCTCTTTCCCCCTAACCCTCGGCCGTTTGGTCTCCACTGCCGAGGTCTTCCATCTGGTTGGATTTTTATTTATTCATGTATTTTTATTTATTTATTTTATTTTATTGATATTTATGCATATTTGTATATTTCGTTAACAATTATATATTTAAACAGCCCAACCAGATGAGAAAACTTTATAGATAATCCAGATAATAATTACAATATAAACCTACGTATTTAATATACAAACGTAATTATCGAATCATAAACATTATAAAAATAATTATTCAATAATTTATTGGTAGATACGTCACTTATAGGTAAGTTATCTATCTACAGTGGCGTAGCGTACCTTAGACGGGCCCTGTATCAAAATTTATTGGGGGCCCCAAATGAAGAGTAAAGATTTTTTATAAAAGCAACAGGAACGCTTGCATTGAAACAAATAATTAATCAATTTATTGGGGGCCCCAAATGAGAAGTGCAGATTTTTCACAAAAAGAGCAAGAACGCTCGCATTGAATAAAATAATTATTTATATTGAATTCCTGTCCCAAAGAAGTCTTTAGAATTTGTGGTTATACACGTCTGGGGCCCCTGTAGCCCGGGGGCCCCGTATCATTGATACGGCTGATACGGCGGTAGCTACGCCCCTGTCTATCTACCACATCAAAAATAATATATTATAGTCAAGTTACTACTTACCTAGTGGAGTATTTGGGATTATTTAAAAAATATATATTTAATTTTATTTGTTCTATTATTTTACGTACAAAAAGTACAGTAATCTATAATAACACTTTTTTATTGTTAACGCTCACCACTGCAATTAGTTGCTATTAATAATTCCACAGGAGCTTATTATTTTTGTTTGTAAATAATTGTGTCACTACCGTCATATTGCTGTACAATATTCTCTTTGTTTTTATAATAGACAACATCTCTCTAAAAAAGTGTGCTATAAAAGAATCGCAATAAACTATTAACTATTATAGAGACTTGGTGATTTTCATATGTCCATCTGAGACATAAAATGGTGACCCCGGCGTGATCACGGAAATTGAAGTTCAGCGGAAATATAAACTATCACCATTTCATGTAAGAAGTTGGAACTAATTATAATTGCAGGACGACGCATAGGATATCCTACGAAAGCTAAAAATACTAATTCGCCGTGTGAGAATTGGAGTTTGAGATACGTGAAATTGAGATAAGTGTCCTTCTTAACTTCTTCGAGATAAGTGTCAACGACGCCATATCTATAAATCTGTTGTTGAGGAAGATAAATCAACTAAAATTTGGAACTTTCTCAAATCTTAAGGGGTTGTAAAAGTAAAGCGTAATGTAGAATCTCTTAATTTGAATTTAAATAAGCTTAATGCTCATTTCCTCTCTAGCGCCATTACAGACAGTGCTACGAAGAAAAATACACTTGCTCAACTTTCTGCTATATCAACTCCCAATTTTTCCTCTTTTGTCTTTAGCCAAGTTACTGTCAGTGATGTTAAGAAATATAGAAGAAGAAATATTAGCCATTACTTCCGACGCAGTTGGTTCTGACAGAATTAGTCGTAAGATTTATTTTTAACAGTGGTAGAGCCACGCGGCAGCTTTCTGCTGTCGCACGGATGGGCCGGCTCGAACCGTGGTGATACCACGACCTCACAGAATACCAGCATGAAGTAGAGGCTTACCTCTGCGTTTTGCTTGGTGAGTGCAAGTGGCCGGAGGCCCTTTTTACTGGAAATGAGGCATTCCATCTTAGTCCTCACGGGTGACAACTGCATCTGCATTTTGATTCGCAAACGAGGATAGATGTAGATGTCTATGGGCCGCAGCAATCACTTACCATCAGGTGGACTGTGTGCTCTTTTGTCACCCTTATCCTATAAAAAAATATGATTATCCTATTACTCGATCTTTTAGCTCCTAACCTTACACTTATTTTAAATCGTTCCCTTGACACCAGTGTTTTCCTTCATCCTAGAAAGACGGCCTAGTAACTCCACTCCCTAAAAAATCTAATCCGACATATGAGGATTACCGTCCTATATCCATCCTTTCCTTTCTCTTTAAAGTACTCGAGTGCCTAATATACCAACAGCTGAGCAATTTCCTGTCTAATCATAACCTTTTGAATCGACTACGGCTTTGGTTAGAATCACTGATGATATTCGCCTAGGCATGGATAATCAGCAGGTTACAGTATTGACATTGCTTGACTTTAGTAATGCCTTCAATACTGTAGACTTTGATGTTTTACTCGCTGTCCTAAGTTCTCTTAACATATCTCCTGAAGTAATTGGTTGGTTTCATAGTTACTTGCAAGGGCGACGGCAACGTGTACAAATTCAAGACACATTTTCTTATTGGTCTGCTGTCAAAGCTGGCGTCCTACAAGGTGGCGTGTTGTCTCCTCTATTATTCTCTATTTTCATCAATTCGATCTGTTCCCACATTACTTCTCTTTACCACCTATATGCAGACGATTAACAAATCTACTCTCAATGTAAGATTGCGGATCTCCCCAATACAATTAGGTTAATTAATGAAGATCTTATTCGTATTTCTCATTGGTGTAATTGATTTGGGCTTAAAGTTAATCCATTGAAGACTCAAGTCATTATTATTGGGAGTTCGAAATTAATCTCTCGGTTAACTTTGTCGCTGCTTCCGCCAATCATATTCGAAGGGACACTTATCCCATACAGTAACAAAGTTAAGAATTTAGGTATTATGTTCGATCAGATTTTCTCTTGGGGACCGCAAGTGAGTGAAGTAAGTCGAAGAATGTTTTCCGCAGTTGGTTCACTTCGAAGATTAAGCAATGTTCTCCCTTTCCTACTAAAGTTGCGCTGGATCAGTCTCTTCTTTTACCGATCCTTGACTACGCGGACACTTGTTATCTTGACCTAACAGTCGAGCATCTTAATAAACTTGAGCGGCTTCAAAATTATTGCATAAGGTTTATATTTAGGTTACGAAAGTATGACCACATATCCGAATTTCGCCATAAGCTCAAGTGGTTACCGATTCGCTTTCGCAGGAATACTCACATTCTTCATCTTCTTTACTGCATTCTGTTTAATCCGACCACTCTTTCTTATTTGAAAGACCGATTTATATATTTACGAGGGTGGATTTAAAAGTACTCGGCCTAACCAAGAAAATAAACACATACTAAATCAGTTATATTTTTATTTTTCTACATAATCACCATCAAGTTCAATACACTTTTGCCACCTCCCCTTCCAAGCATTTAGACCGTTGAAAAAAAATGATTCTTCCTTAGAGTCAAAATATGCGTCTACAGCTGCTTTGACCTCGTCGTTTGTCGAAAATCTTTGACCTCCCAAGTGCTTTTTTAGGTTAGGGAACAGAAAGAAGTCTGATGGTGCCAGATCAGGTGAATACGGCGGATGCGGTAACAGTTCAAAGCCACAATTGTGAATTTCAGCCATTGACTGTACTGACGTGTGAACACGGGCGTTATCTTGATGATACAGGACTTTTCTTCTGAGCATTCCTCGACGTTTTTCTTTTATTTCCTCTCGTAAACGACGTAGTAAGGTGCAGTAGTAATCAGAGTTTATAGTCTGACCCCTTTCAAGATAATCAATCATAATCACACCTTTCGAGTCCCAGAATACTGAAGCCATCACCTTATTTGCCGACAAAATCGACTTAGCCTTTTTAGGGGGTGGTGAACCAGGTCTTCTCCACTGTTTTGATTGTTATTTTGTTTCCGGTGTACAGTAATGAACCCATGTTTCGTCTATAGTAACAAAACGATTCAAAAAATCATCTGCATCGGCTTCAAATAACTCCAAACAGTTGCGTGAAATAGTCAATCGCGTCCTTTTTTGTTCAACTGAAAGCAGTCGCGGAACCCACCTCGCAGACACCTTGTGGAAACCCAACTCGTTGACAATGATGTTTTGAGTTCATTCATAAGAGATGCCTATAATCTCGGCTATCTCTCTAATTTTTAATCTGCGGTCTCCCATTATTAAATCAAGTACTTTTTTAATATTTTCGTCAGTAGTTGACGTCGAAGGCCTTCCAGAGCGGGGTTCATCTTTCACACTCTCTCTACCACGCTTAAATTCTGCTATCCATTTTTTGACGGATGAATATGACAGAGCATAATCGCCTAATGTACCTACTGACCATGTCATAATGGATGGCTTTTGATGATAGCCCCTTCTTATGGAGGTACTTAATGACGGCACGCTGCTCGATTTGCTCCATTCGCGGAAATTATGTCCGATTACTTTGTTAATAAATTTATAAAATCACAACTAATTATCGCACACGTTTCGAACTTCAAACAATGAACTAGTCTGAACTGAACTAAATAATGTGGGTAGATTTGATTTTTAGAATTGAATGGATCTGTGTTAGGCCGAGTACTTTTCAATCCACCCTCGTAACCTTTAACCGCACGGGCGGGGTCTGGCCAGACCTCACGCGTCTTCTTTTAACGGTAATTTTTGACATTGACAAGTAACGGTCGCGCGCTTTCAGCTAATCTCAGTGCGCCGTGGAGTCTCCCGACGGGTGGACGTACGTCGCGCTTTCGCTAAAGTAAATACGTAATTCACCTACTTGGGGATCCCTGTGGACCCCACCCGTGCTTTTACGTAGTATAAATCTACAATGTAATTATTTTTATTCTTGCTTCTTTTTTAGAGTTAGATTTGTAAAACAAAAAAATTGAGTCGTAAACTCTCAGAAAATGCCATAGCACAAATCCTAGAGGATTGCAGTGACTCTGAGAGCGAAGAAAAACAAGAAGTTTCAGAAGACGAGGCCAAAATAAGGGATCAGGAAACTGTATTCAGTGAACATGATTCTGCGTCCGAAATAGAGCAAAGTATCGACTCCTCCGCAAGTGAATCTGAAGAGGAAACAATGAGAACTTGTTTTTACGGTAAAACAGATACAAATGGAGCAAGATCCCTCCACATCCGTCTCGTATTCGACAGCACAACATCATCGAAGAGCGCGCTGGTTTAAATGGACCTGCTCTTAGTAAAAACGAAATGTCACCAGTAGAAACTTGGGAACTTTTGTCTACCGACGACATTATCCAAGCTATAGTGTTGTACATAAATAAAAAACTAGAAGCTGAGAATATTCCACTGTTGGTGCGGCCCTACTATGCCAAAAACATTGATAGTTGTGAGTTACGAGCTTACTTTGGATTGCTTTTACTTTCCGCGATTTTCAAGTCTAATCACGAAGACGTTCGATCTTTATGGGCAACGGACTTCACTGGCAGAGATATATTTTGTGGCGTAATGGATCTAAACCGATTTTTATTCGTTCATTATAATATAACGTTCGATGACTGTAATACACGAGAACAACGAAAAACAACAGACCAGTTAGCCTTGATAAGTGAAATATTCGATAAATTTATCCGTAACTGTCGTAAAAATTATTCTTGCACAGAATTTTTATGTGTTGATGAAATGTTGGTGAAATTTCGAGGTAGATGCTCGTTCAGGATGTTTATCAAAAGCAAGCCCGGAAAGTATGGAATGAAAGTGCAATATTTGTGTGACGCAAGATCTCGATATCTGTACAATGCATTTATATACACAGGAAAACCTCTAACTCATAGAAATTCTTCACTATCAGTGCCAACTCAAGATGTTCTACATAGTGAAGAATTTCTGCAGCTTACTGAACCGTTGTATGGATCAAACAGAAATGTCACTGGAGATAGTTGGTTTACTTCTGTCGAGTTAGTGGATATTCTCTTACAAAAAGGACTAACATATGTTGGTACACTGCGTAAAAACAAGAGAAAAATTGCACAAGAATTTTTACCTAACAAGACAAGGCCCGTGGAATCATCATTATTTGGATTTGTTAGTGACAAAACATTGGTATCACATGTATCAATAAAAAACAAGAGAGTAGTTCTACTTTCTTCTATGCACCATGACATGTCAGTAAACGAGCAGTCTAAAAAACCGGAAATAATAGAATTCTATAACAGCACCAAATGAGGTGACGATGCCTTGGATTTGAAGTGTTCAAATTATTCATGTGCACGTCGAACAAGAAGATGGCCGAACGCAATATTTGGTGCTTTGTTGAAAATTTCAATTGCAAATAGTTATGTTCTCTGGGTTCTATCTAATCCGAATAAAAAATCGTAACTATATAAAGTTTATTGCAATGACTCTTATAAAGCCACATATTTCCCAAAGATGGGAAAATAACCCTAACTTGACCAAAGATTTAAAAGCAATAATGTGCAAGTTGATTGACAAAGAGCAGCCTTTGGCTGATTTGGATGAAACTGGTCCTACTGCCCCAAAAATGAAGCGTAGATGCTTTATTTGCCCAAAGGCTAAAGACAAAAAGAGTACTATTGTTTGCAAATCTTGCAAAAAAACTATTTGCAAGCCTAATTCAATAGCAATTACTTACTGTTTACCATGCCAATGTAAAGATTAATTTTTAACGTTACTACTCCATAGCAATATTGAGGTGTTGTCATTTCTTTTCTTACTATGTTTATTTTTATTTTTTGTTCAAATTATATGTTTTTAGTTCCTATATTATAGAAAAACAATAATAAGTTTCTTGGAAGTTGATTATTTTGTAAAATTTTAACGTATTTGTTAAGTGTCTTGAAAAAATTCTAAGTACGAGTGGTTAATTTTTTAAATGTTTCTCATTGTCAAGAGACTGACTTTTATAAGAATTATAAATACTTTTTATAAACAATTATATACCTTTTCTTATAATCTAAAATCTTATTGTAAAAAATTCCAAAAATATAAAAAGTATATGGCAAATATTTATGGGGATACCTCTGGACCCCGCCCGTGACGGAACGGTACCAAAATTAACGCGTGTAGCTAAAGGTTAAGTAGTTTACACTCTTTACCTCTACGATCTCAAAATAATCTCCTTCTAAGTACTCCTAGATATTCCTCTTCCTTCTATTCTAATTCTTTTACGGTTACCGCTATACGACTATAGAATTTTCTCCCCTTACATGTTAAAGAATCTAAATCTCATCCTATATTTAAAAATAAATTAAAACTTTATTACCTTTCCTCTTAAGTTACTACCTGTCGTCATTCACTTGTTTTATTTTTTTCCTTTAGTCTCTTATGTTCTTCTATTTATCTTTCTATATTATATTGTAAACACCCCTTCCGCTATCTTTTAAAAATAGTATCCTCTACCCTAAGTTTGCCTGGAAGAGATCGCTGTTTTAGCGATAAGGCCGTCTGTTGTACCAATGTCCCTTTAAATATATAAATTTTGTTATAATATGTTCCTTGGTGTACAATTGTACCGTTAGGGCACAGAATAGGTGGGTTCTTAAAAAAGCCAAGATTTACTGTATTGTAATTATTTATTTATCTTACTTCCGCACACGTACAAGTAAGTTCTAGGTAGGGGATCACTGGCCTGACGTAGGGGCGAAGTTCAAGCGCTGTTCCTCCAGGGCCGTAGACAGCCAGCTAGCAGAAGAGCCGGTGAAGCCCAAGCCCGATAGTGATGATAGCCGTTGGTAGGAGGGTAGGCCAACACTCCGTTAGCTCGCGGCTCAGCAGCAGTAGCCCTTAGGTAGCAGGTAGATGTTAGGTGGTAGTAGATGCTAGGTGGTAGTAGATGCTAGGTGGTAGTAGATCCTGGAATTCCAGACGGAGGCCAGCATTAGGGAAACTTCCTATAGTACTATATGCGCCCTAGTCAATTCCAGCACCCCTTGTAGGAAGTTAAAATTCTTAAAGCTAAGCACTAAGCAGCCTCAGCAAAAGACGTATTAATTAAGCAGAACAGTTACAATGTTTTCAATAAATAAGAACTCACCCCAGCGGGATCAACTGCACCTCGAATAATTTAAATTGTAGGTAAGCAGGTTCAACGGTCGTTAGTAGGAAGGTCACGCGCGTTGCGAACTTGAAGCGGTCTCAGGTAGAAATGAAAGAGGAATCGCCCGAACGTGGACTCGTCGCCGTGTCCGAAACCTACCGAGTCTTTTGTTTTAGAGATCGTTGAGCAAAATGGTTCACGCTGCGAGGATTAAATTAACTAGTCTGTGGTTCCGTAGAATAACTATTTTAAATTAACAATATGTAATAATTAGTTACTTTTTATTATGAGATTAGAATATTATATTACTATTATTTATTTAAGATTTAATATCAATCAATTATAAGTATTTGTAAGGGTGCATTCAGATGCAACGTTACACAATAAAGTATATTTTAATTTACTTTTTACTTTACTTCTTTTCCATTAACAGTATTTAATCTCCATAAGTATTGGCCTTAACTTAGCAATAACGATATCTCAAAAATAAAACAATAAATAATATACAACAATTTTGACGATACTAAAACTATTTTAGTAGATATCAGTTCTATTTTAAACTAATAAATACAATTTTCAACAAAAACAATATATTTATATTATAATAATTTTGCCGAACGGTTTCATGGTCGAGTGTTTCCAATTTTCCAGTTCATTTGGAGGTCAGCCTCTTCACCCATCACCTGCTTTCAGTTCCGCCAGTGCCTTCGCGGCGAGGAGTGTGAGATATATTTTGTTTACTTTTCAACTTAAATATTTATACTTTTTAATATTTTTACTCTATGAGGAAGCTCAAGGTCGCTCAGCGAGGTACGGCGAGGGCTATGCTCGGAGTTTCTCTGCGTGATAAATTTAGGAATGACGATATCCGCAGTAGAACCAGAGTAACCGACATTGCCCAACGGAATAGTAGGCTGCAGTGGCAGTGGGCCGGCCATATAGCTCGAAGAACCGACAACCGATGGGGAAGAAAGGTTCTTGAGTGGCAGCCTCGTACCGGTAGGCGAAGTGTAAGGCGTCCCCCCACGAGATGGAGTGACGACCTGGTAAGACATGCAGGAAGTCGATGGATGCAGGTGGCTCAGGACCGTGCTTTGTAGCATTCCTTGGGGGAGGCCTATGTTCAGCAGTGGACTTATAAAAGGCTGTAATGATGGTGATGATGATAATTTATACTCTTTAATACATATCATAAGGATATTTATTGTTAATAATCATGAGTGAGTCAAAGCAATTTAGAGAATTGATAGCTAAGCGTAGTTCAATTAAGGGACAAATAACGAAGTTTAAAAATTGTTTAGATAAGATTACAAGATCATTTAAAATAACAAATAATGAAGTTGCTAAATTAACTATAAAAATAAATAAATTTGAAACATTGTCAGGTAAGTTTGATGAGTTGCAAGATCAAATTGAGGTATTGGCAGGTGATTCTTTAGATGAGGAAATAGATGAGAGGGAAATTATTGAACAAGATTTGATACTAAGCTTGGCTACTGCCAAGGAATTTCTTGATCAACAAATGCCCTCAATAGAAAAGGATAAACGACAGTCCGTTGGTCATTGTTCTCAGTACGCTTCCGATAATTCTGATTTACCGATTAATTTACCACAATTAAATATTGAAAAATTTGACGGCTCATTTTTCCGCTGGCTTGAATTTCGTTATTCGTTTAACAATTCTATTCATAACAATAATCGATTATCACCAATTCGTAAATTTCAATATCTATTATCTTACTAAGAAAGAAACGCGGCGCGAATCATATCCAACCTTGAAGTATGCTCAGCCAATTATGAAGATGCTTGAAAGTTAGTATGCAATCGTTACAATAACAAAATACTCTTAATAAACCATCATCTAAAGTCATTATTTACTATCAACACTATTACCCGAGAGTCTGAGCATGCTTTAAGGTTCATGGTTGATCACGTATCAAAAAATTTACGTGCGTTTTCCAATTTAGGACAACCCACACATAATTTGGATATTCTTATAACAAGCACGTTGACGACGAAGTTGGATAACCGTACACTTACTAAATGGGAGGAACACTAAAGCAACATTGACAATGACGAAATTCCAACTTTGCAACAATTCAACAAATTTTTAATCCATCGCGCTGACTTACTTGAACCAATCTATCGTAACAAATCAGACAATAGCAATAAGACACCACAAAATCCATCAAACTCGTACAATAAACAAAATACAAATACAATAATTAAGGCGTTTACATCTTCTAGTGAAGAATGGGCCCCAACGCACAGTAACATTTGTTATCCATGTATCATTTGTAACTAACAACATAGAATTTATGATTGCAATGTATTTAAGGCAAAGAGTGTTCAGCAAAAAATTTCTTCAGAAACGATAAGAACATAACTTATGTGCAAATTGCTTAAGGAAGGGTCATAATTCGAGCGAATGTAGGATGGGTCCCTGACGCTTATGTAAGAAGAAACATAATACTCTTCTACATACTACAAAATCATAAAATAACCACTATGCTTCAACAAGCAATAACAATACCAACAATACTTCTATCAATAATACACAGAACGACGATAACGACAATACACGTAATGAATCTATGGTCTATGTTTGCAACCCTGACACTAATCATATACTTTTGTCAACAGCGTTGATCAAGGTAATTAATCCATTGACTAATAAATTTGAGACGATTCGTGCTCTGTTAGACTGTGGCAGTCAGTCATCTTTTATTACTAAGCAACTACAAAATAAGCTATCATTACATTCTAATTCTATTCAGTTAAATGTCATTGGTATTGGAAACAGCTCTATAAGTACTATTAAGGAATCATGTGTTGTAAAATTACAATCAATGCATAACAACTATAACATTCAACTTTCATGTTATGTTATTAATGAAATAACAGGTGATCTACCTAGGTGTCCTGTTGATAGAAAACAATTAAACCTGCCAACGCATATTGAATTGGCAGACCCGTCCTTTGATTAGCCGTCTTCTATTCACATGCTGGTCGGAGCTGACATCTTTTGGAACATTTTAAAGAGTAAGCAAAGATCCTTAGGTCTTAATAGGCCTAAGTTAATAAGTTCTCACCTTGGCTGGCTGATGGTTGGTCCTATACCATTCAATTATATTAAGCAAATGCAACAAATCAATAAAACTCACAGCAATCATATAATTACAAATCAAAATAAAGACTTAACTCTTTTGCAAGAAATCAACGATGAACTACTTAAAAAATTCTGGGAACTTGAAGAGCTGCCTCCAGTGTCTAACTTTAGTAAATCCGAATTTGAATGCAAACAACACTTTAAAAAAATACAACAAGACTCTCTGATGGTAGGTTTTGTGTTAAATTGCCTCTTATTGAGTCGCCAGATTGTCTTGGAAGCTCATAGAATTTAGCCAAAAAACGATTGTATAACTCAGAGAAACGATTAAGAAAAGATACTAATTTCAAACTACAATATTCACTATTTATACAAAAGTATGCATATTTCGGTCATCTTGCTATATGGACAGTGTCAAGGCCTATTATTAACTACTTTTTTTGTCATCATGCAGTTTTTAAAGCAGATAGGGAATCGACATAAATTAGACTAGTGTTTGATGGATCAGCTCCCACTTTCTTAGGCTTCTCATTAAACGACATTCTTAGGGTAGGCCCTAACGTTCAGGACTCTCTCTTTTCCATTCTTGTAAGGGCTCGCCAATACAAATATCTCCTGACAGATGATATCGAAAAAATGATGATGATATGATGCCTTCAACTTATTTTATGGAGGGAGGATGAGTCTCAACCAATAAAATCGTTGCGCTTAAATAACATTACTTACGGTACTGTAAGTGCAAGTTATTTCAGCACTCCATGTGTTTGGCAGGTGGGTGAGGAATTCAAAGACGAAGCTTTAAAGACTATTATTATACAGAAGGATTTTTACATAGATAACTTGATAAATGGTTCCAAAAGTGAAAAACAATTAAAATATATACAAGAATCAGTCTCAAGCGAGCTCATTAAAGCATGTTTTCATTTGAGAAAATAGCCTTCTATATTCAACAATTCTGTAGTTAAAGGCAATGAAAATTTTACGTTTAGTGAATCTTCAAGCATGCTAGGATTGGGGTGGAATCCCTATAATAATATATTACACTTTCCTATAACCCTCCTCCCTACAAACTAACACGCTACTAAGAGGTCTATCATGTCCAACGCATTTAAGATGTTTGATCCCTTGGATCTTCTAAGTCCATGTGTTTAAAATTATATTACAAAAAATTTGGCAGCTTAAACTAGACTGGGATGAGCCAGTTCCATCAAACATCAATTCCATTTGGCAAGGCTTTGTAGGTTCGCTACCTATCTTATCACGATTAGAGATTACAAGAACTGTTGTTTGTGATGCACCAACTTCAGTTGAAATTCATATATTCAGTGATGCATCACAGGCAGCTTACAGATCTTGTGTTTATGTTAAGTACCAAAAATGCCAATAATAAGGTTTTTGTTAAACTTCTATTTGCTAGGTCGAAGGTGGCTCCGCTGAAGCCAACAACAATACCGCGACTAGAACTGTGCGTTGCGTTGCTTTCAGCGCAATTATGCAATAGTGTTGTCAATTCAATAAGATATAAACCAGACCGTATAATATACTGGTCTGATTCGAGCGTGGTGTTGGGTTAGCTAGGTGTCAGTTCAAATAAACTTAAGACCTTTGTTGCTAACAGAGTTGGTTCAATATTAGAAAAAACAGGACCTTCATCCTGGCATTATGTACCCACTGCTAGCAAGCCGACAGATCTTATATCCAGAGGTGTTAATGCTACTCAGCTCATAAATTCAAATTTGTGGTGATCAGGGCCCAGTTTTCTATATCTTGATGATTCTTTATGGCCATTTTTAAAACCCAACAAAAATGTGGATTTGACTAAAAACAAAGTTATTTTATCAAAAATATTACATACTTCTATAATTTAATGGCAAAGATTTTCAAAATTTACAAGAATTCGTCGAATTATGGCCTATGTTCTGCGTTTTACCTACAATATTAAAAATGCAAAATCTAAGCAAGTCGGCATATTGACTCTTGATGAATTAAATAAATCATTTCTTTTATTATGTAAAATTTTGCAAGAAGAAAGCTTTCCTAAAGATTTTATTGACCTAAATAAACAAAACCCAATCAGTCCTAAATCAAAAATTTTAGCATTATCCCCATTTTTATCAAGTGAAAATTTAATCAGAGTCGGTGGTCGCATCAATGCTGCTAATTGTTCATATGAGAGAAGGCATCCGATATTATTAGACTCATCTCATCATCTTTGTAAACTTATTTTTGCATATGAGCACTTACGCGACATGCATGTAGGCCCCCAATCATTACTCACTTGTGGCCTATCAACTGGCATCACTGGCCTATCAACGGCAGACATCTGGCACGGCGTACTGTTTATAAGTGTATACGTTCTCGACGTGCTCAAGGTAAAACTTTAACACCAAAAATGGGAGACTTACCCTCTCTGCGAGTGAACCCCGGCTTTCCTTTTATTTCTGTAGGATTGCATTTTGCAGGTCCTTTCTACATACTCAATCGTAGAGGTCGTGGTGCAAGGCTTATGAAATGTTATATGTGCATATTCGTTTGCTTACGCTACAAATGTATACACTTAGAAGTTGTAAGTGACCTGACTAAAGATTGTTTCATTATGAAATTGCGTAGGTTCGTTTGTTGGGTTGTTGCTAGGCAAATAAAAACGTCGTCACTCTTCAAAAATGTAGATATATTCTTCTATTACAAAGGCAATTTAAATTTACAAGTACATAGCAAAAACAATGAATAAGGAAAATACAATTACTAATTAAAAGTAAGGAGTGCTTGAGATGGGGAGCCGAGAATAAGTTTGTCGTGATTTAAAATAACCGTTATTCCGGCGGCGCGAGCGTGAGGTCTAGCGTTGAGGCCATTTAAATGTAAAAACCGAAGGCACCCGGCCTGTCACGAAGGCAGCTCTAACGGAGCCGAGCATTTCCGACCCCAACCGATACGAACCTCGCGTCGGCGCATACGCCGTTACCTAAACATGCAAAAGAATGACAAAATTGCATGTCGCCACACGTTTCACGGCACGGTCGGCCAGCGAAGGTATTTTGCGATAATGGTCGAAATTTTACGGCAGCGTTTAAGGAAATCGCCTCCTTTCTAAGCAATCATACTGGCACTATCTCTGATTTTGCAACTCAAGAGGGCTTCAAATTTGTTTTTATACCGTCTTACGCTCCTCACTTCGGCGGTATTTGGGAAGCAGGTGTAAAATCAACCAAAGGAGATGTTTCAGAAATGTATGGAGCCTGGGCCAGCACCATGTACACTATATGCAAATATCGCTGTATAATATAGTAATCGTTTTTTATTGTTAGTTTTCTTCGTTTCAATGTACATTCAAATTAACTTGTTCAAGGAGAGCAACACAACATTAAATTAAATTAAACAGAAAACACGAAAAATGTCATTTTGACATTGACATTTGATTGACGTGTATCGTAATATCTGCAATAAAAAGAAACAACACAGATTTCGAAAATCTTGGGATTCGATAATATTAGACTACATGACAGGATATTCTACTCGATTGCAGCAGCACATTTTATATCACCTATTAGAGTAGTTAGAGATTGGTTATATCGAAACGAAACGAAGGTTTGAAAGTTATTTTGTTTATTAACACTGCTGCTTCATTCTTTAACGCCTATCAATAAAATATTCTGGACTTCGATAATTCATAGGTGAGCAGTGAGCTGTGCAATATCTGACAACTGCAAGTTATTGTTAAAGTAGTTAACTATTCCTATTACACAGTAACAACTGGGAATATACCAACTATTTTAGTTCAATTAGGCAGGAGCAACATAATCAGCCTGTAATGTTCCCACTGCTGGGACATATACCTCCTTTCTGTGAGGGAGTGGACTGTAATCCACCATGCCGGTCCAGTGCCCAACCAAATACTATCAATTTTTCAAACAAGTTCAATGTTATATAATTCCTAGTATTAGCGACATCAAAAAGATGAGAAATCAGTCATGAGAGGTATATAAATAAAGCAACTTGTTGGGACTTATGATTTTATTCGTTTTCCACATCATCCCTAATTAATATTCCATCCAGGAATGACACCGGTGCTTCTATGCTCTCTTGGTACTGAGCCCAACCCAAATACCACACAATGGCAATGACATGAGCACAGCAACCCATCGTCCGTTGTCCGAAGATACAATTACAATAACAGCTAATTATTTTATCATCCCCACTTGATCCTTCCCTTGCCAGTAACATGTAGGTATATGTTTGTCCTGAGCTATGTCGATATTTTATACGGCCTCTAAAAAGGATCAAGTTGGGATGGGGTTGCTTCTGCTCTTACTTTCAGTTGGTTTGATACTTCTACCTGAAATGATCCATGCTGCCTAATATGTTCCCCGAAATAGCTTCTAGCCTATTTTATTTGATAGGTACCTAGCCCAAAAAGTATAAAGTCAGTAAGTCAGTAAAGCGGTTGATCCGGTTAGCAATTATAAGTTCTGTTAACCGGTTGGGCATATTTTTTCTCTGCATTGCTAGAGTAAGTATAGCATCATCATCTGGTCTATTTTTAATCACTAGATGGAAGGCCGTAATTATAGCTGCACAAATATGAACATCGTCCATCAAATGGGTGGCAGCAAAATTAAAATATTCATATCTCAGTAGCTTAGTCTCTTTTAAATCGACCATTAACTACCTCTACCACCCATCTCCATAGTGTCACACACCTTATTTTGTTTGCATTAATAGTCGATAACTGACTCCTTGTTCTAAGGACTCAGTTATCGACTATCAATTGTTTAAATACATTGAAGACGTTGGGCTTTCTTAGGGCCCTCTACCATTGGAATGGAATCACGAAACCTCAATTCAAAATGAAAACATCATAGGGCTGAAAAAAGCCCTTAGACCCTCGTTTTTCTTTTGGAATAAAGCTTTCATGATGTTCAGAATCTTATTTTGTTGCTGGATAAGGCCCCAAAATATTAATAATGTAACCATCAGTGGCAACAATGAGAAAAGGTTTTACAAGGTTTCTTTATTTGTGCAAGCTATAAGTTTGTTTTTGAAACATGTATTTGGATGATTTTTGAAGATATATATATATATATATATATATATATATATAGGTACCATCACATTTTATTATAGGTACTCTTGCCTCTTTGTTTCCAAACAAGCCCTCGGATATTAATAAATTCCTATTAATTAAATCATTTCTTGTGGGATTGGGAATCAATAATATTTTTTCCAAAGTCACAACTATTTTTTCCGTTTTTAATATAATTTTTCTTAAGTATTCCGGCACTCCATTTCGTTCTATGTTGCTACAAGCCGGCACAAAACAATGAGCACTTGTCTGTGTTGTGTGTGTAAAACCATCAAGTGTTATTGATGCACTTGGTGGCTGCATATCAAATTGTTGCACCACTTCTTGCTCCATTCCTATATTTTCCTGTGCATGTGTCTAGCAGTTGGAAAAAAGAAGCGCATGTTATGGTAACTGAAACAATACAAAAAACAATTTACTCATAGGGGCAACAGATAGGTTTACTAATAGTTGAATGTACAGTAACATTACTTGTGTATGGTGGTTTGGTAAATTAAAATAATCTAACCTCATTTGGGTAAATTCTTGCTGGAACTTCATCTCTCACAGGACCACTAGCCACGTGTTAGCCTTCGGTGTAGCGACATTCTACATCATGCACACAAAGAGTCTTGGTGAAGGCTAGATGGGGCTGGAGTTTGCCGATTATCCTCAATCCTTGTAGCATGCTCCACATTTCTACGTGCTGTTACCCAACAAGCATAGCAAACCAGTCCTCTTGGTGGAATCTGAATAAAAAAAAAGAATTCAATATGTATTGGCTATTCACACAATTATTTAATTTCAACAATAGATAATTAAGTAAGTTGTTAATGTTACCTCTCTTGGATATATTGTTTCTGTTATCATGGTCCATTCAGGACCTTCAGGTATAGAGTGGCTATGCGTCTGGGCAAAAGACCGTCAGGACCATACACATACATTCATATTCATAACAGTAGAAGCTGCTATGTATCCTTATTGTTGTATTGTACGCCGAGTATGTACCCAACAAGTAAAACATATTAAGGCACCCTCTGGTATCTAAAACAAAAAATATGAAATTAAGATTTATTTATTTATATCACAACATTTCTAAATAATTTAAATTAATTAAGATTCAGTTATTTCAATATCACTTTTATAGACTCATCCAAGGTGATGTTATATATAAGTCACATGTCTACACACATTTCCAAAAACTAAATTGCGACTGTTCTTTTTCTTCCTGAAAAGATATTGTCTTGGACCATAATAAGAAACATCTGCATTTACCTGCCTTGTATGAATAAAAAAGAAAAAAAGAGGTGCTTACCTCTCTTGGAGCAATTGTTTCAGCAATATATTGCCTTTCTGCAACCTTGGGAATAGAGTGGGCACGCCTCCTAAACAAAGATGTCCTACACCTAACACAAACATTGCTATCATGGCAATGCTGGAGTTCATGATCTCCGTGTTCAAGAGCACTATCATTAAACATTTTTTGCATTATGATAGCAAAGCACTGTGAGCACATCACTCCATTTTCATCAACCTAAAACAAAATAAAACAAAAAAGGGGTTATCCAGTGTTTATAGATATATTACAGTATATAGATAAATAAAATGTTTTTTACCAGATGGCGAAGATGCCGCTCGATGTCGGAAATTATTTCGGGACCCATATTATCGGCAGTATAATATTATTAATTTTTATCTATTACAGAGGTGCACTGTAGGCACGTCATTGTCAATAAACTGGAATAAGTATGAGTAAAAATCTTTTAGAATATGGAACAAGGGAAGAAAACATCACATAGAAATATCATTTGAACAAAACATCGACGAAATGCACTGATAGGGGACATACCTGAAATTGAATTTGTTATTATAAAATAAAACACGACGGAACCCAAATCTGCCCAAATCACAAGACTCAAAGACGTCACTTCTAAAACTGTCACAGTCGTCAAACGTCATATCATATCAAACACAACTGTCATGGCTGCCCTTAAAATAGGGTTATAATAACAAAAAATTTTTTGAAATGATCGTTTTTGTGCGCCTATACACTTTTTCAAATTAATTTGTTAATATTTTTATGAAATTCCTTAATTTTTTCCTATTTATCTATGTAGTGTACATAGTGGTGGCCCAAAATCGAACATCTCCTTTCATATTAAGCGCATTATGGGCAATTCTCATTTATCTTTCGAAGAGCTTTCAACGTTATTTGCTCAGGTTGAGGCTATACTTAACAGTCGTCCCCTTTGTCCACTATCGACTTCCCCGAACGATTACCTTTGCCTCTCCCCAGGGCACGTTCTCATAGGAAGACAGCTAACTGATTTACCGTCTCCAAATCTTCTCAATGCAAAGGAAAATGTTCTATAAAGACATGCAAGATTAGAACAAGTTCGGCAGCATTTATGGCAGAAGTGGCAAAACGAATATATATGGGAATTACAGCTAAGAACAAAGTGGAAAACGACTAAAGACAAACTAAAGGTTGGAGACCTAGTCATTATCAAAGAAGATTCGCTACCACCTTTATACTGGTGTCTGGGACGTGTAGTAAGACTTTTTCCGGGTTCAGATGGAATTTCGAGAGTAGCAGACATCAATACAACAAGACGATGCATTCTCCGACCATTCGTGCGCCTCATTCCCCTTCCGAAACAAGAAGACCTTCAAGATTGAAACCCCAGCTCTTTCAATAGGGGGGAAGATGTTAACGCTTCACCACTGCAATTAGTTGCTGTTAAAAATTCTACAGGAGCTTATTATTTTTGTTTGTCAATAATTGTGTCACTACGTCATATTGCTGTACAATATTATCTTTGTTCTTATGGTAGACAACATCTCTCTAAAAAAAGTGTGTTATAAAAGAATCGCAATAAACTATTAACTATTATCAAGACTTGGTGTTTTTCATATGTCTATCTGAGACATTTATATTTCATGTGACAGGAATATTTCTTTTATAAATGAAATTTTACACTTTACTCAACCTTGGAGTTTGAGCACATGCCGAGACGGTTTAAAGCAATTTCTCTTTGTACGTGACGAGCCGATAGTGCTCACGCAAACACGTTCCTCAATCCTGTAGTAGTGTAACTATCATTGCGCGGTTGTAGAAGATTTGCCTCTGTACGCTCAGAAATAAGCTACGTAAGTGCCAAACAAAATTTTTTTTAACAAAACTACGAAAATATTAAAGAAATGGTTTACGTAAACTTACATATGATTATTTAAGATACTTTAAAAATAATTCCATTCAGTACTTCGAAATAATATTGTGGTGGCATGGAGAACTGAAACTAATTAGAGCCTATTTTGATTTTTTTTTCTATCAAGAAAATAACATGTTATCGTTTTTTCCTTTTTTGCAATTCAACGTCATATAGTCAAAACATATACTAAAAATTGGTTCGTATTCTATAAAACTTAAAGAAACATTTAAAATAGAAAAACCACCAAATTTTTGAGGTATCACCCACGTCGAAATTGTGAGTCTTTTATTTTTAAGAACTTGTGATAACAGCCCCATCTCACTTTATATATAAAATAATGAGGTTTTTTTTTTCGTTTAATTAATTTTAATCTAATTTTTATAATAGCTGATGAATTTTTTTATTGTCCCGTTACCGAATACAAAACTAGTTTTTTAATTGTATTATTTTCTGAATGTTATTTATTTATAGGAAGTTACTACGAGTTACTCTTTATTAATGTATATTGTTATTTTCTGTAGGAAATCTTAAAGGTAGACCCAAATTACGTTTTATAACAAAAAAAAAAATCTTTTAAAATACTGTCTATGAATGCGTATTATTCAATCAATCAATCAATGTCTTTATTCATTAACAATAAATTGTGTACGAATATTACAGGAATTTATATTGCTAAAACTTAACTTAGTTGAACAAAATAAATTAATTAGATAATCAAACAATAAAATAAAAAAAATTAAATTAACTAATAAATGTCATTGTACCTTTCCTATCTATATCATTATTCTACCTACTTAACGATTAATATTCATCACAAATGTTGAATAATATATTGTTTACATTATATAATAAAGAAAAACCATTTAAAAGAAAGCTAGCAAATGTCAACCTACTTCATAATTAAAAAAGAAACTAAACTTCCAAAAAATAAAAAGAAATGAGAAATAAACAAACTATTAAATTTCTTATCATTAAAATAAATATTCTGACTACTCTATAGTTAAAATTCATCAACACTATAAATACATTTATTATATTAAAATAATTATTATATTAAACAGACTACAATCTGTAAAAGTGTCAATAATTATATTATAAATATTACCACCATTATATTCAATTGGGTTAGCCGTAGTATTTTTTTCTTCTTATTTGTATAATTTTAATATTTACCGAAAGGTGTCACTGTTCTCTTATAATAAATATAATCCAAATCTTTACAATAAAACAACACGACTTGCAGGAGGGAATCTGAAGGGGGTCAAAATACTAGAAAAAAAATCAAAAGTACCTACTGTCTATTCTTTGTTACTTCATCATCGGCGAAACTAATGGTACGCCCTTTTTTCCCCTCGGGTCTATTAATGTGGCGTTATCTAACAAAGACTATGTATTTTAGCAGTTTTTCGAAATTTAAAAAATATTTCATACTTTTCTGGTAAAACATAATCCCTTTTACTCATTGTACTGTCATCTATTTGTCCATCAATTTTCATTACAATCGGTTCAGCCATTTCGAAGATTAGCCTTGACAGACAAACAGAAAGACAAACATTTTAAAAACGTTTTGTTTACGTTTTAATGGCATGCCGATAAACGCATAGCTCATTAAACGGCAATTTTTTCGATATCACATATAGATACTTCAATTTAAAGTCTATAATAGTCTATACTATAGGTATTTTAACAGTGGTAAAGCAAAAGCTGCCGCGTGCTTTTGCTGACGCAGGGATGGGCCGGCTCGAACCGGGGTGGTACCACGACCTCACAGAATACCAGCGTGAAGTAGAGGTTTACCTCTGCGTTTCGCTTGGTGAGTGCAGGTGGCCGGAGGCCCTTTTTACTGGAAATGAGGCATTCCATCTTAGTCCTCACGGGTGACAACGCATCTGCATTTTGATTTGTAATAGAGCATAGATGTAGATGTCTATAGGCCGCAGCAACCACTTACCATCAGGTGGACTGTGTGCTCGTATGTCACCCTTATCCTATAAAAAAATTAATTATTATGTATTATTTAAGTTTTGTCGTAACACACATAAAAAATACAGTCTAATTGAGAACCAGTATAACCATACATTCCAGTACTTTCTTTGTTCGGATTAAAACTTTGAACAAGAAAAACTATTACAAGCGTTATCACTCCTAAGGTCTAATGGTGCGTACATAATAGATAACATAACATGTATAAAACATTGTAATATAACATGTTTCAGTAATGTGAAGATTGAATTTTTAACGTTATAAAATATGTTATATAACTCGATAGTATTTTTCTTAAGTCAATAAACTATGTTTGTTTGGGACGTACTCAGTATCTATGTTTTTTTCCTTTGTTATTTAAAATTATAAGAGTTGCTGCAGCAGCTAGCAAAACTTCTTCTCGTGTCGGCATTGTGAAAAGCACTGCAGAACGTTAAACGACAATTAAATAATTATAACACGACGAGGAGAAATTTAGACGTGAAAGTAATTCAAGGAGTAAGTCGTGATCAACACAATTGATTTGACTGCTCCGTGGCGCAGTGGCTTAGCAATGAGTTGCTGCGCTGAGGGCTGCGGGTTCGAATCCCGCACGGAACAAGTATTTGTATGGCCTACAAATAATTGTTCCGGGTCTGGATGTTTGTCCTTGTGCAATTTGTGTTTGTAAAATGCCTCTGCGATACAGGAGAAAATCCTAGTGTAGGGGTAACGTTTAAAAAAAATGCGTTTAAAAAGTCAGTAAGGACAAGAACAGTCAAGCATGACATCTCCATGCCATCATCTTCAAGTCTTCTGTAACTTGAAGTAATGCTGTGGTTGTATTGTGTCCCAGAGGGAAGCCATACTGATAAATACTGAAAAATACTTACTTTCAACGCTCCAGGGGGCCCTAATCTTCCCACCACCAAGTGGAGGCCACACCGCGTGACCCAAAACTAACAGAGCGCAACCGCTAACAGTCGCCACTCGGGTTGTACGCCCTCACTGAGGCCGTCGGCAACAGAACAGCTTGACAAGTGGACTGTTGACGGTTTAAGGCTCAGTAGAGGCGGCCGTGGTGGGAGCTAAGGCAGCAGCTAGCTAGGGCCGCCTCCATCAAATGTGGTACAGTGGTACACCAGTCGCGGCCACTCAGCTAACGGGAGTGAGAAGGGTCCAGCGGACCGATGAGTGGCCGTGAAGTTCCTCTTCGCACGCTGAGGGGGGGTGATGACACCCCCGCCCCTGGAGGAATTACCCCCCGACTGGTCGGGGGAGGGACCCTTTCCAAACCTAGGGGTCATTGGCTAGCCGGCGGGTGCCGAGCGTCGCCCGTCAGAGGGCGTGGTGGAGCGCCCCCGCCCGTGGGGTTCGGGGGCCTGGCAGCGCCCCGAGAGGAGACGCCGTTCGCACCCAGGCACAGTACAGCATGGTGATTGCCCTGGCAATGCAAACAGGGACGCCGGTGCGAACAGTCTCGCTGGAGGTGCCCTTCCACACATGAGTAGCACCAGCGGCGCTCCTTGGCGATAGTTCGCCTCGCCGGAACCGGCTTACTTAATAATCTCGGGCAAGACGTTACCCGGTGATCAAATGCTCGACAATAGGAGCAGGGGGGGTTGACGACGACTTGTCCGGCGGATTCCGCCTCTCACTGGGCACGGCTCGTAAGTCGTCGACAGGGCCCGCCGCGTGCTCGATCTGTCGGCACTGCTCCTCCAAAAACCGCAGCAGGTCATAGAAGGGCGGAATATAGGAGGCCTCGTCCCCGCCGTACCTCTCCTCAAAAAGTATTCTAAGGTCGAGAGGTAGGCGGGACAGCACGATGCGGAGCAACAAAAAGGCCCATTCGCCCACTGGTAAATCCAGCCGCCTCAACGTATTACAGGCCACCAAGACTGGATCCAACAGATCCGGACGTAGTCTGGCCCGGTCACTAAGCAGCGGGAAGCTCAGAAGCTGCTTAACATGTTCGTCCGCAATTCGCCGGACGTTGGCGTATCTTCTGGCTAGGAGGTCCCGAGCAATCTGGTAGGCATCGTCCAACAAGCTCAAATGGCTGACAACACCCAGGGCCTCCCCCTCCAGTGAGGCCAGGAGGTACGCCATCTTCTGGCTCGGGGTCAAGTCACTCCGGGCGTCCACTAGGCCGTCGAAAAGACCAACGAATGTTAGCCATTCGGAAAGGACCCCGGAGAACATTGGCAAGTCCAGAGTTGGGAGTCGTCCCAACAGCTCCGGCTGAGGCTGATTCCGAAAGGACTCGGGCAGGCCACTCGTCCGAGCTTCACGCGCCTCCTCGGCATACCTGCCTTCAGCCTCGATCAACTCGTCCGTGAGCGAAAAGAACTGCTCGTAGTCTGCGAAGCAGGAGTCCAGGACTCCCTTTTCCACATCCGAATCCTCGAGCTCAGCGTAAGCCTCCTCCACTGCAGCCCTTCGAGCATCGACTTGCTCGAACCGCTTCATCAAGTTATGGACACTATCCGGTCGACCTATCAAAGCATGGGCGCTGGTGGCCCAGCGTAACTCAGTCCGCAGGCAACGGATTAGCATCTTGGGCGAGGACATCACTACTAAATACAAATTACGACGCTGCTCGAGCACAATTACAAAAATAACAAATAACAAATACAAAAAAAATTAACAGCTAACAAATGCAGTTCCTATCAAATCGAGTTGAATAGATAACAAATAAGAACCGCTACTTGATAAGTACTTGATAATCAAATACAAGTTAGTACAAAAGAAAAGACAAATCAAATTAACAATAACAAATACTAGTGCGATCAAATCAAGTTAAATTCAAATTACGTAAATACAAATTACTACTCTTTAGTTCAAATACAAATTACAATACGAAAGATACATAACGAAGATACACATCAACAAAAAATGATCAACAAAAATCTCGGAAAACGACCCTTCGATAAGTAATCCACTACAACTATCCGAAAACGATAATTAACCGATTACGTAAAAATAACCATCTACCTACATGACGCAAACTCCCGCCTGCGTGCTAGCCGGGCGCGGTTTTTCAAATTTACCCGCTAGCAAAAAAGCACGCCAACAAAGAAAGGAATTTTATTATTACGTATATAATAAAAATATATTTTTACGTATTACGGACGAGCGTGATTGCAGACACAAAATTAAACCAATCAACCCAACGCTCCCTGCCATCAAAATTGTTTAATTTTTTTCAAACACTATGGTCGGGATCGACCGGGAATCGATCCCGGAACCACGCTCTGCTACCAAATGTTACGGCCTGCAACTACCTATCCCAGGAGTAGGATCTCCCGCGGCCTATTAACGAAAGAACCTACAAGCAGGTACAGGTCGGGCGTCCTAACGCCAAGGGTTAAGTTTTATAATTACATTAAACGATCAGGGGGGAGCGTTACATTTATTGAACAGAGCTTACTTACCTCTATCCAAGGCGACTGGTCCCTCAGGATTCGGTCAGGTCGCGTGTGGATGTAAAGTGCTAGGAAAGTGAGGGTCAGTGATGTGTATTTGGGTGTGGCTGGTAGTGTTATTGACCTTATTAGACCGTTCTCTCTGCAGCAGTTCGGCCCTCAGCACCTCTCCAAACTACGGTCTCCTTCCGCAGTCACATTCTTCGTTTTCTACAATGACAGTTCTTAACTCTTTCGTAAGATTAACTACCTTACATAAGCCACTAACTCTCGTTTGTTATAACGCTTGACTCGCGAAAATGAACACAGAACGTACGGATCAAAGTTCACCGTTATTTCTAGAATATCAAATACCGCACTAGTAACTAATACGGTCGAATCCCCTCATACAGATTCTGCGTTAAACCTAAAAGTCCCAGGTAAAACTCTCAGCATGAGGCGCTCGCTACTATTCCCAGTGGTATATTTACTATACGCGCCTATCATAAAAATATATCTTAGAGCTTCCGACCAAAATGGACCGCGTGATTCTCTCTCGACGCGATGAAAGAGACTCCCAATTTTTCTAGGGCGCTTTCGACTCCCACCGTTCAACAAGCTCGGACGTTCAACACGCACGAACTTCATCCCGTATCGGCCGAGCCGAGTGTCATCTAACGTCGATGCTTGACAATAGCGCCCTTGCGCGAACATATATATATATATATATATATATATATATATATATATATATATATATATATAAATAAATAAATTTATATATTTATATATTTATATATATATATATATATATATTTATATATATATATATATATATATATATATATATCTATAGAATGTGAGTGACAAACGAACACACAGTCCTCTTGGTGATAAGTGGATAATGTGGCCTATATATATCTACATTTATCCTAGACTGAGAATCAAAATGCTGATGCGTTGTTGCCCCTGAGGATTAAATTATTCTGTGACACCCTGGTCCTACCCTAGTCGAGTCAACCCATTTGTGACAGAAATAATGTAGATGCAGTGTGGCTCTACTACTTATAATGTAATAATAAGTGATATAAATCAAATATCGCATGGCCACATAATGTGTAAATTAAAGGAAGGCTATAAAACCGTGGTAGAGCTAATTCAACGGTGGTTGAGCCACGCAGCAGTATTTGCTGTTGCACGTATGGGCCTTCTCGAGCCGGGTTGGTACCACGACCTCACAGAATACCGGCGGGAAGTAGAAGCTCCGCTTCTGCGTTTCATCTGGTGAGTGCAGTTGGCCAGAGGCCAACTTCCCGCCCCCCTTCCATCAACATGGTAGCGGAATTACACGAAAGACTACTCGCTGAGCATCCGCGACCATGTTATTCCACTCCTGAGCGTGGGTGCTCAGGCTGCCCCACGTATTCTGGGTGGGGCAAAATTCCTCTCAAAAACATAACTGCTCGGCACAAACTAAGCAACAATACCAAGGCAACCCCTGCCACGCTATCCGTGAATTTCTGCAACATCAGGGGACTTCACTTGAACCTAAACGCCAACCAGTACCATCTCGAGACGGCGAAGCCGGCCGTGCTCTTTCTGACCGAGACGCAGGTTTCCTCTCCGGCTGATATTTCGTATCTCTCCTACCCAGGGTACAAATTGGAGCACTCCTTCGTGCCTCGGGCAGGAGTTTGCGTGTATGTCAGAGAGGACATCTGTTCTCGCCGACTCGGCAGTCTTGAAGGTTCGGATCTGTCCATCTTTTGGCTAAGCGTAGATAGCTACGACCATCCGCGCGTCTACGGGTGCCTCTATAGGTCCCATAGCGGTAATGACGAAACAGACCGACTTATCGACCACGTCCAAATGGCTACAGATTCCTTGCTACAACAGGTCCCATCCGCAGAGATTGTGATCCTTGGCGATTTTAACGGCCACCATGCCGAATGGCTCGTTTCACGTTTAACTGATCATGCGAGGAGATCTGTTTATGACTTTGCCTTGGCAAATTCAAATTAAATTAATCGAGCCATTAAATCTCCCCGAAGAAGTTCATCAGTCTTTTGATGTTACAAGCAACTTCGGGAAGTGATCCCGGCGTGGCGAGATGTTTAGCCCTGTATACAGCGACTTCCGAACACGTCAGAAACACGTGGGCCGTCGTTTCTTCCTCCCCCATATATGTATGCCCTGGGACACAGATACAGGGGACTGTCCGTAACACCTATGGTAAATAAATGTTTGTTAAAGTTACCGTGGCATGTGATAACACTTGTTACTATCCTGATCTGCGGCTTGTTCCGTCTCATTAGAACCTTGGTTAAAAGACTGTTTATTTCAGGCTGGGCCTCTCTAGCTTGTCTACGGACTACTTGATTTTTCCAAAGTTGAGCGCGTTGATTAGTGTAGTGTCTACGTACCAGTGAATGAATATTTCCAAAGGAAATTTGTATAATTGGTCCCGGCCCTACAGTGGTCAGACCCGATCCTCTTCTGGCCAGTTCGTTTGCTGCATCGTTGCCTCTGGATACACTGTGTCTCATTATCCATTACAGAGTCACATTGTTGTGTTTACATACTACATTTAGTCGTTGGTTGCATTCATATATTAGTTCTGAGCTCACCACATTGCAGCTCAGGGCTTGTATTACCGCCCTACTGTTTGTCAGTATTCTGATGGAGAAGTCATAAATCTTTCTAGCATCTATTACTATGGCCGCTTGAATGATACCCATACATTCCGCCTGATACCATACACGACTGTGTTGTAGGTACCCAGCGGAATGCATATGTGGATGTTGAGGTCTTCAGGAAAAGTTCCAGATCTTTCATTTGTTTTAGAACCATCGGTGAAGACTTTAAGCTCTTTTGGGCTTAATCCCTCCGGCTGGCTGGTTTCATTTAATTGTATTTTATACTTCTTATTGAACACAAATTGTTTATGGATCTTATCGTACTTGGCTTGTAAGTTAGGAATTATTGAGTGAATTCTATCAATTATGCCTGTATGAGAAATTTTATTCTTACTCCAAAGATTTAGGGTCTTGAGTCTAATGGCAGTTAAAGTCGCTTCTTGGTGTATGTTTAGATAAAGCGGGCCTAGCCCCAGCATTGCCTCTGAGGCTTCTGTTGGCGTAGTTCTTATGCAGCCTGTGGCAGCCAAACATGCCAGTCTCTGGCAACGCTAAAGCTTATTTATGGTGGTCGCTTCATTTGTATTGGTCCACCATACAAGAGCGCTGTATGTGATCATAGGCCGAATTATAGTTTTGTATAGCCACAGTATGATTTTTGGCGTCAGCCCCATCTTTTGCCAATCATGTTTTTGCAATGCCAGAAAGTTATACTAGCTTTGTTGATTTTGTTTTCTATGTGATTATTCCATTTGAGTTTACTGTCCAAGGTGAAACCTAAATATTTCACCTTGGAGGATAGCTGGAGTTTTGTGCTGAAAAGACTTGGGAGATGATAGTAATTCAGCATTAGTTTTTGAGTGAACTTTACTAGAAGCGTTTCATTTGGACTTACGGTTAAGTCGTGTTCCCTGCACCATCTTTTTACTATACGGAGATCCGCTTGGGTCAGTTCACACACCATGCTTGCTGTCTTTCCAGACACCAGTATTGTCAGATCATCAGCATGATCTACTGTGTAGAAATTATTGGCATTTAATTTACTGATGGGTTCATTTATTACCATATTCCACAGAAGAGATAAAAGAAGTTCCACGCTGTGGGCAGCCTTTCTTAATCTGGATTGTTTGAGATTAACCAGCAATCTTTATTGTTCGTGTACTGAGCATGTTTTACTATCCAGTTATTCAGTGCCGGTTCAATTTTATGTCTACTGAGTGCACTTTTTATGCTGGAGAAGTTCGTTCTGTCAAAAGCACCTTCTATATCTATGAAGGAACCTAGACATATTACTTTGTTTTGGATGACATCTTCAATCTTTGTTATTACCTGGTGAAGTGCCGATTCTGTTGATTTACCTAAGGTGTAGGCGTGTTGATTGTCGTGTAGCGGTAAGTTCATAAGCGCCGACCCCTTAATTTTTTTTCACACATTCTCTCCATGGAATTTAGGAGAAAGGACGTGAGACAAAAGGGTCTGTAGCGTTTAGGGTCTGTATAGTCACTCTTATCTGGTTTGGGTATGAATGTAACTTTTACTGCCCTCAATCATCTAGGAATATATTTAAGAGCCAAAAGGCTCTCAATATTGCCATATTGAGAGCCTTTTGTCACTAGTCTGACTATTAGGGCTTTAACCCCCATACTGTAGAAGTGCCGGGAAAACGCCGTCAGGTTTTGCCGCCTTGTAGGGGAGGAAACTGTGAATGGCCCAATGGATGTTGTCCATCATTACCATTCTTTGTGCTAAATTCCAGTCTTCTTCTGTTGGTGTCAGTATATCTTCATGCCGCTTTACTCCCTAAGTTACGCAGCACCCTGGGAAATGCGTTTCAATTAGGATGCGTATGGGTTTCATCCGGCTATGTAGAGTAGCTTTCGTTGGGTTTCTTTAAAGAGATGGATCCCGGCGTGTTCTTTTTAGCTAGGATTTTCCTTATTCGATTCGCTTATTCACAAGCTTCTTATGTTACCACAGAACTTACGCCACTCTGTGGAGCGTTGATTCCTGATATATTTTTTGTATTCGGACTTGGTTTTCTTGTATAGTAACCAGCCTTCTTCCATTGAGGTATTCATGGCCCTATTTAGGGCCTTTCTTACTTTCTTACGTTTTCTATCTATTTTTTACCCCACCACGGTTGCTGTACCTCAACATGTCTTGGTGGAGTGATTTCTGGACATGATTCATAATAGCTATCTATCATGGCCTTAGTAACAGCTGCTACCTGTTCTACTAGAAGCGACAGATCGGCTATAGTATTTGTCACCACAAAACCCGCGAGGGACGTCAGCCTATTAAGGTAATTTGTTGTATCCGTCTTGCGGGGGTTTCTCCATGGTGGTGTATTGGGGATATCGACGTGTAGTACGAAGCAGATCCACCTTTGGTCTGAGCATGAGGCCTCTATTGACACATGCCATCCCGTAATTAGTTTAGCTGCTCCTTCTGTTGCAAGTGTGAGATCGATTATTGTGCGACAACGTTTGTTTATGAATTATGATTCAGAACCTGTGTTTAAAATGATTAGATTAAATGTCGTTAATGTCGAGACAGCTGGATTAGTTGTTCAATAATTTCTATAACGCAATGTTGTCTTATCGGATTTTGTTACAAAAGAATGCGGTTTTTTTATAGTATAGGGTGACAAACGAGCACACAGTCCACCTGATTATAAGTGTGCTTTGGCCCATAGATATCTTCGTTTGCGAATCAAAATGCATATGCGTTGCCACCCTTGAGTACTAAGATAGAATGCCTCATTTCCAGTAAAAAGGGTCTCCGGTTCTCTACACTCACCATACGACACACAGCAGTGTTAAGCCGCTATTTGACGCTGCTATTCTGTGAGAGCGTGGTCCTTCCCCGGTCGAACTGACCCATTCGTGCTACAACTTTATTATTATTATGGGTTATTTGTATAGTTTTCTCATCTGGTTGGGCTGTATAAATATATACTTGAAAATGAAAATGCTAAACTTACATAAATAAAAATAAAATAAAACAAATACATAAAAATTACATAAATATATAAAAATCCAACCAGATGGAAGCCCTTGGCAGGGGAGACCAAACGGCCGAGGGTGAGGGGGAAAGGGAAAGAAACTGGCGGAAAATGCGGGCAGTATCGAGGAGCACTGCCTTCTGCATTTGAGCATGGAGCGGTCCGTCACGGAGTCCCAGTCGCCTCAGATAACCCGAGAGGCTGACTGGGATTAACCCGTTCGCAGAGACGACTACAGGTATAATTTCAGTCGGCAATCCACCCCACATGTCGGTTACCTCGTCAGCCAGGTCCAGATATTTTGTTAGCTTATCTGTTTCGGCTTTCACGAGATTCTCGTCATAAGGAATGGTAATGTCGACCAAAAATATCCTTGACTGTGTCAGGTCCATCAGCACAATATCAGGCTTATTCGCAAGAATAGTCCTGTCTGTGATGATAGCCCGGTCCCAGTAGAGCCTGGCGCGGTCATTTTCGAGCATGGCTTCCGGCAAGTACTTATAATACGGCAGTTTTCGATCCACGAGACCGTATTTCAGAGCGAGCTCCTGGTGTAGAATCCTGGCTACTAAGTTGTGCCTGTGCAAATACTCAGAGTTAGAAAGCACCGAACAACCGGAGATAACATGCATAAGTGACTCACCGGGATGGCGACAAGCTCGACAGATGTCGACGGTGCCATCCTTTAGGATGTATCTCCGATAATTTTTGGTCTTAATAAGTTGATCCTGTATCGCACAGACAAAACCCTCGGTTTCCCCAAAGAGGTCACCGAAACGTAGCCAGTGGAGGGAGGCGACTGTGTCTACGAGAGGCTCATGTAGAGCCTTGTAGAACCTCCCGTGGAGCTCCTTCTCCTTCCATACGGTCTCCCGGTCGGAAATGCTCTGTACTGCCGGGTCTTGCCATTGCTCGTTGGCTAAGGATAGAGGGGTAAGTCCTTTATCACAAGATATAACGTCGCTATAGTATGGATCATCCGCTCTCGTCAGAAAGTAAGCGTGCTTAAAAAGCCGCGTCCACCATGCTTCCGCGGCAAGTACAGCCTCATTTCTGACGATATCGGATGATGCATCCTGTGGGACGTCATAATAGTGCGGACTTTTCTGTCCAGAACGTTCAGTTCGGTCTGAGTCCACCTGAGTATGCCAAAGGTATACATGAGTACAGGCATGATCCAACCATTATATGCGGTCTTATTCACACCGGACAAAAGGCTGTTAAGCACTTTAGTCAAGCATGCATAAAACACATCGCAAACTGACTGTTTCATACCCGCCTCATCTACACCGATGTTCTGTGACATACCCAGGTATCGGTATGTTTCAGCCTCGGAAAGGGTTCTTATGTTGATGGGCATAGATAAGTCTATGCCCTCAGAGTTAGCAACCCTTCCCCTTTCAACATGGAGGACCGCACACTTATCCGTCCCCAGCTCCATTCTAATAGAACTACTAAAATCACAAGTGATCTTTAGCAGCTCCATAAGATGGGAGCGACTGGAGGCGAATGAATTGAGATCATCCATATAGAAAAGGTGGGTCACTTTTGTCCCTCCTCTCCGAAGCTGAAATCCCCTCCCGGAGTCCTCCAGTAAGGTACTGAGAGGGTTCAGGGAGAGGCAAAACCAGATTGGACTCAAACAATCACCCCGGAAGATACCCCTTCTTATCCTTATGCGGCTTTCCGCATCCGTCATCCGCTCGCTTAGACCACAAAGGACTGTACTCCACTGCCCCATACATTGCCCGAGGAAGTCTCTAACTGTACAATTAACCTTGTACAGCTCGAGGACCCTCTTTAGCCATGTATGGGATACCGAGTCGAATGCCTTACTATAGTCTATCCAGGCGGCGGAGAAGTTCCGACGGTTGCGTTTAACCACTTTGCCAATGACCCCGTCAATGAGGAGTGGTTCCTTGGTTCTACGACCACCGCCCCGACATTCATTCTGAGCACGCGACATCACCTGGTTTAAATCCAGGTGACGAATGATTCGCGTACTCAAAATGGATATTATATATGGTAGGTAGACACGTAATGGGGCGGTATTTGCTCGGGTCTGTGGAATCTCGGTCTTTAGGAACCAAATGAGTGATCCCAGTAGTGAAGAGGCTCGGAAGCAACTTTTGGTCGAGAGCCACTTGAAACTGTCGGGCGAGCATAGCGTGACACACCACGAACCCCTTCAGCCAGTAGTGATGTAGTCCGTCGAGTCACGGACTTTTCCAGTTCGGGGCCCTACAGACTGCCTCAGCTACGTCATCCGGCGTTATGATGACGGGGTCCATGGGCGTAACATTTGCACACTGACTCGCCACAACTTCCGTCCAAGGGCCCTCGCTGTGGTTTATGGGCTCTGACCACAGGCCGCGCCAGAATGCGACAGTGTCGGTCTGATTCGGTGTTGGGCTTCTATATCCGGCTGGGACAAACTGATGTTTGTCCCAGCAAACGCCATCCTGACGGTGCGCACAATTCTCGGCCTATTATTTCCAGACCAGAAGCTTATCAGCCTTCCGATGAGGGCCCTTGCCATTGCGATACGGTCCTCAATCCTTCTTCTCCAGGCTGCGATGGCGCTACTTTGTCTAGTAGCGCGTCCAGCCGTGGGAAGTTTGGCGCCAATAATACGGCAAACTGCCAGTGCGGCGCCAAAAAGAATTGAGTCCATCCCGCAAAGGTCCCGGCTGGCTTCCAAATAGGTCACCAGCATTGGGTTGAGAGCCCTCACGACAGCCCGATTCCGCTTGCTTAGGGGTATACGGGGAAGTCGCGGTCGATTCTCGAGAGGCGTACTGCGCGTTTCCCGAACCGCCTCTTCCAATATGCTCCTCATTTGCTCTTGTTCCTGGGCGACTATTCCATCGTCGCCTGAGTCAACCACAAGGAGATCTACGGCGGCATCTACATGTGAAGGTTGCTCTGCAACTCGTAGAGTCGCATCTCCTGTCGTAGTATTTTCATTCGACAAAGGAATAGCCTCACGTCGTAGCCGTTCGAGTTCGGCGTCATCAAATATTTTTGAGCGCATGATGTACCGAACTCGGTCTGCCAGGTTTTGCTCGGTGACGGTTAGAGATGGCTCCAGCTCAGCAAATAGTCGATGCATCCTAGCCCGATACGCAAAACCTCCAATTTCTCCCCCTTTCGCCCTAAAATACGCCCGCAATGCATTTCTGTTCATTTGTATTGACCAACGCATGCGGCGTACTCCACCAGTGGCGGGTGCTGATTGCTGGGCCCGCGAAGACCCTGCCAACACCAAGCCAGCTGGTGGGGATGATGGATGCGAGGGGCTGCTGGGTGTTCGTGCAGCTCCTCGCGCTCGGCTGGCGGTTCGCATGCTGTCGCGTCCAGCGCCGGCTCCAGACGCGCCCTGGCGACCTCCAGGCAGCGGCCCTTTGCGCGTATTCATTCTTTCCATCATCCATGTAGTGGGCGTCAGTTAACGGGAGACGCCCAGACCCGGCACCGTTTCATGGTGAGGCCATGTGCACAAGCGGGCCTTTGCACCTTCAATTTTGCCGGGGCACGGTGCTAACACCTCTTGGCAAGGACTGACTGACTGCGCTGACGTAGCAGTTTTGTCACATAACCGTTACGTCAGCGGGCGATGGGGTCGTCACTTGCCTACGCCATTTTATTATTATTATTATACTACTAATATAGCTGCAGCATGGCTCTACAACGTAAAAAAATTGTTGTTTTATTTTTGTTGATTTAGAAACTTAGAAGAAAAGGGATTTAACAGCAACTTATGAGCTAAAGCCACTGAGAGAGTCGCTCAGAGAAAAAAATATACTAAATTTGGCCTGTCAGTATATTTACGAAAATTTAATATATGTTAACAAAAAAGCTGTTTTATTAAAAAAAACAGTGACGTACACTCTACTGTAAGCACCAGGAATAAACTAGTAGATACCAGTTTCTCGACTCCACAGAGTCAGTAATTCATTCATGGCATACTGTGAAAAAAAAGCCCCGTAGGGTTTATTGCTGGTTCTTCCCTGAAAAAGAATTACCTACTAGTACTTGTAATTCATATCGAATAAAAATTATTTTATACTATTCTATTCTATTGACTGCCCAATGATGTAATTGCTACTATTACATTGCCATAATATTTTTTTGTCTATTTTTAAATTGTTGCTTTTTTAATTTATCCATTTATAATAGTATCCTCTGATCAACATGGGCCTCCTCTACCAAATATTGCCCTATAGAAGGAATTCTTTTACCATTTGGTGTTGTAATTTATTTAAGTTTCCGTGCATTGCCTTTCACTACACCCGCTATGATAAAGGGATGATTATCAAGATTTTAAGACCGCCATTTTTGGGTTGCTTTCATTACAATAAATTTTCAACACAAACATGATTTAGAGCCAGGGTATAAATTCTATTAAATATTTTAAGTTAAAGAGCGGAAAGTTAGATATTCTAGGTCAATTAAATAGTAACCTAACAGCCTTGATACATCCCATTGCTGGGCCATTGTCATATTTCTAAGATTTTTTGGAGCTGTAATAATTATTGCATTCTATTGCGTGTTGAAAAATTCATTAATATAACTTCAATTCTAAAATTCAGGTTAGCTTACAATGATTTCTTAAGCATCAAACCACCAAGTAGGTCGTGATTAAATTTGGAAAGTGCTATTATCAATTTCGTTATTATTGGCAAGGGTTGAATTAGGTTTTTCGCGTGCTATATAGCACTTATTTCCTGAGCTACTGGCTACTACAGCACTCCTTCCGTTATTATTCTTTAAATTTAATAATATATGTAATGTTTCTATTTTAAGATTCTTTTATTTTATTGTATTTTTTATTATGTATCATTCGTTTTGAAGTTTTGTTTGCCCATATACCACATTTTTTTACACAAACGGGACGTAGATGTTGTGATGAATTCTGTTATTTAAATTGTTAATACGGGCATTTGTATTTTTTGTTGTACATGACGTTGAAGTTAATATATAATAATAATAATAATAAAAACTGCTACGTCAGCGCAATCAGTCAGCACCTTGCCAAGAGGTGTTAGCACCGTGCCTCGGCAAAATTGAAGGTGCAAAGGCCCGCTTGTTCACATGGCCTCTTCATGAAACGGTGCCGGGTCTGGGCGTCTCCCGTTAATTGACGCCCATTTGAATGGATGATGGATAGAAATAGAACGCGAATAGGGCCGCTGCCTGGGGGTCGCCGGGGCGCGTCTGGAGCTGGCGCTGGACGCGACAGCATGCGAGCCGCCAGCCGATCGCGAGGTGCTGCAAGACCACCTAGCAGCCCCTCGCGTCCATCATCCCCACCAGACGGCTTGGTGTCGGCGGGGTCCTCCCGGACTCGGCAAGCGGCACCCGCCACTGGTGGAGTACGCCGCATGCGTTGGACAAAAAATATGAACATAAACGCATTGCGGGCGTACTATAGGGCGAAAGGGGAAGAAACTGGAGGGATAGCGTATCGGGCTCGGATGCATCGCTTTTTTGCTGAGCTTGAGCCGTCAGTTCCCGTCACAGAGCAAAACCTGGCAGACCGAGTTCGGTACATCATACGCTCAAAAATATTTGATGATGCCGAACTAGAACGACTACGGCGTGAGGCTATTCCCTCATCGAATGAACCGGCTATAGCTGGGGATGCGGCTCCTCAGGCCACAGACCAGCAGCCACATATAGAGGGCGCCATGGATCTCCCCGCTCTGGTTGGTTCAGGCGATGATGGAGTGGTCACCCAAGAACTAGAGCAGATGAGGAGTAAATTGGATGAGGCGATTGTGGAAACGCGCAGTACGCCTCTCGAAAATCGACCGCGACTCCCGCGCATACCCCTAAGCAAGCGGAATCGGGCTGTCGTGAGGGCTCTCAACCCAATGCTGGTGACCTATTTGGAAGCCAGCCGGGACCTTTGCGACACGGACTCAATTCTTTTTGGCGCCGCACTGGCAGTCTGCCGCATTTTTGGCGCCAAAATTCCCACGGCTGGACGCGCTACTAGACAAAGTAACGCCATCCCAGCCTGGAGAAGAAGGATTGAGGACCGTGTCGCAAAGGCAAGGGCCCTCATCGGCAGGTTGATAAGCTTCAGGTCGGGCAATAACAGGCCGAGAATTGTGCACACCGTCAGGATGGCGTTTGCTGGGACAAACATCAGTTTGTCCCAGCCGGATATAACGCAAAAACTGACGGAGCGCATAGACGACCTGAAGCAGAGAATCGCTGCTTGGGGGAAGCGGATTCGGCGATATACCGAGAGGTCGACACGGTTCAACCAGAATCGTCTCTTCCAGAGTGATCAGAAGAGGCTCTTTGAATCATTGGAGCGACCAATGCTACGTGGAACGGGCCCAGCACCTAATCAGACCGACAGTATCGAATTCTGGCGCGGCCTGTGGTCAGAGCCCGTAAACCACAGCGAGGGCCCTTGGATGGAAGTTGTGGCGAGTCAGTGTGCGAATGTTACGCCCATGGACCCCGTCATCATAACGCCGGATGACATAACTGAGGCGGTCCGTAGGGCCCCGAACTGGAAAAGTCCGGGGCTCGACGGGCTGCATCACTACTGGCTGAAGGGGTTCGTGGTGTGTCACGCTGTGCTCGCCCGACAGTTTCAAGAGGCTCTCGACCAAAAGTCGCTCCCGAGCCTCTTCACTACTGGGATCACTCATTTGGTTCCTAAAGACCGGGATTCCACAGACCCAAGCAAATACCGCCCCATAACGTGTCTAACTACCATTTACAAGACACTAACATCCATTTTGAGCGCGAGAATCACTCGTCACCTGAACTTAAATCAGGTGATGTCGCGCGCTCAAAATGGATGTCGGGGCGGTGGTCGTGGAACCAATTAACCACTCCTCATTGACGCGGTCATTGGCAAGGTGGTTAAACGCAACCGTCGGAACTTCTCCGCCGCCTGGATAGACTATAAAAAGGCATTCGACTCGGTGCCTCATACATGGCTTAAGAGGGTCCTCGAGCTGTATAAGGTCAATTGTACAGTTCGAGACTTCCTCGGAGAGTGTATGGGGCAATGGAGTACGATCCTTTGTCATCTAGGCGAGCGGATGACGGCTGCGGAGAACCACATAAGGATAAGAAGGGGTATCTTCCAGGGCGATTGTTTGAGTCCAGTCTGGTTCTGCCTCTCTCTAAACCCTCTCAGTACCTTACTGGGGGGCTCCGGGAGGGGATTTCAGCTTCGGAGAGGAGGTACAAAAGTGACCCACCTTTTCTATATGGATGATCTCAAGTTATTCGCCTCCAGTCGCTCTCATCTTATGGAATTGCTAAACATCACTTGTGATTTTAGCAATTCTATTAGAATGGAGCTGGGGACGGATAAGTGTGCGGTCCTCCATGTAGAAAGGGGAAGGGTTGCTAACTCTGAGGGCATAGACTTATCTATGCCCATCAACATAAGGACCCTTTCCGAGGCTGAAACATACCGATATCTGGGTATGTCACAGAACATCGGTGTAGATGAGGCGGGTATGAAACAGTCAGTTTGCGATGTGTTTTATGCACGCTTGACCAAAGTGCTTAATAGCCTTTTGTCCGGTGTGAATAAGACGCACGCATATAACGGTTGGGTCATGCCTGTTCTCATGTATACCTTTGGCATACTCAGGTGGACTCAGACCGAACTGAACGCTCTGGACAGAAAAGTCCGCACTATAATGACGTCCCACAGGGTGCATCATCCGAGATCGTCAGTAATGAGGCTGTACTTGCCGCGGAAGCATGGTGGACGCGGCTTTTTAAGCGCGCTTACCATGCATAATCGCGAAGTGTGCAGCCTCCGTAATTACTTTCTGACAAGGGGGATGATCCATACTATAGGGACGTTATTTGTTGTGATAAAGGACTTACCCCTCTATCCTTAGCCAACGAGCAATGGCAAGACCCGGCAGTACAGAGCATTTCCGACCGGGAGACCGTATGGAAGGAGAAAGAGCTCCACGGGAGGTTCTACAAGGCTCTACATGAGCCTTTCGTAGACACAGTCTCCTCCCTCCACTGGCTACGTTTCGGTGACCTCTTTGGGGAAACCGAGGGTTTTGTCTGTGCGATACAGGATCAGGTTATTAAGACCAACAATTATCGGAGATACATCCTAAAGGATGGCACCGTTGACATCTGTCGAGCTTGTCGCCATCCCGGTGAGTCACTTAGGCATGTCATCTCCGGTTGTTCGGCGCTTTCTAACTCTGAGTATTTGCACAGGCACAACTTAGTAGCCAGGATTCTACACCAGGAGCTCGCTCTGAAATACGGTCTCGTGGATCGGAAACTGCCGTATTATAAGTACTTGCCGGAGGCCGTGCTCGAAAATGACCGCGCCAGGCTCTACTGGGACCGGGCCATCATCACAGACAGGACTATTCTTGCGAATAAGCCTGATATTGTGCTGATGGACCGGGCACAGTCAAGGATATTTTTGGTCGACATTACCATTCCTTATGACGAGAACCTCGTGAAAGCCGAAACAGATAAACTGACTAAATATCTGGACCTGGCTCACGAGGTGACCGACATGTGGGGTGGATTGCCGGCCGAAATTATACCTGTAGTCGTCTCTGCGAACGGGTTAATCCCAGTCAGCCTCTCGGGTCATCTGAGGCGACTGGGACTCCGTGACGGACCGCTCCAAGCTCAAATGCAGAAGGCGGTGCTCCTCGATACCGCCCGCATCGTCCGCCGGTTTCTTTCCCTTTCCCCCTAACCCTCGGCCGTTTGGTCTCCCCTGCCGAGGGCTTCCATCTGGTTGGGTTTTTATTTATTTATGTATTTTTTATGTATTTATTTTATTTTGTTGATATTTATGTATGTTTATCATTTTCATTTACAATTATATATTTATACAGCCCAACCAGATGAGAAAACTATATAGATACCCCTAAATAATAATAATAATAAATTTATTTATTTCCCACAATTTGATTGTAAACAGCTTAAAAAATATACATATGTTGTACGGGGAACTGGTGTCCAAACTAGGTAAAAACCTGTATTATGGATCACCAGGCCTCCACCCCTTGGATCAATACAATCTTTGTAGTATGGAAATACAAATAAGAGAGAAAGAATGCAATTGCATGTTAGGGTATGTGTGTGTGTGTGTGTGTGTTTCTTTGTGTGTTTGTGTGAGTGTGTGCTCTGTTTACCCTACGCCAATGACTTGGGATCAGTTATCAGATTATAAGAATCTTAAACCACAAACCGAAAGACTTATGTCGTTTAACATTATAAGAATTAGCGATTAACACTTAGCAAGTTTTCTGTCATATTTTAATCCAGCGTCTCCAAATATTTGGAAACATTTCTTTTACAGGAGTTTTTTGTTTGTGGTAAGAGATTTAAAATTTTATTAACTTTATTATATAAATAACCTCCCAAGAAAGTAAAAGATTTTTTTGCGAAGCTCGAATGAGGTTTTATTTTACATATAGCATCCTTACGTCTTTTTCCTTTTAATATTGATGAATCATAAGGTAATAGAGAATGTTGCCTATTTACGGTGTACAAAATATAAAGCTGTCGAATCGTGAGCGCTTGACTTTTTTCATATAGATCGCGCGTTGGAAATGTGTACGGAATGTTTTGAAATGGGAACGTGATGTTTTGAGTATAGCGCGTTGAGCTCTTTCCAGTTTTATGAGAATAGATTTGGATGTTCCTCCCCAAATTGTGATTCCGTAAATTAATATGGATTGGCATAGTGTTAAATATAACATTCTAATAATGTTCGAATTACCTACGTTACGTAACCTCTTAAATATATACATTAATTTACGAGTTCTTCTAGTAAGCATATCTATATGACTGTTAAAGCTTAGGTTATTATCTAAGTAAATTCCTAAATATTTCATACTATTAACGGACTACAATTTTGGACAGTTACAGTTTTCCCTCTCACTTAGGACAGAACAGTTATGAGAAGTAATTGAAAGATTAATAGTTGGCATATTTCCTTTCTTATTAAATATTAGATACTTCGTTTTATCAACATTTAATGTTAGAACATTATCATGTAACCATTGAGTAACTAAGTTAAAACCCTTTTGTCCATAGCGGAAGAGTTCTTCATAACTGTCAGCGCTAAAAACTAGAGCAGTGTCATCTGCGAATGATGTAATTTGACCATTTGGTATCTGTAATTTACATAGGTTATTTATGTAGACAAGAAAGAGGGTAGGACCTACAATACTTCCCTGCGGTACACCATAGATAACAGGTAAATCCTTACTTATAATATTTCCTATCTTTATACGTTGAATGCGGTTTGTTAAATAGCCAGTAAAGAGTTTTAGTTGTGTACCCCTGACTCCAACCTTTTCAAGTTTCTTAATCAGAATTGGGATAGAGACCGTGTCGAATGCCTTGGCTAGATCTAGGAAAATTGCCATACACTTTTTGTTATTGTCAAGTTCTTTGAAAATATAGTTTGTAAGATCATGGACTGCGTCTGTTGTTGATAAACCAGATCTAAATCCAAACTGTGCCTTGGAAAAAAGTAAATTCTTTTCAAGAAAACCGGTTAACCGGTTCTTCATGATCTTTTCAAGAATCTTAGACACTGATGGTAAGATAGATACTGGTCGATAATTATTTACGCGGTCCCTAGCTCCATTCTTATAAATAGGAAGGATAACAGATTTCTTAAAAGCAGAAGGAAATATGCCATTTTTATTGCTAAATTACAGACATGTGTTAAAGGATGTGCTATTATATGTTTGTATTATTTTAATATTTATACTGATATTATCCCACCCAACAGCATCGCTTTTTAGTGACATAATTAACCTTTCGACTTCTGTTATTTCAGTAGGCATTATTACTAAAGATCGGAGATTATTTACTATTTTGCTTGACGACGAATCCTCGTCTTTTGACCTTCGCGTTTCTTTAAGTATATTCTCGGCAAGATTTTTTCCCACGTTTGCAAAGTATTCATTTATCTGTTCAATGTTAATATTTGGAACTGTACAGTTGGATATAAGTTCAGTTGCAGGTGTTTCTACTTTTTGTCTATTTGTTATATCATTAATGGTTTTCCATAATAATTTTGGATTACTTTTGGCCTTAGTTAGCTCTTGTTCTTCGTATTCTCTCTTTATTTTTCTCAATAAGTTATTGCAGAAGTTGCGATAACGGGTGTATGTTAATTTAGAGTTTGGTTGGTAGGATTATTTTTTAGCTTTTTGTGAAGTTTATCTCTATTTCGCATATATCGTAGTAGACCTGGAGTGATCCACGGCTTTTTAATTCGGTTACGTTTAGAAAGAGTGATAACATAAGAATTGGATTCTATCGCCTGAGAGATGGATTCAATAAGATAGTTTGCAGCATAATTTACATCACTGGATTCAAATAGTGCTTTGAAGTTAATATTACTTAAACTTTTAAGATTTTCAGTTTTTGTTTGTAGATCAAGGTAAAATATTACAGTTTCGTGGTCAGTTAAGGTTGTTTGCGCTACATAAGTAAATGCATGTAATTTGGTTTGCAATAAAATGTGGTCGAGGCAATTTCCATTACGCGTAGATAAGGAATGTGCTGGAAGAAAGCCATGGTAAGCTGCTAGTTCTAGATATTCGCATGCATTTGCCTCTAAGTTATTACCTTTAATATTTAAATTTATGTCCCCTGTTAAAATAACATTCGTGAATGTGGCAAATTTAAAGAGAATTTTATTCAATGAGTTTAAGAAAAGGGAGATATTTCTGAAGGAAGGAGGGCGATAAATTGCAATAATAACAACATCAATATTAAGTTTTAATATAAGACAATTTGCTTCAGAAAACTCTGGTTCCTCCATTACAACTGAGAAATATTTTTTAGTATAGATTACAATGCCTTAATTTTGTGAACTGTTAGAGGTTGTCACAAATGTACGATAACTATGCAATGAAGGTACGTTGGAATTAGCTTTTAGCCAGCATTCGGTCAAGACAATCACATCTCAGTCAATTTTTGATCTTGCCATGAAGGTTTCTAATCCAGATATATTTCGAGATATGCTACGAATATTTTGGTTCAAAATTTTTAGGTAATGATTGGGGCTATTTCTGAGGGACCGGCAGTCATCTATATCAATTTTAGCAAATTCTGATACGGAAAAGGAGTCAATATTTCTTTGTAAATCTATTATTTTATTCGCAGCGAATATTTATATATTATACTGTGCGTCATCGTCAGATAATAAGTGAAGCTCATAGACATCCTATAAATGTTGTATGTGCTCAAGTTATTATAAACAGTAAGAGTAATTAAGATCTTGTTTAAGTAAGATATTATGCAATTTAATATTTTGTACTCATTCGACTCAAGCCAAGAAGTAGGCAGTATGTATCGCAGAGAATCACTTGTAAGATTATTAATGTTAGTGCGTAAAGGTTTGTGTGTAAATAGTGTTAGTGTAAAATTTTGTTCATGATATATCTTAAGTAGAGTAATTAACAAACTAAATAAGTTTAATAGTTTAAGTAGGTTAATTAAAAGTAATAGGTAACAAGAGTAAAATATTGTATACTTATAATAACTAATGTATGTTAGTCATTTTTCTTTTTCTAGCTTAATAAAATCAAGCTCCGAATCAATTCTATTAGGTAGGTCGCCGTCATTCTTCTGTAGGTATACTTGGCCATAGGATATCCAGCAATATTTAAATTTGTTTTTCGTAGCAAATTTTTTAGCCGAAACAAATAGTTTTCTAGTTCTACTGGTAAGATTTTCAGATATATATACAGGTGTTTTACTCCATGAATACCCAAGTGCGTAGTATTGAGTTTGTTATCTTTGCTTTGTTTCCTATTAAATAAAATGACAGACTTTAACAATGTATCCTTGAGTATTGTAGAGTTTAGTTCAGCTATGATTGACGTTTTACCAGTTACGTAATTGGAACGAAAAACATCTTTTAAGTCATTTGGCTGAATTAAGACATCAACTGATTTTCCCACCTGCACTACAATATCCGTTAATGCTTCTTTGGATTTCTTTCCATTAATCGGTACATTTCTTATTTCTAAACTCGCACATCGTGATCTTCTTTCCAACTGTTCGATTCTTTCCTCTAATTTATGTATGTACTTCCGGTCATTTAATCTTTCATCCTCAACTTTTTTCAGTCTCTCTAAAATTTCATCATATTTTATTGACATAAATTCAACCGATTCTTGTAGTTTTGCGTTCTATGCCATTAACTCTTCTTTAACAGCTTTTAGCGAATTTGAGTGTAAAAGTTGACCCGCTTTAAGTTCTTTAAACATATTAGAAATTTCGCTTTTAAAGATATTAAAATCAATGTTGTATTCGTATTCGTCTTCACGCCTTCGCTTAATGCTTCGCTTAATTATCAGAAGTTAATAGTTTAGTTATCTTATCATACTTCTACTAAGATTGACGACTCATCATAAAATTGTGTATACGTAAATAACGTAATTCATTATGAAATTGTTGTAATTGTAAACATTTTTGTGTCTTGTGGGTTTACAAAGAAGTACCATTCGTGTATGCTTCCTGAAAATGGTTTCTTGAATTTTTATTATTTATAGTTTCTTTTTCCTTAACATCAAATTACTTTGCAAAGTGAATATTGTACCGCAATGATAAAAAATATTAACATGTTGTGTGAATTTTTTTGTGTGGATTCAAAAGGCGGAAGTTCAAAAGCGAAGAGTGTATTATTCCAAGAGTTTGACAAACAGTTCCCAGAAATTTGCTTTCGCGAGAATAATTTAATAAGAATTAAATATGGAAGAGTGTGGCGTTCTCTTGATCTTGAATCTTGGATGGGGAAGCCTATGATCAGCTGGGTTGTTTGATATTCTGTTATGATAACGGTGATGATGATAGTGAAATTTCCAATATTAATACAGGGTGACCAACTTATTAGAGGTATACAACTTTTTGCCACCATTCAGTATTAGCGTCTAATTTGATAGTTGTTCATTCATTTTATGATTGAGGAATATGTTTTAAATATCAAAACGTTCTTCCTTAATACTTTTACTATTGCGGAAACTGAAAAATTTGCGACCAATTTTCGGTGTAAATCACTTAGCTTCGCGACTAATATTAGTTTGGTGGATATATTTGAGCAACATGGCATTGTAACAAATAAACCAGTGTCTCATCGTGCCAGAAGAGCTCATACGGAGGAAAATATTTAAAGTGTTTGTAAAAGTGTAGCCGAAAATCCGTAATCGTCTTTAATTATTTATTTATTTATTTATTTATGCTTTATTTGCACACCAAGTACAAAAAGGCGGACTTAATGCAACAGGGCATTCTCTACCAGTCTACCTCCAGGCTAAGCAGAGAAAATATTGTGGGTGCAAAGTGCAAACAGCTAAGTAAATAACATCTATGTCTACATAATACATACAGTATATATATATCTATGTCTACATAATATATACATATATATACATAAATATATATAAGTACATACATACAAATATTTACTTAATACTACTTATTATACACATACTACGTATTATACATATATATATATACATAATTAAATATAGAAGTTTCTGATTCAAACTCCAATAACAAAATGTAAAAATGAAATGAAAAACCACAAACTACTCCTGCAACGTTAGATAGTAATTCCAGAGCAAGCGTTTGAACGATGCCTTGCTCGTGGCTGCACGGACACTGCCCGGTAACTCATTCCATAATCTTACTGCGTGAGGGGTAAAAGATTTGTGTAAAAAGCTAGTGTGACAGAGGGGAACATGGAGGTTAGATTTTTCCGTAGAACGGAGACAACGATTATGGGTATCACCTTGATACTGAAATTTGCATTTCAGATATTCAGGGACAAACGGATCGTTTAAAACTGAAAATAACGTGCACAGTGTTCTGAAATGTCTGCGATAGCGGAGAGGTAGCCATTTTAGCTGAGAAATATAAGAGGAAATGTGGTCGTATTTACGTAAACCGAAAATGAAGCGTATGCAATTATTGTGAAGTCGATCCAGTTTGTTTAGAAGTTCTTGCGAAGCATCAGCATAGCAAACATCTGCATAATCCAGAATAGGCAACACTAAAGTCTGTATTAGCATTGCCTTAGTCCCTAACGGTAAAAAATTCTTGAGACGATACAGATAACGCAGAGTGTTAGTGACATTTTTGCTCACTTCATATATATGCGGTCGCCAGCTGAGGGTGTTGTCTATAATTAAGCCAAGGTTTTTAACTGTTGTTGAGTAAGGAACAATAACATTATTAAATATTATGGGAGGTAACGCCTTCATATCAATTTTAGTCAGTCTACGAGAACTACCAACCACAATAGCCTGACATTTTGATGGATTAACCCTGATGCCAAATCTGTTTGACCAATTAGAAATACAATTGAGATCACAGTTGAGCTTCTCAATCGCATCATCGATACATTCCACCTCAGCTTGAGCGTAAATTTGTAAGTCATCAGCATACAGATGGTACGAACAGCGAATGTGGGGTGTAATGAGATTTATAAAGACTGAGAACAAAAGAGGAGAGAGAATTCCGCCTTGAGGAACGCCAGCAGACAACACTCAACAATCAGAGATAATCTGACCTACTCGAATTGCCTGCTGATGACCCCGAAGATATGAGGAGAACCAGTCCCGCGCTGACGAAGAGAAACCTAGTTGATAAAGTATAGCTAGAAGAATATCATGATCGACAGCATTAAAAGCGTTAGAGAAATCTATTAAGACTAACACTGTCAATTTTGAGTTCTCCATTCCAGTACGCAAATCTTCCGTAACTTTCAAAAGAGCTGTGGTAGTACTGTGCCCCGGCCTAAAACCAGATTGATATGTGCTGAGAAAGTTATTTTTGAAAATGTAACTAGAAATTTGTTTGTGGACACTAGCTTCAAGAACTTTAGGTAAAAAAGGGAGAATAGATATTGGGCGAAAGTGAGAAAAAGTACTGGGGTTATTTATTTTGGGCAGCGGAATGACAAATGCTTATAAGTGAAGGAAAATCCCCAGTCAATAGTGAATGATTAATTATGTGAGTAATAATAGGAGTAACATAGTCTAGAATTAAGGTGATCATAAGTCTATTCACATCATCGAAGCCAACTGCCATAGACTTAATACAATAAATGGTCTTTTTTATATCCTCATCAGCAACGGGAGAAAAGTTAAATGTGCAGTTATGAGATTGTGGCATGGAATGCAAATAAAAAATGGTACTTGATTTAACAGAGGCCTGCATTTGGGTAGTTGAAGAAAAATGTAAATTGAGATCACTTATAGAAATGATTGCAGGGTCCACGTTACACGCAGGCTTACCGACCCCGATCGTCCGGAGAAATTTCCATGTATCAGCCATAGAAGAGTTTATGATATTATCATGAATGTAGCGGCGTTTAGCGGCTCGTACCATCTGATTACATCGATTTCTCGCAACTTTGAATTTTGTCCAGTTAAGTTCACAACGGTTCTGCTTGAATTTTCTAAACATCTGATCGCGCTTAGACATAGCCTTACGGATATTTTCAGTAATCCATGGCGCAGGCGAACGTTTTAACCTAACGTCACGAATAGGTGCGTGTTTGTCAAACAGCTTATGAATATGAGAATTAAATGTCGTAATCTTGTCATCAATACTCTCTGCGTTAAATGTATCGCTCCAGTCTAAAAGCGAAGCATCATGTTGGAGCCCTTCGACATTTATCCTAGCAAAATTACGCAGACGCACTATAACTGGCTTTACTTTGGGAGGTTTAATTTTATAGGAAATAAACAGCAAGTCATGTCGCGAGAAACCTGGAGCGGGGAGCTGTCCGTGGCAGGCAACGCGTTCTTCTGAGGAGACAAATATCAAATCTAACAATGTATCATCAGCAGTAAGATTGTGATGGGTGGTATCAAGTGGAAGTATTGTAAAATTTGCCGACTCAATAATTGAACGCAAACCACGCGATCTAGGAGTATCACTGAGAAGATTCGTGTTAAAGTCACCCATCAAAATATGATGTTGATAATCAGAGCAAATTGAAAGAAGTGCCTCTTCAAATTCACATAAATAACTTGAATTCGGTGGACCATAAATTGCACCAAGCACAACTTTATTTCCACTAGCAACAATCTCTAAAAAAATATATTCAACTGATCCAGTATATTGTGATGGTGAGGTTGATAAAATTTTGTAAGGTATACCACTTCGCAGGTATACTGCCACACCACCTCCTCTTTTATTAATGCGATCGTTACGAAGTAAAACAAAACCTGGTATTCCGTAAGAAGTAGAAAGCAGAGTTGGATTTAACCAGGTTTCTGAGATAAGTATCGCGTGGATGCTCTGAATGTTAAACGTTTCTAAAAGTTCAGTATAATGCTGTGGAATACTTTGGGCGTTGATGTGACAAACGTTGAAATTTTTATTATAATTATTGAGTTAATTAACTTAATTACTGTTACTGTTAATTACTGCTTATCTTTTTAATATGAGTAATTTAGTATAGGCATAGGTATATAGTAATAGGTGGCATGATTTATTTAACAACGTATACAATTTTTATGTGTTTCTTAAAATATTTCAACTTTAAATACGTTGTGATTTTGAGCTAGCATGTCAATCATATTAAATATTTTAGTTGCTTTTCTTATTTCTATCTATTACAAGGGAAAAGTAAGATATTTTTTTTATAGGAGAGGGGGCAAACGAGCATGCGGCTCACCTGATGGTAAGTGACTACCGCCGCCAATGAACAATCGCAACACCAGGGGAGTTGTAGATGCGTTGCCGGCCTTTTAAAAAGAAGTAGGCTCCTTTCTTGAAGGTCTCTAAGTCGTACCGGTCCGGAAAAATCGCTGGTGGTAAATTATTCCACAAGGAAGTTGAGCGAGGAAGAAAACATCTTCTAAATCGCACAGTGGTAGACCAACAATCATTCAGATGGTGCCGATGGTATCGGAAGTTCTGCTGCGATGTGCAATCGTGAAATTATTCTATTTTAATTATAAAATAACCTTACAGTGATTATACTTCATTATTCATTCATTCATTCAAAGGGGTCAGTGTAGAAGTATGCTCGTCGCGACCCCTGCCAGCCCTTTTCAGGGCTGCAATTCTATACAGCTGCGCACCCATGCCAACGAGGATTAGGGCGTCCCCCCAAGGCGACGCACACCAGCTCGTCCCCGTTGGTGTGGAATGCAGCGCGCAAAGCGGCGATGGGGACCGCCACCCGTCACGCACAGCCCGAAACGGCGGAAGGTGGAGGACAGAGTGCAGAGTTGGCACGTGGAATGTTAGAGGAGGCATGAGAGATAAGACGAATGAGTTGATCCAAATAAAGGAAGAAAGAGAATTAGTTGTCGTGTGTATGTCGGAGACCAAACGGAAGGGCAATGGTACTGAAGAGCTCCCTGGCGAGGCGTTAGCTCTATGGTCCGAAGTCCCGGAGAGCGAGAACACCTGCCAGGGAGTGGGGGTGCTGCTGTCGTCTCGGTTGGTCGATGTTATGACTGAATATAAGGTTGTGAACTCAAGAATTCTCTGGGTTCGCTTTAAATTGGGACTGACGAAGGTATTCTTTTCGGTTGTTTATGCGCCGGTAGCTTCGTCGTCCAATGCTGAGCTGGACGAGTTTTAGGAGAATGTAAGAGAAGTTCTAGATTTGTCTAGGGGAAACGAAAGAATTGTTGTATGTGGTGATTTGAATGGATGGGATGGTACCGCTCGACCAGGGTACGAGTCGGTGCTTGAAAAGTTTGGCGATAAAAGGGTTAATGATGCTGGCAAGCTTATACTGGCGGTATGCAAGGAAAAGGGTCTTCTTGTGACAAACACTATGTTTAATCACAAGAAAATCCATATGTATACTAGAGAAAGAAAGAATGAGAGAAGTATGATCGATTTGTTCCTGGTGGATGACCGACTGCGAAAATAGGTGATGGATACGCGAGTGTTCAGGGATGCTGACGTGGGAACGGATCACTATCTAGTGATTACTAGATTTAGGGGTCTGTTCGCGGGTTGGCGCTACCGGACGGCAGTGACAGAACCACAGTCGGTCTGTCGCATCCGAAGCTGGAAGCTTCAGGAAGCGGATACTAGGGACAAATATCATGCGAGGGTAGCCGAAAAGCTTGACACCATCGATGGCAGAAAAGAATGTGTGGAAAGAACATGGCAGAACCTTACGGATGGAATGGTAAGTGCAGCGGAAGAAGTGTGTGGAACAATAAAAAGAGGCAGTAGTAAAAGAAGTTTTGGTGGAATGATGAAGTGAAAGAAGCTGTAAAGAAGAAGAAGAAAGCATGGTTAGACTACTTGTCCTCTAGTAATGATAATGATATAAAAGAGAAGATGAAAGAAAGATATAAGCTGCAGAAAGTTCACACGAAAGCATTGATTGAGGAAGTGCGTGAAAGGTGTAGAATGGAAGCGGACGAAAGGTTGTCGCACAACTTTAAGGAGAACTCCAAACTCTTCTGGAAAGAGGTTGGAAGGACCCGAAGTGGTGCGACGTTCTTAAGAATGAACAAAGTGCTTTCGAGAACCAATGACGTCCTCTCCGAAAAATCGGATTCATGCAGCGATGGAGCGAATTTTATAGAGAAATGTATGCATGTGATGATCTTAGTGAGGGATCCGGGGATGACGCCGTGACTGGTACGCCAGACCCGGACCTCGATGACACTAAGGTCATCAGTATGAAAGAGATTGAACGTGCGATTCGAAGTTTGAAATGTGGTAAGGCTGCGGGACTAGAGAGAGTTACTACTGAAATGGTCAAGTATGGTGGGCCTCGCGTCTGAGACCGCTTTTATCTGCTGTGCAATTTGTGCTGGCGGACGGGGGATGTCCCGGATGATTGGCGATCCGCGAACTAGAAGATTTCCTGTGCTTTTGTGGATCTTGAGAAAGCATTTGATAAGGTTGTAAGGAAAAAATGTGGGAACTGTTGCCGGGGCATGGTGTGGATGGTCGATTGCTAAGGGCTGTGCATTAACTTTACTGAGACTGTAAAGCCAGTGTGCAGGTAGGGCATGACCTGTCACCCATGTTTAGCGTCCAAACGGGCGTAAAACAGGGTTGCGTCATGTCTTCCTGGCTGTTCATACTGTATCTCGACAGCTGTTTACAGAAGCTGAAAGATAGCTGTTTGGGTGTGAAATTGGGTGACATAAAAGTTAATTGTCTGCTGTATTCTGCTGATGCAGTGCTTATTGCACCATCAGCGGCAGAACTACAGGCATTAGTCACGTGTATGAAAGAGGAATGTGAAATTAAAGGTCTCCGTTTGAATGCTAATAAAACTAAGGTTCTGGTATTTGAAAGGGACGAAGAGAGAACGAAGTGTGAAATATGGGTAAATCAGGAATGTCTAGAACAGGTAAATGGAATTGTATACTTGGGGAGTGCTTTTAGCCGGGATGAAAGATGTGATTTAGATGTGTCGCTGCCAGGAACAAAGTCAATGGTGCCCTGACTGCGTTAGTCAAAAGGCAAGGCGTAGTGAAGAGTGCACGCCATGCAATACATAACGCAGTGTTGGTACCGACTTTGTTATATGGAAGCGAAACCTGGGTATGCCAGAAGAAGCATAAAAGTAAGTTGAATGCAGTGGAGATGCGATCTCTTCGTAAAATTTGCGACGTTACCATGGCCGACCGAAAGCGAATCTAAGAGATTCGCAATATGGCAGGTTTGAAAGATGACCTTATCACAAAAAATTGATAAGGGCGTACTTCGATGGTTTCGTCACGTTGAGCGAATGAGTGAAGACCGAATATTGAAGAAAAGATATAGCGCGAAAGTTAATATTAAAAGGTGTCGAGGTAGACCAAGACTAACTTTCGAAGACCATGTGAGCAAATTGCTCGAAGAGGGGAGGGTCAAGAGTACTCGGATACCTAGACGTGCATGTATGAAGAAGATAATGAATCTGAAAGAAGCGAAAGAGGTATGTAAGGATCGTGACATTTGGCGATCTGTTCTCCCTGGCTACCCCGTCAGGAATTGTGCGTGAAGATAAGTAAGTAAGTAAGTGTTTATACTTCCCACAGGTGGGTACATCATCATATCTGAGAGAGTTTTTTTGGAGCTGGGAAGTATTTATTTCATGATGCACAGCGTGTTCACGAACTCATTTATTTACCTTCAATTTTAAACTTTAAGTGTTTTTACAATATTTTTCTTAACTACCAACTTCATTTTAAATAAATTTTAAATGCTATTAACAATTCGGTTGGTTTGGAGGAAGATCTTACTAGCGCTTATCGCGTACTATGTTGGTACTTATTTCCTGAGCTACTTCGCCACTCCTTCCTTTATTATTCTATAAATTTAATAACTTACCTCAATCCCCATTCTCTCGATTATTGAAAACCTGTCATTACCCTTCGAGGATACCTTGAAAATGAATCCTAGTTTTTGCGGCGTGGCTTATCCGGTCGTCGATCGAATATGATATTGAGGTCGAATTGCTCGAGTCTGTAGCATTGGTTGGTAAAATTTGACTGTCCAAAAGAATAGAATAGAATATTTTTTTATTCAATATACATTACATGTGTAATTCTTATTGAAAGTCATTTTTTACTATACCACTGATTCGAAAAAAAACCCTCTGTCCTGGGAAGAACCAGCAAGAAGCCCAGCGGGACTTTTTTTTAAATAAATTTTACAATATAAATTATTACGAACTATTTACAAAATTTATGTTAGAAACTGCTTGAAAGATCTGGTGAATGGTGCCATTGGACATATTACAGAAATCATATGGCCCTGTTTCCAGAGAGCACAAATGTATGATACTGACATACCATCCGTCCATATAGACATCGGTAAAGACGGTGTTCATCTCATTAAACCCAAGACTGTACAATTTCAAGCAAAATATAGTCACGGCACTGCAGAACGAAGAATGCTGCCAATTATATTATGTTGGGCTTGCACAGTACACAATATGCAGGGTAGTACTTGTCGACCATGCTTTTGTATACTTAGGTTCGAAGCTTTTCGCTGCTGGTCAAGCATACGTAGCCTTAAGTAGGGTAAAATCATTAGAAAGTCTCCTTATTGAAGAGCTAGACAGTTCGAAATTAACCGACAAACGACCTTGCAAGAATGATGCGTTGAATGAGATGATCAGACTAAGAAACCTGTACAGCGACAACTAAAAAGTAAAAAATGAATTAAAAGTAAAAAGAAAACACATTTTTAAAACAATATTTTATTTAAATGCGTTAAAAATAATAAAATAAACTTTTCCTTTAAAACTTTTACTATCAACTTATAACGTCATTTCAAAACTTATATGATATCAAAGCTTGTAGCTGTGTAGATAAACAGAATCTGATTGATTTTAATTTTTTAAATTTTCAAAATAAGTAAATAAGAGTCAGTAGAAATGAGTAGAAACTTAAATCTCGAGACAAGCTTCGTTCCCGTTAAGTGCGTAAACAAAACCAGTATTCGAACGTATAGAAATAACTTTACTACGAAAAACTCCACCAAAAAATATTAAATAAATTATTATTTGCACATTGATTGTGGTTTTATTATCTCTACATTGGGTGGATAGTAAGGGTATTGTCAAAACCCTGCTTTACCGATGCACGTGTCAGTTAGAGATAGATAGATTGGTTAAATTACAATTTTTGTAAAACCGACTTCAATATAAATGAAATGAGAAGATCATCTATGTAGTTGAAGTCAATTAAATACGCACTATTAAGGATAACTATTGGTCAGATCTTAATCAAATTTATATGACAAGACATGAGAAGTACCAGCTTTTAAATAAAAAAAAGAATCATCAAAATAGGTTCACCAAGGAAAAGTTTTGTAGTAACACGTATAAAAAATACAGTCGAATTGGGAACCACCCTCTTTTTTAAAAATCGTTTAAAGCTATTATGATTTTCAATATAAATTTTTACATTTATTGAATTACACTACATTACTTTGTTCGGGTTAAAACTTTGAATAAACTAGACTATTAAAAGCGTAATCACTCCCAAGTTCTAAGATGAAATACCTTACAGCTTGAAATTAAACTGGACGTTTTACTTATATTCCATCATGATTGTATTGTTATATGCATCTTATATTCTCATAAAGGCCGGCAACGCATCTGCAATTCCCTACCTGGTGTTGCAGTTGTTCATGGGCGGCGGTAGTCACTTACCATCAGGTGAGACGCAGACGCTCGTTTGCCCCCTCTCCTATAAAAAAAACATTGCTGTGTTTTGGTCTGTTGAGTATAGAAACCCAGTATATAATAATTACAGGCTGGGATCCATCGTTATCTTCAGAGTTCAGAACGCATATATGCATTTTGATTCTTAATCTATGATAGATGAGAATGTCTATAGACAACCAAATTCACTTATCATCAGGTTATTTTATAGGGTAAGGGTGACAAACGTGTACACAGTCCACCTGATGTAAGTGGTTGCTGTGGCCCAGAGACATCTACATCTATCCTCTATAACAAATCAAAATGCAGATGCGTAATCACCCGTGAGAACTAAGATGGAATGCCTCGTTTTCAACAAAGAGGGTACACCATACGAAATACAGCAGCGTTAAAGCTGTTGCTATTTTACGCCGGTATTCTGTGAGAGCGTGGTCCTTCCCCGGTCGAGTCGACCCATTCGTGTTACAACTATGCCTATAATATAGCTGCAGCATGGCTCTACCACGTATAAAAAGGTGGAATGTGTGCTCGTTTGTCACCCTTATTCTATAAAAACTTCATATCCTGCGATCACAAGTTTAAAGATGCTCAGCGAACTTTAAGATTTGAGAGATGCTTGGAGTTTTCTGCGTGATAGAACCCGTTACAAAGAGATGTAGATAACATAATAACAAGAGTAAGTGGTTACTCCATTGCAAGAGGTTATGTTTGAATCGCCCCTCACTGTAATGATGGTAATAATAACCATTCGATTAAAAACGTGTCGCTACGTAACGAATATGCTTATGGATGCCATAGACGGCCCAGTTTACCGTCAAATTTGGAGCATGCTTAAGGCGGCATCCAGTTTGCAGTGCATCGATGTAGATCACTCGCGTTAAAGTTCACCATCTAGTTTGCATGAACCATGGCGTCACCAGTGACAGGCAACGACGTGTTAGTTATCCTAGGTTAATTGTTCAGACTAACATCATACATACTTGACCGCTCATGAACACGTTCAAAAATCTTGTTCAAGTCGGCAGAATAGAAATTCAATTTTTGCTTCAAGCCTTCAAGTAGTCTTGTCATGCGCACTAATAGCTATACACCGTCAAATTGCAAAGTTGGCGGTAAACTGGATCGTGTATGGCATCAATTAGAGACAATTAATCTACTACGCAAAGTCTGCTGTAATATATAAAATAAAGGTAGTCTAATTTAACAGCTAGCAATAAGCATAATACTAGTACATGGGCGACAGAGCTTTTTTCATCATTAAGAAAAGAATCTTGGAAAGTAACAACATCATCTAAAACATATATTCATCAAAATCGTTACGAGCGTTTCCAAGAAAATATTAATTGAATGTACGTAATTATTACATACATACACAATAATTGATTGTAACGATAATAAAATCAGTCGACTATCAGTTTTAAGTGTTTAACTGTGGTGACATCTGTGTTGCTAAACAGGTAAATAGAATTGCAATTTTATTCGTATTACAAACCAGTTCCGGCCGCGACGGTTTAACATTATCTTTTCTTTATCATTCGACAACATGCTAACAGGTGGCGTTGTTTTAAATTACTTCACTTCCACAAAAAATATTTGGTTCTATTGTTGGAGAAGACATATTTTACTTTTTTTTTTAATAAAATTTGATAATTTATATTCTGTATTTAAAGTCAAAGCGACTAGCCATATTACGAGACCTGCTAGATTTCATTGAAAAGAAAAGAAAAAAATAACGTTGAAACAAATAAATAATTAAATATTATTATTCATTATGTATCTGTTGTTTATTCATTATCCGTTGTAATACCTGAGGATGACAATGCGTCTGCATTTAGACGCTTAATCGAAAAAAGATTTAGCAGGTATCTATGTGCTACAGCCTCCGCTCACTGTCAAGTGTACTCGTTTGTCACCACATATTCATTAAAAAAAAATAACTTCTTATATCTCTATGATACTTGTGTCTCAAATAAGTATGCTAGATATAAAATCAAAAGTAATTACTGGTAACCATCTTTAATTTGGTTTCAGGCGATTGAATATAAAATTTTTACATAAACTAATATCTATTTCACCACCTCGGTTCGAGCCGCCCGGAGAAAACCGAGAAAGCTGCCGCGTGGCTCTACGACTGTTAAAATAAACAACTCTACCACTGTTAAAAGTAAATAGATATTTGTAAATATTGAGTATTTCAACTCGTCGAAATAGTTTTTGTTTAGTGTTTAGTATATTTAAAGGTAGGATAAAATAGTTGAAAACAGTTTTAACGTAATTTAAGAATAATATATGTATATAACCTATCTATAAGGCAGGGGTGCGAAGAATCTCCGGGAGGAAAACCGGCGACGAGGTTCGCCACCCGTCACGTTCTGTCTCCCGGAGGGGCGAAAAGTGGATTGCGGAAGCCCGTCTGGCTACATTGAATGTATGTGGAGGAATGAATGATAAGATGGATGAAGTATGCGATATGATGCATGATAGAGGAATAGACGTGTTATGTGTAAATGAGACAAAACGGAAGGGAAAGGATGCCACTACACATGGCATGTATACCGCGTACTGGCCGGGTGTAGACGAGACCGAGCGGGCATGCCAGGGAGTCGGTATCATCCTTTCAGAAAGAATGGGTCATTGTGTGATAGAGTATGAATGTGTAAGCCCGAGACTGCTATGGATACGAATGAAAGTGGGCTTAAAGAAGTTATTTGTTTTAGGGGTCTACGCCCCAGACATGTCTAAGCCCACTTATATCCGAGAGCAGTTTTGGGAGTTGGTAAGGATGGTGCTAATGAAATGCAAGGTTAATGAAAATATTGTGATATTAGGCGATTTTAATGGAAGGGTTGGGGTGAGGAGGCTTGGTTATGAAAGGATATTGGGAACGTTTGGTGATGAAAGTATAAATGAGAATGGTGAAAGCCTTCTCGCCGTATGCGTGGAAAAGAATCTTTTTGTGACGAACACTTTCTTTCATTATAAGAAGATTCACACGTATACATGGGAAAGACGTGATGATAGAAGTATGATAGATTTCATAATTGTTGATGAAAGAATGAGGAGCGCGGTGGTAGATACAAGGGTTTACCGGGGCTCTAACGTAGTGACGGATCATTACTTGGTCTTATGCCGAATTAATGGTCTTTTCAGATGTTGGAGGCATCGGACATCTGTGTCTACTACTGCGTTACAGCATATAAGAACAGAGAGGTTACAAGATGAAGGCGTGAAAGAGAAGTTTAAATATAGATTGAGAGAAAGTATAAGTGGTATTGCTGAATTGTGTATGTAAGATTTAGACTTGGAGACTGTGTGGTATAATGTCAAGAAAGGTTTAGTGGATGCAGCTACCGAAGTATTTGGTGTAAGTAAGAGAACGAATGAAAGGAAAAATAACACGTTATGGTGGGATGATGAGGTACGCATGGAAGTTGAAGCAAAGAAGAAAGCATGGCTAGATTTACTAGCAACCAAGGCTAGTAATTCTAGCAGTATGAATGATGATATTGAAAGGAAAAAGGCAGTCTTTAGACACCTAAATAAGAGAGTAAAAGAAGTAGTTGAAAGGAAAAAGCAAGAAAGAACGGATAAGAATGATAGAAGAATAGAAGAATATCGGATAACTTCCAGGCAAACATTAAAATGTTCTGGAAGTACGTAAGAACTACCAGGGGACATTCAAAACAGCCTAGAATGAATGCTATACGAGACCAGAATGGCTGTATTCTGAATGACGAAGTTTTGAGTTTAAGGAGATGGAAGGAATACTTTGAAAGCGTGTTTATGAGTGATGAGACGTTTGAATTAAATGAAATAGAAATTCCGGAAGAAAAGGAAATAGATAGAGATATAAGTATAGATGAAATAATGAAAGCAATGAAAAGTATGAAAGCAGATAAGGCAGCCGGTTATGATAAGTATCTCTCGAAATGCTAAGGGCTGGAGAAGGAGTGGTGGCAGACCTGCTGTACACTTTGTTTAATTTATGTTGGGAACTTAAGCGGGTACCGGGAGACTGGTGCAAAGCCGTAATAGTCCCAATATATAAAGGAAAAGGATCACAGCAGGACTGTAAAAACTACCGTGGTATCAGCCTTCTTAGCATTGTGGGAAAACTGTATGCTAAGGTACTAATTGAAAGAGTTATGAAAGAAACTGATGGAAAAATTTGGGATGTGCAAGCGGGATTTAGAAAGGGAATGGGATGTACGGATCAGGTCTTTTCCATGCGCATGAACGCGGAGAAGTTTTTGGCCAAAAACCAATGAGTTTTTTGTGCGTTCATAGACTTGAAGAAGGCTTATGACTGAGTGGACAGGGATGTGTTATGGCTAACACTGAACTCATTTGGGTTGAGCGCTGGCTTGAAACGGACATTGAAGTCTCTATATAGGGACTCTAGTGCTTGTGTCGGGATCAACGGGGCCTACTCGGACTGGTTTGGCATCCATAAAGGTGTCAGACAGGGCTGTGTGGCTTCCCCGTGGCTGTTCAACCTATTTATGGACAGTTGTTTGGAAAATACGAAAGGAGAAGAATGCGGGTTAAGAATGGGTGAGTTAACCGTCAAATGCCTTTTATACGCCGATGATCAAGTCATACTTGCGTCGTCGGCAGCCGAGTTGCAAATGATGGTTACATTAATTAACAGGACATTAAAAGAAAAGGGAATGAGAGTGATCGAAAGTAAGACGAAAGTTATGGTTTTTGAAAGAGAAGAAAGTAAAACGATTTGTGAAATAAGAATAGAAGGGGAGTTGGTAGAGCAAGTAGATGAGTTTGTGTATTTGGGATGTGTGTTTAGCAGGGATGGTAGATATGATAAGCATATAGAACGAGTGAATGCAGGAAATAGATTGAATGGGGCTCTACACTCTATTGTAAAAAGTCAGAATGTGTCCAAAAAGGCACGTATGGCAATTCACAATGCTATGTTGGTGAAATGTTGCTTGAATGTATGGTAGTAAAAGTTGGGTGTAGCAGAAGAAGCACGAGAGTAGAATAAATGCTATAGAAATGCGGTCATTACATAGAATGCTAGGGCTGAAGCTGAATGACAGGGTGAGAAATAGTGTGATAAGAGAAATGTGTGGTTTGCAAGATGATGTTGTGACTAGCATTAAGAAAGGAATGCTTCGGTGGTTTGGTCATGTAGAAAGAATGAATGAAGAAAGAGTGACAAAGCAAATTTATGTTGCAGAGGTGAATGGCAGAGTCGGGAAGGGTCGCCCTAGGCGAAAGTTTATGGACCAAATTGGCGATATATTGAAAATGGGCCAAATTAAGAGTACCTTTAACCGACGAGCGTGTATGCGTAGGTATATGGATGTGGAGGAAGCGAGAGAGGTGTGTCAGGATCGTGCCAAATGGAAGTCCATAGTTTCTGCCTACCCCTCTGGGTGACAGGCGTGAGTGTTTATGTTATGTTATATAACCTATCTATTTCATAAAATGATAATGGCAACACGTCGTCCTGCTATAACTGTTGCGGGGATGATTGCTTAATTTTTACACAAAGAAGATTATTCATTAAGTAGAACACTGCCATAGTCCGTTTTTTTGAGATATCTAGTCATATTCGGAAAGCACTCAAAGGGTATTTCAAAAACTAAATTAAAATTAAAATTACTACTATCGTCTCAAAATTTTATAAGACTGTTATAGATAGCTTAGGTTTAAATGATTTTCTGAGAGGTTCTATTCAGAGTTACAAGGAATGCATATGATTCCGCTAAGTGAGCCATCTCTAATTTAACCCAGAATGGCGCGGGGGATGCATAACTCCTACCTCCATTAGAGAGAAATTAGCGGAATATTTCATTTAAGGACTTTTCTTCCTACTTTACTTTCTTTTCATAAATTTAAAATGAAAAAGGTAGGAACTAATTATAAATAAACTTAATATACAGAGACATAACGCAACGTAAACTAAAACACTGATAGTAGAATCCGTTTCTCTTTTATTAACACATGCAAACACTTCACTGTTCTTCAATGCAAACGACCATTATTTCACTTCATCCAAATCCATCTCGTACATCATGTGAGGTGCCCGTATACTAGATAGACTCACGTTTGTACGACGCGGCGGTAAGTTAACTATAGGTAGGGGTGTCGCTACATCTATCCCTGTGTAGATTGGTGATGACTTATCTTTATTCTGTTAATCTTGACGCCCCAAGGTACTTGAGGGTTATGACCCTATATTATTAAAATAATATTTAAATATCCAGTATTTGGCACATATGTATTTAATGATATATGTATATGCCAAATACTGGGTATTTGAGTATTCCCTCAACACATTGTTTGGTAGGCGTTGTTTACAATTTAGTAAAAATAATCTAACTGTAAGCGTCGAGTTTCTGGAGTTTCATGTCCTCTAGATATACGGCAAATGGCATACTATTTGCAGCACAAAAGGTTGCCTTCGTACTTTAAGAGTTACTCTTCACAGGAAGATCCACTGTACAGGACTCTGTTGGTTGGTTGTTTCAATGTTGTTGTGTTGTTTGGTGTGGAAGTTTCCTTGGAATCGTTAGCTATTATCGACGCTATATACACGACTTTGCAAAAATAACCCAACTATTGACAACATGCTTAAAAAAGCGCAACAAAATTATAATTTGTAGAATAAAAGGATGTAAAAAATATTTATGCTATATTTTATTCTTCTTTAAAGGTGGTGGTGTTGTATGGCACGTAGTCACGTAGTTTCGGCCATTTAAAATGTGCTGTTATTGGAATGAGTTACCAGTTTAATTTCATAGATATGTAATAAAGTTATGTTCCAATCTATTCAAAAATGTTATAGTGCCTAGATGGATAAATCTGTGATTTCCATGTAAAAAGTGGCGTCGGTTGTGCCTTTAGCTCAAGTTTTTACACTAAATTGTTCGTATCTTCTTTGATTGAAGTTTTATGAAAAATGCATGAAAATATGAACAACATCCGATGGTGATACGAATTCAATTTGATAGACGATCTCATGTTGTTATTTTAATGAATCGTAGTCATAGTTTATGGGTTAATTGTTCTAAAAAATTACGAAAAATTATCTCCCAATAGTTCCTAATCCCATTCTTCCCAAAATATTTTTGCTCAACATTCGTTTTTCCCTTTCTTTCCAAAATTTTAGAATTCTGTGTTTGCAAGCAAATTTCAACTTTTATTTCGAAACATAACCTTGCGAGTGTATTTCAGTCTGTGTTTCGCTTTGGTTATAGTACCACTACTGCTTTAATTAATGTTACTAATAATATCAGACAAGAAATGGAAGATAAAAGATAGCAGTACTGGTACTAATTGATTTCTCAAATGATTTCAACACAGTTGATCATGAAATCCTCCTTTCCATACTTTCTCATCTGAATTTTGGCCGTACTGCTTTGGAATGGTTTGCATCTTATCTTCGCAGTCGATAGCAGTCAGTGTGTGTGGGACAAATGACCTCAGCTTGGGCTGATGTAGGTGTAGATGCTGGTGTGCTGCAAGGCGATATTCTTTCTCCTGTATTTTTTAAAATTTTTATAAACTTTATTACCCCCATCCTGGGCTGTTCGTACCATCGTTACGCCGATAACCTTCAGCTGATATCCATAATGGGATCAAAGAATTTAATGACAGCTTATCAGCTATCAAAGATTGGTCTACTCGTTATGGAGTTTAGGTCAATTCTTTAAAATGCCAAGCTATACTGGTGGGTAGCTCAATGATGCTGGCTAAGATTAATCTTGCAGATTTACCTCATATTTATTATGATATTATTATTATCCCGTTCAGTAGTTCTTTTCTTGGCCTACAAATCGAAAGCATGCTGAATTGGAGAACTCTGGTTTCAGAAGTGAGTCGTAAAGTCATTGCTACGTTTTGCTCTCTATATCGTTTAAAACATTTTCTTCCCACATAATTAGAAACATAAACAGAAACTTTTTTATTTAATATAGATTATAAATAATGCTTATTGAAAGTCACTCTTTTGTGTAATTACCATTGGTTCAAAAAAACCTCTGTCCTGGGAAGAACCAGCAAGAAAACCAGCAGGACTTTTTTTTACAATAACAGCTTACAATCATGTATGTAACACAAATTACCAACACAAAAAATTAGAAATAGCTTGCTAGCAGTCACCTCATTTCCAGGGGTTATTATAATCTATTATATTTTTTAATATTATAATAACCCTTCTTATACAAACTTAGTTTAATAAAGTTTTTGAACTTAGAGCAGATCAAATTTTTTATATTTTTATAGAGAAATGTATGCGTGTGATAATCTTAGTGAGGGATCCGGGGATGACGCCGTGACTGGTACGCCAGACCCGGACCTCGATGATACTGAGGTCATCAGTATGAAAGAGATTGAACGTGCGATTCGAAGTTTGAAATGTGGTAAGGCTGCGGGACTAGACAGAGTTACTACTGAAATGGTCAAGCATGGTGGGCCTCGCGTCTGGGACAGCTTTTATCTGCTGTGCAATTTGTGCTGGCGGACGGGGGATGTCCCGGATGATTGGCGATTCGCAGTCATTTGCCTTTATATAAAGGTAAATAAATGTTCACATTTTGACTGCGGGTGCTATCGGGCGATCAGCTTGACCAGTTTAGCAAGTAAAGTTTACTTGAAAATTTTGACACTTAGGATGCAAGAGAAATCGGAAAGATTTCTATGGGAGGCACAATGCGGATTTAGACCTGGAAGAGGATGCACGGATCAAATGTTTTCTCTCCGCATGATCATGGAAAAGCTTCTTCCTGCTAACCAGATGATTTTCTGTGCTTTTGTGGATCTTGAGAAAGCATTTGATAAGGTTGTAAGGAAGAAAATGTGGGAACTGTTGCCGGGGTATGGTGTGGATGGTCGATTGCTAAGGGCTGTGCAGTCACTTTACTGTGACTGTAAAACCTGTGTGCGGGTAGGGCATGACCTGTCACCCATGTTTAGCGTCCAAACGGGCGTAAAACAGGGTTGTGTCATGTCTTCCTGGCTGTTCATACTGTATCTCGACAGCTGTTTACAGAAGCTGGAAGATAAATAGATAGAGAAATGTATGCGTGTGATGATTTTAGTGAGGGATCCGGGGATAACACCGTAACTACGCCAGACCCGGACCTCGATGACAATGAGGTCATCAGGTATGAAAGAGATTGAACGTGCGATTCGAAGTTTGAAATGTGTTAAGGCTGCGGGACTAGACAGAGTTACTGCTGAAATGGTCAAGTATGGTGGGCCTCGCGTCTGGGACAGCTTTCATCTGCTGTGTAATTTGTGCTGGCGGACGGGGGGTGTCCCGGATGATTGGCGATCCGCAGTCATTGTGCCTTTATATAAAGGTAAAAGATTACATTTTGACTGCGGATGATATCGGGCGATCAGCTAGACCAGTTTAGCAAGTAAAGTTTACTCGAAAGTTTTGACACGTAGGATGCAAGAGAAATCGGAAAGATTTCTATGGGAGGCACAATGCGGATTTAGACCTAGCAGAGGATGCACGGATCAAGTGTTTTCTCTCCGCATAATCACGGAAAAGCTTCTGGCTGCTAACCAGAGGATTTACTGTGCTTTTGTGGATCTTGAGAAAGCATTTGATAAGGTTGTAAGAAAGAAAATGTGGGAACTGTTGCCGGGGTATGGTGTGGATGGTCGATTGCTAAGGGCTGTGCAGTCACTTTACTGTGATTGTAAAGCCTGTGTGCGGGTAGGAAATGACCTGTCACCCATGTTTAGCGTCCAAACGGGCGTAAAACAGGGTTGTGTCCTGTATTCCTGGCTGCTCATACTGTATCTCGACAACTATTTACAGAAGCTGAAAGATAGCTGTTTGGGTGTGAAATTGGGTGACATAAAAGTAAAATTGTCTGCTGTATGCTGATGATGCAGTGCTTATTGCACCATCAGAAGCAGAACTGCAGACATTAGTCACGTGTATGAAAGAGGAATGTGAAATTAAAGGTCTCCGTTTGAATGCTAATAAAACTAAGGTTCTGGTATTTGAAAGGGACGAAGAGAGAACGAAGTGTGAAATATGGGTAAATCAGGAATGTCTAGAATAGGTAAATGAAATTGTATACTTGGGGAGTGCTTTTAGCCGGGATGGAAGATGTGATTTAGATGTGTCGCTGCCGGGAACAAAGTCAATGGTGCCCTGATTGCGTTAGTCAAAAGGCAAGGCGTAGTGAAGAATGCACGCCTTGCAAGACATAACGCAGTGTTGGTACCGACTTTGTTATATGGCAGCGAAACCTGGGTATGCCAGAAGAAGCATAAAAGTAAGTTGAATGCAGTGGAGATGCGATCTCTTCGTAAAATGTGCGACGTTACCATGGCCGACCGAAAGCGAAACGAAGAGATTCGCAATATGGCAGGTTTGAAAGAAGACCTTATCACAAAAATTGATAAGGGCGTGCTGCGATGGTTTCGGCACGTTGAGCGAATGAGTAAAGACCGAATATTGAAGAAAAGATATAGTGCGAAAGTAAATATTAAAAGGTGTCGAGGTAGACCGAGACTAACTTTCGAAGACCATGTGAGCAAATTTCTCGAAGAGGGGAGGGTCAAGAGTACTCGGATACCTAGACGTGCATGTATGAAGAAGATAATGAATCTGAAAAAAGCGAAAGAGGTATGTAAGGATCGTGACACTTGGCGATCTGTTCTCTCTAGCTACCCCGTCAGAGATTGTGCGTGAAGATAAGTAAGTAAGTAAGTAAGTATGAAGAAATTAAAGATCGATTGTGTCAAATGGAAACTGAAAGAAAAACCCATTTAGCCTATATACAAACCCTTGAATTAAGGGTGGAGAATCTTGAGAGATTTCAGAAACAAGCTAGTATTGAGATAAAGAATATCCCTGCCAAACATAATGAGACTAAAGAAGATTTGTTACGGATAATAAAAACAGTTGGTGCAGTTATTAATACCCATATTGAAGACACCCACATTCGTGATGCATTTCGATTGAATATAGATAAGAGGGGAAATAGGCCGATAATAGTAGACTTTTCAACTGCTATTTTAAAAGAAAAGATTTTGACATCTGTAAAGAATTATAACCTAACAAATAGTACCAAAAAACTAAATACAGGAGATATACAATTTGAAGGACTCCCTAAACCTATTTTCATTACTGAATGTCTTACTCAAAAAGCAAAGAAACTATTCTACCTCTCCCGAGAGTTCAGTAAAAGGAACTCTTATGCTTATTGCTGGACTGCTCATGGGAGGGTATTTCTTCGTAAAAAAGAAGGTCCCATCACATCGGATTGATTTGGAAAATGACCTGAATCAATTGCAGTCGCAATTTTCTTTGTGACTTAGTATTCTACTTCGATTTTTATATATTATTTTTAACATAATTTTATTGTTCTCTAAATGTTTAAGTCATTCGTATTCTATTGTTAAAGTTGATTTAAAAACTTAACACATATTACCACAAACACATATCATATATTTTCTTATAATTTTCAATAATAAATATAACTCACATTCACTTACACAGGCTAACCTAAGTCTTAATTCATTAAATCTCTACATCACAAACAATGTAATTACACCGGTTTCAAAATATAAACTTATAATAAATGGCCAATTGAATGTAACTACGATATGCGCAATTAATTATACACTTATTAATGATTTTACTTGATAATATCTCTGATGACATTGATTCAGTTTCTGTTTCCAAAACTATGATCTGCACTCCAGAAACTCTAGTTAATCACATCAAACAGGCCGGGAATTCTTTAATAGTATTTCACACTAACATACGCAGCGTAACTTGCAATTCTGATGCACTAGCCATTCTATTGGAAAGAATTTGTTTTCAATGTGACGTCCTTGTACTAACAGAATGCTGGCTAAGCAAATTATCAACTATACCTGAAATTTCTGAGTATACGCCTCATTCTTCTGAGTATAGGAACCAAAACGACGGTGTTCTACTATATATAAAATCTGAAATAAAGTATAGTATATCCCAACCTTTACTTTCTGTTTCGAATGGTCTTATTGTAAATTTTGAAAATGAATATGCCATATTAGGTATGTATCGATCACCTTCACAAAGAAATATAAATAAATTTTGTGATAGCCTTGATCTCTGTCTTGCTTCTTTAGCTACTGTAAGATCAGTGGTCTTGATTGGAGATATCAATATAAATATCTCTCCTAATAATAATGAACTTAACAAGATTTAATGGCGCATCATGTATTTTTAGCAGCCCTACTCGCAAAGAAAGTTGTATTGACCATGTAATGTTGAGATCTAATAGATATACTGCAACATATATACTGGATTCGCTTATTACTGACCATGCTTCGATAGTGTTTCATCTAGATTGCAAAATTATAAGGTGTCCATCTAAAACCACTACTCTCAAAATTGATTATCCACCATTATTAAAACAATTATCTGATACAGATTTTAGCTTTATATACAACATCATGGATGCCAATGATGCAGCTACCGCTTTAACTAACATTATTACTGATGCCATCATTTCTCATTCTAATAAAATAAATATTTCTCATCGTAAGCGTTGCATCAAGCCATGGCTAACTCCGGGATTGGTACGCTGTATAAGACAAAGGGACAAATTGCATAAAAAAGCAAAGCGTGATTAAAAACAATGCAATATTACAGATTACTTATACAAGGTATCGCAATTTTTGCAACAATTTGTTGAAAAAAATTAAAACTGCCTATGAGAAAACTGAGTTCTCTAAAAATAAACGCAATCCAAAGGGTACTTGGAATACTATAAATAAAATCACATACTTAAAACAATATTCACCCCCACCCTATGAGTTACTAAATTTAACTCTAGATCCACATAAATCTCTCAATATTGTTAATAATTACTTAGCGGAAATTGGCTTAACTTATGCTAATGCAATATTAAAAAAACAACAAAAAAATGGCCATCGGCCATCCATATATCGTTAAACATCGAAGTAAATCCGACCCTTTGAATAATTCCATGGTATTGCTCGATACAGACTGTTACGAGATAGAAGCTATTATCACAAACTTAAAAAATGATTCAGCCACAGGAATCGACAGAATACCTACGCTACTCATAAAACGTGCCAAAAACGGCCTGATCCCACTTGTAATATATATGTGTAACCTTTGCTTCAAAACTGGTGTTTTTCCAGACATCTTAAAAAGGGCTTTAGTTCATCCAATACATAAGAGTGGTGACAGAGACAGTGTTGAAAACTACCGGCCAATATCTGTACTGAGTGCGCCTTCTAAAATTCTTGAAAACGTTTTAAATCTTAGACTTACAAATTTTCTCAAATATAATAATATAATTTCGGATAAAATTTGGATTTGTGAAAGGTAAGTCTACTGAAGACGCAACTTTAATCCTAACTGAGACGATTGCAAAACATCTTGATAATAAGTCAAAAGTAATAGGTGTTTTTCTTGATTTATCAAAGACCTTCGACACTGTCTCTGTTCCCCTACTTCTTCACAAAATGGAACTGATCGGCGTACGGGGGATTGCTTTAAATATATTTCGATCTTATTTATCTAATCGGACGCAGTTAGTTAAAATCGGTGATCACACTAGTTTACCTGAAACTGACTTGTTTGGAGTTCCACAAGACAGCGTACTGGGCCCAACTCTTTTTCTCGTTTACGTGGATAGTTTATGCAAAATTACTGCAAAATCATTTCGTATGCCGACGATATAGCTTTAATTGTACACGGTAAAGATTGGAAAGACGTCCAATATTATACAGAGTTTGCGCTTGGTAAGGTCATGTAGTGGTTTAGTAGTAACCTACTGACACTTAATTTAAAGAAAACGAAATATATTACCTTCACTTACCGTGTTAGTACCCAACCATCGGCGGAATTTCATCTCAAAGCACATACATGTAAACAACAAAGCAAATGTAACTGTCCAATACTAAGTCGTTCCAGTCATATAAAATACCTCGGACTCATCATAGACTACTGCCTATCTTGGTCAGCGCATATTAGCAACTTAACCTGCCGTATTAGAAAATAAATACCAATTTTCAGAAAATTGAGGAATTCAGCTGATTTTGAAACATTGCTATGTGTTTATCATGCTCTTGCTCAGAGTTTACTACAATATTGCATTTTAACCTGGGGTGGAATTTGAAAGACAACTCTACTCCCCTTAGAATGTGCACAGAGAGCAATATTAAAGGTTATGCTGGGTAAATCACAAAGATATAGCACTGAACTTATTTATAAGGAATGTTATGTACTTACTGTAAGACAACTATTTGTCATGTCTGTTATACTACGTAAGCACAAAAATACAGATTTTAAACCTAATTTAAAACGAAACAAAAATAGAATTTGTAAAATGACTTCTCAAAGAACTGCTCTAGCCCGTCGACAATATTACGTCATTAGCAGTCATTTATATAATGTAGCAAATAAAATAAGCCATATTTACCCTATGTACCTTTATAAATGCAAGAACAAAATTCTATATTGGTTGCTAAATCTTAATTACATGGAAACAGAGAGGTTAATCAATTTTTAAATACTAACGCACACACACACACACACACACACACACACACGCGCGCACACACACACACACACACACACACACACACACACACACACACAGACACACACACACACACTGGTTTGTGGTAATTAGAAAAAAAATCTCTTTATTTTCTATATTTATTTTAACATGTTTGGGTATTGTATAGCGAAATGAAATGATTTTTGTACTACTTAGGGTGGAAGACGCTGACGGCTGTAACAAAGTTTATACTAGTATGGCCGCCAACGCTAACTTCTTTGAAATATTTTTTGTAACCTAAAATAGATATAATACATAAGTGTAATTTTTCAAACTGAGAGTGTAATATATTATTATTATTATTATTATTCTTGTTTACGGCACCGAGTAATATAGTAACTCGTTCACAGTTCAGGCTACACGCCTTTGGATCTCCTTGCCCAATGACATCAGAAAATCACCCAATAAGGACGCTTTTACAAAGGTGATCCGTAATCATCTATTGAAGATAATGCATTTTATATGATTCATTTCTTTAGTATGTATTGCTAAACAGATACATATGTATATTCATAGTCCTTTGTATGTACTAATTATAGGTATATGCATTTAAATATATATATTTGTTGTTAAATACATGTATTATATATTTGTATAAATGTATGTCTAGTTTATTTATTAGTGAAATGTATATATTATGTAGTTAATTAACATTTTTGCTTAGAGTTCTTTATTCCCTGGTGTTGCAGTTGTCCTCTGGTGTTGCAGTTGTTCATGGGCGGCGGTAGTCACTTACCATCAGGTGTTTGTTTGCCCTATTTCCTATAAAAAAAATCTAAGAGGTAGAGAATGCCTCAACGCATTAAGTCCATCCTGTGTATCCTTTTGTTTTAAAGAATGCAATAAAGAATAATAAATAAATAAATAAATCAATAAAATATCGTTTATATGTAGAAATTGCAAGTATGATAATTAAAATTACAGGTTTTTTTATTAAATTTGTTGTGTGAAATTTCATTTAAAAAGTATTCTAACCAAAGTTCCGTGGTAGTAATCGATGCATTGTTAAATAAGTTTTTAACATGCTCCATTAAAATTTGTATTTTTTCTCTAAAAAATATTTATTTTTAAAAATAATAGTAATCAGTAAGCTAAAAGCTCTGGCTAGTCAGATCGATGCCAATTTTTAGTCTTAGCTTCTGTAATTTTGGTACAGCCCATTGTACAGTGTCGTCATAGGCAAGTTGTTTTATTACCCAGGCTATCCACTAGTCTCCAAAATAAAGATAATGGTTTAACTCAGCTCGTAACAATATTTGTTTTCCAAGTAAATACTTCACCGGCCACGTAACTTTATGACACGTAATTTAATGTGTAGCCATCTCTTCCAGGGTCAACCCCAACATCAACGTTCGTACTGAGGTACTCACAGCGTATAATAATTTCGCGTATTTAATTGTGTTCTGGATGCATTTTTTTGATGCATTGAGAACACAATCCTATTATATTTTCACAATTTTTAACCCATGCTCCATTTATATTATGGTTGTAGCACGAATGGGTCGCCTTAGCCCGGGAAGGTCCACACTCTTACAAAATACGAGCGTGAAATAGCAGCTTATAGTAAGTGTAGAGAACCTGAGATCTTATTTAGCGGAAACGAAACATTCCGTCTTAGTCGTTTGGTGTGACAACGCATTTGCATTTTGATTCTAAATCGTGGATAGATGTAGATGTCTATGGGCCACTTACCATTATATGAACTGTGTACTTGTTTGTCGTCCTATTCTATAAAATAATATGCTGTTGCCTCATCATATCACTAGGTAGATTTTTCTATTCTTTTAAGATATGCATAATGTCTTGAAATAGTGTAAATATGTTAACACGATGTTTACACAAAGAAAATAAATGTACAAGTACTATAGATTTATTGTGTTCGCGTAACTGTGACATAAATTTACGGCGTGGTGGAGCCTCATTCCATGAATATTTTAAGTAAAAGCCACTTAGTTTAATATGTACATTATATACGTTACTCTGATTTAATTTTACGTTAACGTTATATATCTGGGGGCACAGCAGTGCCCCCGCCAATTCGAGCAAAAAAGCAGCACGTCCGTACCATCCTTTTTTCGAAGCAGTTCAGGCCATTTCCGAAACCCTATAACTTCGTTATGAATAAAACTAGAGGCCTGAATTTTTACTAACCAATTAGGCATTGTATAAATTCGGTATATTCAAATTTCATTAAATTTGAACCAGTAGTTTAAGAATTATAACTAGTCAAAGTTTCTTAATTATGTCACTCACTGACTGACCGATCATCAAAACTCTAAGGCACTTCTAGCAGACATAGAAACTTCAAATTTGGAATACAATTATTGTTTAATATATAAATCAAGGAAAAATTAAAATATTTTACAATTTCGTTCCAGTTTTTGAGATACACCAACTGCAAAAATAACTTTGTAATCCCATATAAACATATAGTATTACAAAGTTACATTTGCAGTGAATGAATCAGTGTACCTTTATAATATGTATAATGGAATAATAGGTGTAAATAGCTAACTAGATATAACTATGTACAAAAAGAAATAAGATACCATCAAAAACATAACTTGTAAAAAAAGCCGTCTCACAATTCAGTTCTTCTACCGTAAAAATTTGTGAGATCCATGTAATACCAAGTCGGTTAATTTATTTAGTCCATAGATTGATACATAGATTCACTTGGCAATCGCACTAAACAATCTAATTTAATATAATATGTATTACTTGTGAGATATATTGTGTTTTCATGCGATTGCCAAGTTAATCTTTGTATTAATCTATGGACTGAATAAATTAACCGACTTGGTATTACATGGATCTCACAAATTTTTACGGTAGAAGAACTGAATTGCGAGACTTGGCTTTTTTTACAAGTTATGTTTTTGATGGCATTTTAATTTTTACAGTTTATTTAAGCACAAATATCGCCTACTTTTATTGTAAATTTGACAACTAAATCATGAACATGACATATTATTTATAATCACCAGTGATAGTAATTAGTAGCCAACTTTTTGGTGTTATTTTTTTTTTTATAGGAGAGGGGGCAAACGAGAATGCGGCTCACCTGATGGTAAGTGACTACCGCCGCCCATGAACAACTGAAACACCAGGGAGGGAATTGCAGATGCGTTGCCGGCCTTTTAAAAAGGAGTACGCTCTTTTCTTGAAGGTCCCTAAGTCGTATCGGTCCGGCAAAATCGCTGATGGTAATCGATTCCACAAGGAAGTCGTGCGAGGAAGAAAACATCTTCTAAATCGCACAGTGGTGGACCGCCAATCATCCAGATGGTGTGGATGGTATCGGGAGTTCTGCCGCGATGTGCGTTCGTGAAATTTGGCGGCTGGGATTAATCCGAACAATTCCTCAGAGCACTCCCCATGGTAGATGCGAAAGAAAATGCAAAGAGATGCAACATCTCTTCGCAGTGCCAATGAATCGAGCCGATCGGAAAGGGCTCGGTCGTTGACGATTCGAGCCGCTCTGCGCTGGATGCGGTCAAGTGGAAGGAGCTGGCACTGAGGAGCCCCTGCCCAGAGATGGGAACACTATTCCATGTGAGGCCTAACCTGCGCCTTGTAAAGTTGCAGGCGGTGTGCCGGCATGAAATACTGTCCCGCTCTGCTGAGCACGCCAAGCTTTTTAGAGGCTAATTTGGCCTTCTCTTCCAAGTGACCACGAAACTGCACGTCACTCGATATGTCGACGCCAAGGATTCCGATACTGGCTGAGGCAACTAGGGGAGTGCCTTGAAACTGAGGAGATACGACAAAGGGGTTCTTTTTAGCGGTAAACGCGCAAACTTGTGTCTTCTGAGTATTAAACTGGACTAGATTTAGTCGCCCCCAGTCCGAGACTTTGTCCAGCAAAGACTCGACTTCAGACACAAGTTTATTCCGGTACTCGGAGACGTTTTCCCGAGAAATATTAGCACGGCCGGCGTATAGAGCATCACCAGTGCTGTCATCCGCATAGCAATGAATGTTACCAGTTAGCAACATATAATTGATATGCAGAAGAAACAGCGTTGGTGATAGCACACAGCCTTGTGGAACACCAGCGTTAATAGGCTTGCAGTCAGAACATGCACCGTCTACAACGACCTTGATGCTCCGATCTGCAAGGAAGCTGGTGATCCAATTGCTTAATTTCTAGGGAAGCCCATAGGAAGGGAGCTTCGAAAGAAGCGCTTTGTGCCAAACCCGATCGAAGGCCTTCGCAATGTCCAAACTAACGGCCAACGCCTCCCCCTTGGACTCTACTGCCTCCGCCCATCTATGGGTCAGGTAGACCAGAAGATCACCAGCTGATCGACCCCGACGAAAACCGTACTGGCGGTCACTAATCAGCTGGTGATCCTCAAGGTACCGGATGAGCTGGCAGTTAACAATGGATTCCATTAATTTGGAGAACAAGGAGGTGATCGCGATAGGCCTATAGTTGGACGGGTCTGAGCGGTCGCCTGTTTTAGTTATATAGGATACACTTCGAAGAGTTGGTATTTTGTAAGAGCATGGCCTTTCCCTAGTCAAGGCGACCCATTCGTGCTACAACTATAATATAGCTAATGCATGGTTCTACCAGGTAATGGCTAATCTATGATTAAAAATGTGGGATTGTGCTCTGAACGCATCAAAAAAGATAAGTGAATAATATTTTAAGCGACTTCAAAAGAGGAGGATGTTTTCATATCATATGTAAGTTTATATGTCTTTTATGCATTTTCGAGCATTAACAATGATTGTTTATGACCTAAATTAATGATTTTTCTTTTATTAAATTGATTAAACTTCATGCGAGTGCTATATAAATTTTAATAAAAATATGAAGATTTTATATATTTAAACGATATTTTACTTTTTACCTTGAACTTGTGATATTCCTAAAAGGGTAAACAATAATCTTTTAAAAAAGGTTTAATACAACTATAAAAAAAATATTTTATTTTTTATAGTTTTTGAAGTCAGTTGTTACTAATTTAAAGGTTTTTTTATTCAAAATATTATAAGTTGTAGTGTTATGGTACTTACACATCATTATACAATATTTTTAATTTATTTTTCCATTCTGTTTTTGATTTTCTTTTTGCATCACCTTTATTTCCATAGGATCCTGTAACGTTTTTAGACCATAACAAATCATTTTCACTTCGTATTTTCACGCTGTCAAGGGAGTCTACCTTTTCGATCTTTTATTTAGTTCTCCGTAACTCTGCAATTTCGGGTTTCGTGCGCGCTGTTGCGCTACCTTTTTTCCTATATCAATAATATCTCATTTCTTACTTAAATCTTGCCGTTTTTCAATTATGAGCCTGAAACCAAAAATTGACATGTTTTGACATCGTTGTTTATCTGGTTGTCATGGCAATTTTTATTCAAATTCGTTACCGGTCTGATGTTTTTACTTCAATATTTCCACATAAATACTCTTTTCCTCTGGGCCATTTACAAAAATTTGCTTTTAATTTAAATAATTTCCCGTTCTCTCTAAAAAGGTATAAAAGCCGAACAATCGGCCAACAAATAAGTCTCGCTTCAGCCTCCAAACTTGAAGCATCTCCTAAAGGCCTTATCCCGGGGCCGCACTGCCCCGGGATCCTGCAAGCCTTTGTCTTCACCTGAAGTCATCGCCTAGCCTACTCCAAGCGCGGGGCCGCACTGCTCCGGGATCCTGCAAGCCTCTGTCTTCACCTGAAGTCGTCGCCTAGCCTACTCCAAGCGCGGGACCGCACTGCTCCGGGATCCTGCAAGCCTCTGTCTTCACCTGAAGTCGTCGCCTAGCCTACTCCAAGCGCGGGGCCGCACTGCTCCGGGATCCTGCAAGCCTCTGTCTTCACCTAAAGTCGTCGCCTAGCCTACTCCAAGTGCGGGGCCGCACTGCTCCGTGATCCTGCAGACCTTTGCTTTCACCTGAAATCGTCGCCTACGCCTCCACCTACTAGTGCTCGTGCTATCTTTAGCCGCTGTGCGTGCTTGCTCCAGGCGCTGCGAGCGTTTACTCCAGGCGCTGAGAGCGCCTAATCAAGGCGCCGCGTGTGCCTACTCTGGGCGCTGCGTGTGCCTACTCCAAGCGCAGCGTGTGCCTACTCCAGGCGCTGCGTGTGCCTAGACCAGGCGCTGCGTGCCACCACCGCCAAGCGCGGTGTGCCACTTTGATCTTCAGGCTCCGCTTTAGTATTCATCTTATCTTTATTTTCTATTTAATTGTAATTCACGTCACCCATCACCATCATCATACTTCATTTTTTTAATATAAAATTGTAAATATCTTTTTAAAATTTTAAATATATTATTTTCTTGTTCTATTTTTGTTATTTCGGTGTTGTTAGGTTAGGTTCTTTTTTTTTATTGTCGCTTCACGACAAAGTTATGTTTAAATTGAATCCTAAAATGTATGTTTCACAAATTAATTATTCTAATTTTTCTATTTAGATTTATGTAATAATAAATAAAATGTTGGTATTCATTCTGCTATTTGGAAGATGTATTAAGGGACAAGTTACATTACATAACGTAACTGGATGGTTGGTGAAAGTAAATGCTAACAAAAAAGTTGCGGATGATGTAAATACTGGTAGGTTCCTATTAATAAATCTATAAAGTGGTAACCTCGTACCGGGTGACGATTCGGCCACTATACCAAAAGTAACCTCAATGACACAATCTAAAAGAGAAGCTTATGTTTAGTAGTGAACTTTAGATATTGCATTCCTTTGCATCTTCTATCGCTTTTAGCACTGGGAGTGATAAGAGGAATTGTTCGGATTAACTTCGGCTCCGTGGCGTAGTGGCTTAGCAATGAGTTGCAACGCTGGGGGTCGCGGGTTCGAATCCCACACAGAACAAGTATTTGTATAGCCTACAAATAATTGTTCCGGGTCTGGATGTTTGTCCTTGTGCAATTTATGATTGTAAACTGCTTCTACGATACAGGAGAAAATTCTAGTGTGGGGGTATCGATTTAAAAAAAAATAAGAGGAAAGAAATTAAGAATAAAATTGCCAAATTTCACCAACACAATTTGCGAAAAAACTCACTTTATCAGCCACATCCTCTGGATTCTCGGCGGTTCACTACTGTGCGATTTACTAGAAGTTTTTTTCTTGGCATGACATTTTTGTAGAATTGCATACCACCAGCGACTGATACTACTTAAGGACCTTGAAGAAACGAGCTTACTCATTTAAAAAAATACCGTCAACACACCTGCGACTCCCTTGGCGTAGTCAACACTTACCATTAGGTGAGCCACATGCTCGTTTGTTCTTCTCCTATATAAAAGAAATACGTTTTCAAACTTACGCTGGTTACTACCTTCCTATACTGCATTACTGTCCATTTCCTTAGTTGTATGGCTCCTGGCGTTTTGCGACTTCAACTGGTAGGTACAAATGTCTCCGGGCCACCACATCAACATCAAACACAAGTTTTAGGTGATTTTTATACGTATATATAGTACAGTTCTGTCAGGCTGTCGATGAAATGTTTCGGATAATATTAATTATATAAATATGAAATAACGATAAAATGATCAAATGTATCTTATATAAAATTCAATGTACTAATTAAAATGTTTATCTATGTCTACGAAAATCTAATAATGTTATTAATATACAGTATAATAATAAGAAACAAAACAACGTAAATACGAATTCAAAACAATGTGCCATAATAACATTATGTTTGGTTCCTACATCATAACGACGTGTAAATATCTACATATGTATATACCATCATTATTTGTGACGCGATAACATTGTGGGATGACATTTACTGGTATATTCAATAACTAACGTCTGAACATAAACCGACAGCTTTTGTAATTACCGATCAAATACTACAATGTGATAGATTAATGTTAACGACATCTTCCCCTGTCAATATCCAGCTTAGCCAGTATCTCGAGGCTCGTAATAATGCCTCATTTATTATTATCAACGATTTGATACGATAAAGTGATTACAGTTCTTAGAAGTTTGTAGGGAGGTCACACACTTACATAACACAACCGCAATAACATAAGTACTATGTTATGTATTACTATTTCATCTTCATAACACTTAACGTTGGTTAATGTCTTATAGGTTCGATCCAAACATTACCATCGCTTACGCACTATAGATATATGGTTTTTTTATGACAGTATCGTGAGGTAGTGCCTGTCGCAAGCGCACCGTCACTTTTCGCCAATCGCTCGTAGCAAAGACTACAATAGTATACCAGCTGGTACTCGTAGATCCCAACGTAGAGTGCTTGCCGTTTCACATAGAAACGCTATATTATTGTCAGGTTACGTACGTGTATTATTTAATTGTCGAGGGTTAATTCTCATTACCTTACTCCGTTTACTTGCTTTGGTTGTAAGTATGCTGTTTAAGTAAGTAAGTTATTCCTATTAACGTCTTTATTTACAAATCAATGGGTAAAGATCGAAAATGAAATATATGATTAAAATAAGTAATTTTTTTTAACCTATTCACGAGAGAGAAAATTGTATGAATACTCCATCGTATTTTTCTTTATTAGATTCAGCGTCGAAGAAAAAGGGGATCTATTCCCGGATAATCCGTTCAGACTGATGAGCAGCCAAAGCCAAAGACACGGAGCATTTACAGAGTGAAATTAAAATAATTGGCATTCTTTTGATCTAAGGGTAAACTCGTGATACATACTACATTGGAACAAAAATAACGCAAATTTAGAGCTTTTAATTGCAAGTAAGTTTTTTTTTTTAAATCATATTAACAATTTTTAAAGTGATCATTATTACAAATAAACACGAAAAAAGTTAATTGTTATTTATTAAAATAAATAGTTACAACTAAATAAATAACAAACAAGAGAAAATCATGAAATTAGATGAAACTAATTTTTACAGATTTTATCGCGATGCCCGACGTTTCGGGTGAACGTGCGTAGATCGGACCAAAAATGAATATTCAAAAACTAAAGGTAGCCGGGCTAACTATCATAACATCGCGACGTCAAACACCTCAGTCCCCCTCGTTACCATGAGTGCTGTAAAGCACCCGAAACGTCGGGAATTAAAAAATTATATTAAACGCGATATAATCCGTAAAAATTAGTTTCATTTAATGTGTAGGCTTCGCGTAAATATAAGAAATCATTAAATCATGAAATATTAACATGCTGCAAACACAGTTTATCGGACACGGGAAATGATCTGAGTAAAGGAAAATTCAACGTTACATTCGAATAAAATTAAACAACGACGTAAGTGTCCACGAACAACATTCGCCAGAGGTCGCGACGTGTTGGTAGTTTGCTTATTCTTCTACTTTTTCTACATCGTTAATAATTTATTTACCTTGCAATTATTTAATATGACTAGGATACTTGGTCCGCAACGTATGCTAATGACCTCCAATTTAACCTTGTAAATGCGGAACTGAACTTCCGATGCAATAGATGACTTCAGTTTTTGTCAGTATAATAATGATACGATCAATAAACGAATCAAGTATATTGCTGGACATTGAAAAATGAGACAAAGCGTTGTTCGTTGTTCACATCCCCACAAGATAATTTTAAACTAACTCTATTTACCGTATCGACCAGATCACATGGAGGTTACGAAAACCAAAATTTTTGAACTGATAATTCTGTTTCCTATCTACAGTCTGTGGTCGTACCACATGTCGTAGTTTTCGTTTAAATTTTTCGCAATCGTTTGGCATTTTGTAATATGTTTTTCGATACTGTTTAATTGACAGTGCCTCGTTTGTTTTTCAGCCGTTTGCACCGCTTGCAACTTCGCGTGCATCTTGACAATAAGTTGTTATATACAATGGAAAAGAATCCAATAAAGGAAATTAAGTTTAAAAATATACGATCACATGTCCCACAACTGCTTATACAGGGTTATTTTTCGAAGAGTAAAGAAACTTTTATATTGAAGTTCAAATAAATAAATTATTATATAATTATTATATCTTTGCCTACTGTTTACTTTCTTTTTTTTATATGATAAGGGTAACAAACGAGCACACAGTCCACCTGATGGTAAGTGGTTGCTGCGGCCCATAGACATCTACATCTATCCTCTATTACTAATCAAAATGTAGATGCGTTGTCACCCGTAAGGACTAAGATGGAATGCCTCATTTCCAGTAAAAAGGGTCTCCGGCCACCTGCACTCACCAAGCGAAACGCAGAGGTTTTGCTGAACTCTACTTCACGCTGGTTTTCTGTGAGGTCGTGGTACCACCCCGGTTCGAGCCGGCCCATCCGTGCGACAGCAAAAGCTGCCGCGTGGCTCTACCACTGTTACAAACACTTAGTGACACGCTTACTACTAATGCTTAAGATAATAAATACATGACACGAATTATGATTCCAATTTTCCTTTCACACTTTTAACGGTCTTAGGTAATAAATAAAATTAAAAACAAATATTTTTACTTATCAACGACGTAACCGACGACTGTCCTTATTATGGCGTATTTAAAAATTGGAATAAACTATTTACAACTAAATGTTTATACACAGATAAAATACTAACGAAGAAAGTTCCGGTGAGATTGCAGACCACAGTGTAGGGACAAAGTGCGCAATCCACCTATCTTCATATTCACTATTTAAGTTATCGCTCACTGCACATGAATAGTATGATTATCTGTCAATTGTTTTTGAATTGGTAGGTATATTACGACATGTACGTTAATTTTTTGTCGCGGTAAAGACTCATTTTAGTATCTTTGTGCATCACTTAAACTTTCATTGCATTAAATGTAATATCGCAAAATTTCATGGTTTCATAGTATTCGTGGTTTGAATATTTTCATTACGTTATTGGAAAAGAAGCGTACGTAATGAGGTCACGGTTTATGAATGGAAATCAGTTAAAATAATCCATTACGACGCATTTTGAATTTAAAAGATAAACTGACATAATTTTTAAGATTCTTTTAATTAATGTTTCTTCACCATTTGCTTAAATGTTACTTATTCTGAACCTTCTCTGCAAATTTAGCCGGTTATTTAAATATATTTAAATATATATATATATATATATACTAGCTGACCAGGCAGACGTTGTTCTGCCCTTTCCGAATAACCATTTGCTTTCCCAAAAAAACTCCTGAAATTAGCAATAAAAAAATTTAGGGTCACTTATCGCGATAAAAACTATCTTATCTCTCAAGTTGGACCAAACTGCACACAGTCTGGAATTTTTTTTTATATCGGTTCTATCTGTTGAATACTTACAGCAACATGTGGTGGTTATACTACTAAATTGTAGCTTATATTAAACGTTTGTATTTTTAACATAATATCGTCATCTGACAGAATCGTTTGGAGCTAACAGATAATTGTGACTGTCAAATAATAGACAAATAATTTTCAATAAAATAATATTGTATTGAGACTATAAATTGAGATGTAAGCTATCCTATCTTTTAAGTTGGACCAAACTGCACATTGACCAAAAATTTCATTGAAATCAGTTCAGTAGTTTAGGAGTCCATCGCGGACAAACAACGTGACACGTACTTTTTATATATAAAGATATATATATATATATATATATATATACTGTGTATATATATACATACATACATAAACACTCCCGCCTGTCACCCAGAGGGGTAGGCAGAGACTACGGACTTCCATTTGGCATTTTATTTAGTAAGAGTTTTGAAAAAATTATTCTTCATCAAATGTTAAATTTCTTTAATATAAATAATTTACTTCATAAAAATCAATTTGGTTTCACAAGGGGTCGCTCGACAACTGATGCCGGTGTTGAGCTGATTAAATATATATTTAATGCATGGGAGAATTCACAGGATGCTTTGGGTATATTTTGTGACCTATCCAAAGCCTTCGATTGTGTTCACCATGAAACATTAATCAGGAAACTTAAACACTACGGTGTAAGAAGTGATGCTCTTAAATTAATTATTTCATATTTATGTAAGAGAACGCAAAAAGTTGTCATTAACAGTATGAGTTCTTCCGGGTCGATGGTACAGATGGGCGTGCCTCAAGGCTCAATTCTAGGCCCCTTTCTGTTTCTTGTATACATTAATGACTTACCTTACATAGTAGGAGATAACCATGATATAGTATTATTTGCAGATGACACTTCTTTAATTTTCAAATTAAGTCGACAATTGCTAAAATATGACGAAGTAAATAATGCTATATCTAAATTAGTAAATTGGTTCAATGTTAATAATTTGCATTTAAATGGCACTAAAACGAAATGTATGAAATTTATGACTCCAAATGTCAAACAATTAAATACTAATGTAATTTTAAATGAGGAGAAACTGAGTCTTGTAGATACCACCATTTTTCTTGGAATCACACTAGACGCGAAGCTTCAATGGAGCCCCCATATATCAAAACTAGCAAGCAGACTTAGTTCTGCAGCATATGCCGTAAAAAAGATTAGAAGTCTAACTAGTGTTGAAACAGCTAGACTAGTTTACTTTAGCTATTTCCATAGCATAATGTCGTATGGTATTTTGCTATGGGGACACGCAGCTGACACTGAAATTATATTTGTTTTACAGAAGAGGGCCATAAGAGCAATTTATGATTTAAAGCCTAAAGAGTCGCTGCGACAAAAATTTAAGGAAATTAATATATTAACTTTGGCCTCTCAATACATTTATGAAAATGTAATGTACGTACACAAAAATAAAAGTAGTTTTACAAAAATAAGTGATATTCATTCTGTAAATACTAGGAACAGACACAAGCTAGTAGTACCGGTTACTCGACTCCATCGAGTCAGTAATTCATTCTTGGGGCGATGTATACGCTTTTACAACAAAATTCCAGAAAATATACAAAATTTGACCTGCTCAAAGTTCAAAAACTTTATTAAACTAAGTTTGTATAAAAAGGGTTATTATAGTATTAAAAAAATTATAGATGATAATAACCCCTGGAAATGAGGTGATCGCTACCAAGCTATTTCTAATTTGTTGTGTTGTTAATTTGTGTAACATACATGATTGTAAGCTGTTATTTTAAAAAAAAAGTCCCACTGGGTTTCTTGCTGGTTCTTCCCAGGACAGAGGTTTTTTTTCGTCGAAACCAGTTTAGGTCGAACCAGTGGTAATTATACAAAGGAGTGACTTTCAATAAGCATTATTTATAATCTATATTGAATAAAAAAGTTTCTGTTTCTGTTCTGTTTCTGCACGATCCTGACACACCTCTCTCGCTTCCTCCACATCCATATACCTACGCATACACGCTCGTCGGTTAAGGGTACTCCTAATCTGGCCCATTTTTAATGTATCGCCGATTTTGTCAATAAACTTTCGTCTAGGGCATCCCTTCCCGACCCTGCCGTTCACTTCTGCAACATAAATTTGCTTTGTCACTCTTTCCTCTTTCATTATTTCTACATGACCAAACCACCGAAGCATTCCTTTTTTAATCCTGGTCACAACGTCATCTTGCAAACCACACTTATATATATATATATATATATATATATATATATATATATATATATATATATATATATATACAGGGTATTTTTGGAACGCTCCCGAAAACTAAGACAGCACCAAGTATACCTTTGATCATGGGTCACAAATAAATTCGATCCTGATGAAAAAAAATTCATATTTTTACAACGTTTTATTAGCTTTATTCACGCGCCATCATGTTAGTACAGCTAAATGAAACGATAATTTCATATAAAAATCATGAAAATATTGAAACATAAAACCAGCAGTGGAATTACTGAATTGATATCACCTGACTAGAGGTCAATGTACGCGCGAACGGTGATAAAAGAACGCTGGCCTTGAACTTGGGCACTGAGCGATTTATCACATATTGGTACGAAGGGGGCGCGACGGGGAACAATCCGCCAGTATTACTGTGCCTGCATGCTATTGGTTCCCGCGCTTTGTTCGCTCCAAAAATACAGTCGCATACACAGCTTACTTTGCGACTCGCGACGATGTTTTAAAAAGGAAGGAAAGAAAAATTATTTATATCTATTGTTTTATGACTAAACTAGTGAACGAAAAGGTAAATATGATAGGAGAAGGTGAATGGGGAAAATTGTGCAGTAAAGTTAAAAGTGTTGAGGAAGAATACCGTAAAAATTGCCATGTGATCGACCTGATGACGGAAGTTCAAGCAAAGATGAAAGTAATGATGAAGTAGCATCCAGTAACACCAACACACCATCAAGATCTGGCTTCCATGTGACCCAAGACGTCATAATGGACGGCGTGTCACCCTTAGCTTAAGCTTTCTTGTTACAAACTACTTTATATTTTACGATAGAAATAACAAATAATGCTCAAGTAAACATTATCCATTTTTAATTCCCACCTCTTCCAACGTTCTAAGTACCTAGTAAAACACCTATTATGATTCTACAATAATACAATTAATTACCATAATATTATAAAACAATAGCTCAATACCATGTAGTACTTTAGAACGCGACTGTACCCACACTCCCTCCGCTGTCGACCTGTATCTAGCTCGGTACTAAACAATGCTGCGGTCATAAGAAAAAAGGGCGCATCTAACAATTTTTGAATAAATGAGTTAAATATACCATTCGACTCGTGATAAGAAGGCGCATCTACAATTTTTTTTTAATTTTCACAAATATCAATATTTTAGAAATTATAGTAAGAATTTTAGACGTAACTGTTGATAACAGATGACATTTTTTAGTAGAAAAGACTTATATAAATTCAACATAAAAGAAAAGATTTATTTAACCAGTTGCTAAGTCATCTTTAACAATATTTGCATCGATTACTTAAATTTCAATTATTCTTGTCTTATTATTCTATATCTTATTATTAAGAGCTTATATCTTATTATTAAGAGCTGGTGTTTCACATGTGGTCCCATATAAATTTGATCGAGGTCAGACCAATACTTTTTGAGTTATCCATAATTATTTATATTGAAGTCGGTTGTACAAAATTTTTAATTTTTAATTATTATCGTAGTAAGTCTTGTATTTTATCCTCTTTAAAATCATTACTCAAGAGTTGCGGGTTGTTATTGTTTGTGTCTCACTACCGATGTTTTTCTACTACTTACTAAGAAAAAAAGTAGTAAATTACTATTAGCGTCCTTTCAAATTCAAAATACCTTTCCAAAATATGTAAAAATGTTAAATGAATGGCAGTTTTTCTGGGGGCACGGCAGTGCCCCCGCCAAGTCGAGCAAAAAAGCGGCACGGCCGTACCATCCTTTTCTCGAAGCAGTTCAGGCCATTTCTGAAACGCTATAACTTCGTTATGGATAAAACTAGAAGCCTGAATTCTTACTAACCAAGTAAGAATTGTATAGATTCAGTATATTTTAAATTTCATTAAATATGAACTAGTAGTTTAAGAATTATAACTAGTCAAAATTTCTTAATTTTGTCACTTACTGACTGACCGATCATCAAAACTCTGAGGCACTTCTAGCAGACATAGAAACTTCAAATTTGGAATACAATTATTGTATAGTATATTAATCAAGGAAAAATTAAAATATTTTACAATTTCGGTCCAGTTTTCGAGATACACCAACTGCATAAATAACTTTGTAATCCCATATAAACATATAGTATTACAAAGTTACATTTGCAGTGAATGAATCAGTGTACCTATATATGTATAATGGAATAATAAGTGTAAATAGGTACCTAGATATAACTATCTACAAAAAGAAATGAGATTCCATCAAAAACATAACTTGTAAAAAAAAAGCCAAGTCTCGCAACTCAGTTCTTCTACCGTAAAAAGTTGTGAGATCCATGTAATACCAAGTCGGTTAATTTATTCAGTCCATAAATTGATACATAGATTGACTTGGCAATCGCACTAAACTATCTAATTTAATATACTATGTATTACTTGTGAGATGTATTGTGTTTTCATGCGATTGCCAAGTCAATCTATGTATCAATTTATGGACTGAATAAATTAACCGACTTGGTATTACATGGATCTCACAACTTTTTACGGTAGAAGAACTGAGTTGCGAGACTTGGCTTTTTTTTACAAGTTATGTTTTTGATGGCATTTATTTATTAGGTTGGAAAGACGCAAATAGTTATATGCGTCTTTCCTTCGATGTTTTTGTGTTGCCAGGTGTATTTTTAAGCTAAGATGAAAAGGAAAATTCGTTTTATTTAAATAAATAAACAAATTATCAAAAAAATAAGTTCGTCCTTAAAATTTTCATGTCTCTACGTATATATTTCAATTTTTATATAGATACCTTTAAATATACTTTAGACACAGGGTCTGAAAGAAAAATTCATCTATTTATTTTTTATTTCCATTTTACGTTTTTGTTAGTTGCGTCCGTCTTTATTATGACGGCAGAATATAACCCGGCCGGCTCGGCTGGTGTCGCCTCAGTGACGCAGTAGGTTTCAGTTTTGTCGGGGTTCCTTATTACTTGTAGTTTTTGAAACAGTTCCGTGTTGATTTTGTACACGCGTGCGTGAGCGACAGTTCAATCGTTTTGTTTATTAAATTGTTATTACTTGTGATTACGTGTTGGTATTATTCTTGTTGTTACGTTTTTTTTGTTTCTTTTTTGTTTTAATGATGCCTAACGCGTACGTTTATAGTGATCGTGAATACGGCAACATGTTAGGTATCCGAACCTAGGTACACAAAGTATCGCTAAATAAATTGTTAAGACGCCGACGTCGTTCGGGATGAACCGAACCGAAACCCCCCCTACCCCGAACAAATGTGTCCATACTGTGCAGTGCACAAAGTGTTGAAGCGTAACCGAATGCGCCCATACAAATTGCACAAAGTGCAAGCTTAAGTTCCCGGCGATCACGACCGCCGACGAGTTTTCTGCCGTTGGTTATTATACCAGCAACAACGTGTGCCTGGTTCCATTGAGCACATTATCTGGACGGATGAGTCGACATTTACCAGAAACGGCCTGTGGAACCAAAGAAATACACATGTGTATTCAGAGGTTAACCCGCACGCTGTTCGACAAACCGGGCACCAAACCCGGCTGGTCGGTTAACGTATGGGCAGGTTTATTTAAGTGTCGCATACTGGGACCAGTGTTTCTGCCACAGCGACTGAACGGACAGCGATACCTAAACTTTATAAATGAACAGTTGGTTGACATTTTAGACGACCTATCGTTGGCTGAATATCGCCGCACATGGTTCCAGCATGATGGTGCACCTCCACATGTCGTGAGGTTCGTGGATGGCGGACTAGGACCACACGCTTGGCCACTTCGCTCACCAGATCTGACCCCGTTAGACTTCTTTCTGTGGGGTATGTGAAAGAAAGGGTTTTTAATCGTGAGTGTGATAGTGCTGACGAAATGCGCCATAGGATCGTGGATGTTTTCGACAAACTACGTACGGACTGTATCGAAGACCACACGATGATGCGCCGCCTGCAGGAGGAGACGCAACACCTAGCCCAAATCTGCCTTGAAATGAATGGAGCACAATTTGAGCCGCATCTCTTAAGCCCACGGAGGATTTAGAGCAGTAAGTTGTTTCATAACTATTTTTTTTAAATAACTTAGTACTGAACTAATCTGAATAGGTTCATAACTGAATACACGATGAATAAAAACGCATGACTCTACTCTTGGTTACATTTCCTTTAAGTATTTTTTCATTAGCGGGAAATCGAACCAGTTATTTGGGTTATTTAACCTGTAAATTCGGATTAAAGTGGCCACGTAGAGACAAGCACAGTGGCAAAATAGTAGGTTAAGTAGATAAGTTAGGTATTTGGACAAGTGTTGTAAATTATTAGGTATTGTGGTATGGCCGCTAGTTGCGGGCCGCGCGAATTTGCGTTCGCGCGTACATTGACCTCTAGTCAGGTGATATCAATTCAGTAATTCCACTGCTGGTTTCATATTTCAGTATTTTCATGATTTTTTTAATGAAATTATCGTTTCATTTAGCTGTACTAACATGATGGCGCGTGAATAAAGCTAATAAAACGTCGTAAATTATGATTTTTTTTTCATCAGGATCGAATTTATTCGTGACCCATGAAAGGTATACTTGGTGCTGTCGCCTGTCTTAGTTTTCGGGAGCGTTCCAAAAATACTCTGTATATGTTCTATCTTTTAACATAGTTCGTAATCAACCCATGGTTGCGTAATTCTCTTTTCCTTTGGTATTTTCTGCAACTTATACTTATCATATAGGTATATATACGCTGTTTTTTTTATTAAACGTCACAGATTCTCTTGAGAATTGTTTATTAAATTAGATTTTAATTTCAGATTAGTTATCATTAAGAATACAAGAAGTGATTCTTAAGACTGTGTTATTCTTCGGCAAACAAAGTATTATAGCAGAGCAAATTCCTTTTAATTACATATTATGAGGGCCGCTATGAGATGACAATGTGGTATCTGTGATCTGCGCTCGAGCGTTTGGGGCGGCTGGGATCTACCTCCTAGCCCCGGGCAACGACATCACTGGCTACTTTAGCGTATAGTGACGGCTGAAGATCCCATCATACGGTGGTAGGCCTCGCAAGGGGATGCCTGGCTTCCTAACGTCGGAGTCACTGCGTTCCGTCTGTGAGCGGGAGAACCAGTGCCTTTAGGGAACAGAAGGGCCATCAGTTGCGCCGCTCAAGACTAGTCTGGACTTCTGAGCAAAGCTATACCGGGTAACTCATTCTGGAGGGTAGCGGGATCCAAGGCATGGTCTTCCCGGTTGTCGACCGCAGGTAATTGGGGCCACAAGTAGCCAACCACGTTCCAAAGTTGACCCCGCGAACCCGCGGAAAATCCCGAAATGCTCCACAGTGCCAGTTGGCGACTAGATAGGAGGACCCGGTGGCCATTTCGAGGGGGCTCAGCCATTCCCTCGGTTACCAAATGAGTTCCTCATCAGTTAGATAAGCTCTTGAGTTTTCAATTGGAATATTGAGCGATGCCTGGATTTCTCAACGGTTTTCCCCACCAAAAAAAAAACACCCAACAACATGAAAAAAGATAAAAAGTATTTAGTAAAACAACGACGGTACGTCATAGCCCAAACTTTTGCCGTCCCTCATTGCCACTTATGCAGAAACCTAATGAAACACTGTCTCAACCCGCAACTGAGAATACATATTTATTTGCATCTCTGTTTGCGGGCAATTCTCGCTATATTCGATGTCGAAGGTCATATCCATAAGAAAGAGGTACGTAGAGCTTTGCAAAACCACACTTTTGTGAATAAGGCCAGTGGAACTGATGGTATTCCTGCAAGGGTACTTAAGCATTGTGCGCCTGAATTATCTCCTATTCTGACGCGCCTATACAACTTTCTATTAAAAATCGAACAGTGCACAAATCCTGGAAGCTTGCCAATGCACAACCAGTACCCAAAAAGGGTAGTCGAGCCGATTTCCGTAATTATCGACTAATCGCCATCACCTCCATATTCTTTAAAGTTATGGAACAGAAAGCTGCTGACATACCTTGAAACACATGACCTCGTCAGTGATTTATATAATATAAATTTAATATAAATCAGTATATTATATAAAATATTTGAAAATACTGACCAATGAATGAAAGAGCAAAGCCTGCAAATTAACCACAAAAACAAAAATTTTGCTTTTTTTACCCCTATCAAAAACCGCCGATAAAAATTAATTTTTCTAACAAAAATACAAGAATCGAGTCAGTAAATAAACACTCTATTCGGCTTAGTTTTAGATTTAAAATTTATAAAATTAACTGAAAATCTCATATTGAGAAAATTCTTAACAAATTGTTTAGTTTTGTATACGCCCTAAGTGAAATCAAAAAGACAACTGACTGCGACTACTTACAATGCCTATGCGCAGGCGTGGCTAAGATACGGTATTATCCTGTGGGGTTACAGTACAGATGCATCCATCATCTTTATCTTACCTTCATCTTAATTCGCATTATGTATAACGTAGAAAAAACTGAAAGTTTGCGTCCTCATTTTAAGAATCTTAATCTTATTACCTGCATTTGTATCTGTATATTAGAATTATACAAATTTGTTCTAAAATACCCTAATTTTATACGTAAATAGAGAAACTAAAACTTCGGCGTATAGTTTAAGGCATGAAAAAGGATTATTACGTAATGTCCATACTACCAAACTCATTAAGAAACGAAACAATTGATAATATTTTTTATAAGACAATTTAAAGTATGACAAATGTAATACTATAAAAAAATTAATATATGAATAAAAATAGCATAATAATAATAAATAATATCATCATCATCATCATTACAGCCCTTCATAAGTCCAATGCTGAACATAGGTCTCCCCCCAAGGAGTGCCACAAAGCACGGTCTTGAGCCACCTGCATCCATCGAATTCCTGCATGTCTTACCAGGTCGTCACTCCATCTAGTGGGTAAAATTCGCAACTGGATATCTAACTTTCTGAGTGAACAGTCGATCAGGGTAGTCATAGATGGCTGCTCTTCTGACCTAATGCGTATTAATGCTGGAGTTCCTCAGGAGTCGTTTTTCTCTGCAACTCTTTTCCTGCACATCAATGACCTAATTCTACCAGGTATAGTTGGGTATTCAGATAGAGACACAGAGAAATTCATGTCCAGCGCAAAGACAGAGGGGCATTAAAACGTTAATTTAGAGAAGCCATGGTCTAGTCTCCAAATGGGGTGACGACAATCTAGTGTCTTTTAACATCGCTAAAACACAGGCATGTCTGTTCTCCGCAAAACGAAGCTCATTTGTTCTGACTCCTACTTTCCAAGGTACATCTGTAAAGGTTACGGATCATTTTGAGCTTTTGGCATAGAGTTGAGTGCTCACCTCAACTTGGCGATTATATTGAGTCGAAAGCACAAGTTGCGGCCAAAAAACTGAGTATTCTAAACAAGGTGATACGATATTTCATGCCTGGACAGCATCTAACTCTATACAAAGCTCAAGTCCGAATATGCATGGAGTATTGTAGTCACCTTTGAAATGGCTCAACAAAATTTCAATTGCTGCACTCGACTCAATGGAACGCAGAGCCAAAAGGCTTAACGGCGACAAAAAACTGGTTAAAACTAAGCTTTACAGCTCAGCTCACAGCCACCAAGTTGCTTGTTTGTTGGCATTCTACAGTTTATACTTCGGAGGTGTGTCCCTAAGCGTCATAAGCTCATATCACCATCTCCATTTGCCTATCGGAGTACCAGACGTACTGCCGTTTATTATCCACACTTGGTTGACATTCCGAATATTTACACAAAGCGCTTCAATCACCTTTTATAATGCGCACATCCAAGGAGTGGAATACCCTGCCGGCGTCTGTTATTCCGAGTGCCCATAACCTGGACCTCTTCTAAATGCATGTTAACAAGCTTCTCCTGGTCAAACTCGCTCCATCGTAGACCTCATTTTTGCCCTCGGGCTTGATGGAGGTCAAAAGTAGGTCAAGAGTTTTTAACAGTGGTAGAGCCACGCGGCAGCTTTTGCTGTTGCACGGATGGGCCGGCTCAAACCGGGGTGGTACCACGACCTCACAGAATACCAGCGTGAAGTAGAGGCTTACCTCTGCGTTTCGCTTGGTGAGTGCAGGTGGCCGGAAGCCCTATTTACTGGAAATGAGGCATTCCATCTTAATTCTCACGGGTGACAACGCATCTGCATTTTGATTTGTAATAGAGGATAGATGTAGATGTCTATGGGCCGCAGCAACCACTTATCATCAGGTGGACTGTGTGCTCGTTTGTCACTCTTATCCTATATAAAAAAGAGTAAGCTCATGTTTAATAAAAAAAAACTCTAACAATATTACGTATAAACTATAAGCTTAAATTATACTGGGTCATAGCCAGTAATAACTGAAAATTATAGGAGACTGTAAGCGTTTTAGGGAGGATCATTAATGTAATGGGCACTAAAGTTAACGCGTAACGAGTACATATTTACAATACACTTATAAACTTAATTAATAGTGGCACAGAATGAAGAGACACGCTTTTAGGAATGCAAAATTAAACATGTTAAATAATGATTTCTAAAATTCACGTGAATACTACTCATAAGATAAGCAAATTTTACGGATTTTATCGAGTTTTATTTTATATACATTTAAGTAAAATAGTAACATAAAGTTACAGATTAACAGTCCACTACTAGCATAGGTTTTTGCTCATTACTAAGGTTTTAGAGCAAGGAAGTTCATATGTATTCGAAACATATATTTTTTAACTTCTCTGACATGCAGGTTTCCTCACGATGTTTTTCTTTACCGCCTAGCTCGTGATAAATAGCACATAAATTTGAAATTAACAATTTCAATGGATCCGGCAAGATTCAAAACCGGGTCGCTCGTGTAAAATTCACACGGCATTTTTTGCCTTAACTACCACGGTTTGTATTTTAGTATAAGTAAACAAATGACTCTTGAAAAAATGATGGAACTGTAATATCAGCTTTTTTTACGTGGTAGATACCATGCTGTAGCTATATTAGTAGTAGGTATAGTTGTAGCATGAATGGATCGGCTCGACCGGGGTAGGACCACGCTATCACAGAATACCAGCGTAAAATAGCAACTTAATGCGGCTGGGCTTCGTATGGTGAGTGTAGAGAACCGGAGACCCTTTTTACTGGAAACTAGGCATTTCATTTTAGTCCTCAAGGGCGGCAACGCTTCTGCATTTTGATTCGCAAACGAGGATAAATGTAGATGTCTATGGGCTGCAGCAACCACTTACCATCAGGTGGACTGTGTGCTCGTTTGTCACCCTATATTATAAAAAACAGCGTAAGAGAAAACGTCACCGTAATATTCATTCCGTAGGTAATGACGCAATGGGGAAGTGAGGCGGAAATTTTCTTGCCCGTAAACACTTTCAGAAATGAGAAGAGACATTTAGCTAGATGTGTATGTATGTATGTACTTTTTACTTTAATTGGTTTTAATTTTTTAAATTGTAATTCTCTTAGTCAAATAGAGTTTCGTAAAATATTCTGGTTGTTACCAAGCGTCTATTCTTATTTACGTATCCTTTTTATCTCAGTATGTTCTAACTAGAATGCATAAAATGTGATGCTCATGTTCACAATGCTTGACTTACCCTCAAATCATTCTGATAGATTATAATGTATGCGTTACATGTATGTGTTACATTTTTTAACTGAGAACTCAAAGCAATGATCACTAAGTGGAGGCTTAGTGGTGGTCTCCGATATTCATACATTCTTTCTACGTATCCAAACCACCGAAGTATTCCTTTTCCTCCATTCTTATTCTGGTCACAACATCTTGTTGGAACTTTTTTTCCTTTTCTCAATTTCTCACCCTATCATACAGTTCACTCATAACATATTTCATAAACCTCATTTTTACAGCATTAATTTTACTCTAATGCTTTTTCTGCCACACAAAACATTTACTTCCGTGCATAAAAGTAGAAACTAACACAGAATTGTGCATTGCCAGATAGAAATATACTTTGGAATTAACAAGATTTGACGGCTCTGTGGCGCAGTGGCTTAGCAATAAGTTGCAGCACCAAAGTCCGCGGGTTCGAATCCCGCACGGCACAAGTATTTGTGTGGCCTACGAATAATTGTACCGGGTCTGGATGTTTGTCCTTGTGAAATTTATGTATGTAAAGTGCCCCCACTATACAGGAGAAAATCCTTGTGTGGAAGTAACGTTTTTAAAAAAAAAACAAAAAGAAATATATTTGATTTTTTAAATTTATTGCATTTCTGAATTTGTAAAATATGCTATCCAATTTACATAATAAATAGTCATTAACAAATAACAATTAAATAGTATCTGCCACTCCAATAGACCAACTTTACTTGAGTTATTTATGTAAGTTTAATTTTGCTTACTTAGCTGCTAAACTTCGCAAATATGTATGTAACTTAGCTAATTGTTAAATCGGTATATAGATATAGCAGCATTACTATCAAATATTCCATTGATATTCCTTAAATCTCAAATAAATATAATTGTAGTAAAGTTAAAACCTATTACAAACTATACCAAAACTGTTAACTTAATACATACTAGTTTAGCAGCTAGATATTTTATAAAACATGTAAATGATTCTGCAAAGTATGAAGATTAAGGCAAATCCTCCCAATAGGAGAGGCTCACGTCTAGCAGTGGATTTTGACGGACTGATAATGATATCGTATCCATAGCATATGAGAGATGGTCAGCGAGAATAGAGTTTTATGAAACATATTATACAAACATTTCCTCTTAATGTGGACTGTAGACCCACTGATGGCGAAAGTCAATTAAAAATGCCGCCTCCAATTTCTAGAGCCTGGTGTGTAAGCAACATTATATTCCACTAATTAACCGAGACCAACATAGAGTGGTAAATGTGGGCAACTGTCTCCAGAAAGCTTAGATTGATGGCCCTAAGTGAATTTTATCTGTGCCTATCTTTGTAGCCTCTAATATGTACCGTCGAAGGAAAACCGTCGTGTGGTAAAAAGTGAAATAGATATATTTATTTATCTTATATTAATAATAAATTAATTATCAATCTGAACATGGATCTTCGATTTGTATTCGTCCATCAACATCGATGAATACTGGGCTTTGCTTTTGAATGTAACGCATTAGAACGTCGTAATCAACGCCCACCACTTCGACGTTTCTTCTATTTTCAGCGATCATCTGCAATGAAGTTAAAAATTTTAAATCCAAAAAAGGTAGTAATTAGTTAAATAAATTAATGAATAAATAATAATCCATTTTAATTTGGATCATCCTCCTTATTATTTAAAAAAAGCAATTCATTTATTTTGAGAGTTTCAAGTCAAATGAAAAGCTTGTAAAACACATTTATTGTAATTTAAATAGATTGATACACAGGTATAGAAAGATCTGACAGTTCTGGTGTTGCCAGCAGCAACAATTAAAACGTAAAATAAATAATTGTTTCTTATATTTACGCGAATACTAGGCATTGAATATATTAAGGGATAAAAATAAATTAATTAAACGCCAGACAATCCGTAAAAATTATTTTATTCAATGAGTAAAATAATTTTTCTTTAAGAAACCAACTCTAATTTGTTGCAAATTAATAAAATTAATTTATTGCCACCACTGCTAATAATGTAAATGTAGTTAACATTTTGTGTATGAGAATTTTTTTGAATACCTAACAGAAAATTCATTAAAAAATTCTAAATATAAGTGTTAAGATATGTATTTAGAGTAAATCAAAGATGAAATTTGTATTTAAATCGATTCAGTTGGAGGATTTATAAGTGTCACGATTATTCGATGTCCGAATATTTAATATTATGAGAAGTTTTACGTAGTAGAGCCATGTTGCAGCTATATAAGTAGTATAGTTGTAGCACGAATGAGTCGGCCCGACCTGGGAAGCATTACGCTCTCACAGAATACCAGCGTAAAATAGCAGCTTAACACTGCTGTGTTTCGTGTGGTGAGTGTAGAGAACTGGAGACCCTTTTTCTCTGCATTTTGATTCGCAAACGAGGATAGATGTAGATGCCTATGGGCCGCAGCAACCACTTCACATCAGGTGGACTGCGTGCTCGTTTGTCACCCTTATCCTATAAAAAAAAAACAATAGTGAGACAGTAGCAGTGCACTATATGTAGTGCACGGGACAGCGAAAGGGGTAATAAACTTTTTATCTTTAGAAAAATTATTGATAATATCGAATCTAAGTCGATTTAATTTGACCCATATTTGCATAATAAACCCCTAATTGAGTTTTTATATAAATCTATTTGTATTTCATTTTTAAAAAAAAAAATTGAGAGACAGACCAATTCACTCATTCATCACCGCACATATTTTAAGAATTTTGTATGTAATCAAATAAAATAAATCTAGAATAAATATTAATAACGATAGCGATAAATCATATAATTTGTTCGTTTTATTTAATTTAAACTTAAGACAATCACTTCCATTAAAACTCTACTACTATACTCTACACACTATATCCGATAAAATTTTGGGATAATATTTTGTAATATTTGTCTCGTAACAAAGTTTCGTATTTGGGAACTTCATAATCTATGCAACGTACAGTCACGTTAGCCACACGGCTACCAACCGGATGGTAGCCAACGAAAACAAGGTGTATACCTGGAATTAAGTTTTTTTTTTATAGGATAAGGGTGACAAACGAGCACACAGTCCACCTGATGGTAAGTGGTTGCTGCGGCCCATAGACATCTACATCTATCCTCAATTACAAGTCAAAATGTAGATGCCTCATTTCCAGTAAAAAGGGCCTCCGGCCACCTGCACTCACCAAGCGAAACGCAGAGGTAAACCTCTACTTCACGCTGGTTTTCTGTGAGGTCGTGGTACCACCCCGGTTCGAGCCGGCCCATCCGTGTGACAGAAAAAGCTGCCGCGTGGCTCTACCACTGTTAAATTTTTAACTGATCGTACCAAAAATAATAATGAAGACAACACAACACTAATTATGAAAAACAATTAACTTTGGCTTAGTAATTTAACTTACATAAAATCCATCACCACCGTTGCCGAGGAAGGTTTGTGAAACAACTTTATAGTATTTATCAAGCCGCAGCGGTTCGTATCTGGGTACCGGACAGTCGATGCATCTTACGGTAACGTTCATAACACGGTCATTAATAGCACGTGAACCGTCGAATATAGCTTGAATTCCTGTTTAAAATTAAGTTATTATTCTTTATCCTCTTATTGATTTCTTAAATATATGTTTTGTTTATTTCTATGTGTAAATCCAATCGTTATTTAGTTTAACATCTTTTTTAGCCAAACCATGAACTAAGCTAACTAAACTTGGTTCACTTAAAGCAAATTTCGTGAGTTAAAGAAAAATGCAACCTAAAACATCTGCGTCCTGGAAAAATGGATGTAGTGGCGCGCTACAAAGAAAATATTATTAAATTGAGACGCGCTGGGATGAAAGGAGACAAAAGAGCGACAAAGTAAACATTGACTAGGAATATTGAATAAACTAGTCCACGTATGTAGTTCAGTTAACTTTCAGTTTGCAGTGTGAATCAAAGCACGAAAAAACGCGGCATGTACTTAGTTCGTGTTGTGGCCTAGACCTTATTGGATGCGGTATATAATAAGTTATATTTTAATTATTCCAGCATCGTTCAGCTACTGGAAGATATTCGTAGTTTAAGCTAATGAAATAATAATGAATAATCTTTATAGAAAAAAGTTACGTGTCACGTTGGTTGTCCGCGATGGACTCCTAAACTACTGAACTGATTTCAATGAAATTTTACATACTGTGTGCATTTTGGTCCAACTTGAGAGATAGGATAGTTTTTATCCCGATAAATTACCCTCAAATTTTTTTAATTGCGAATTTAAGGATTTTTATAGGAAGAGTCGTCGGAAAGGGCAGATCAACGTCTGCCTGGCGAGATAGTAAAACTAATAAAATTTATTTAACTTTCAAATGTATGTTTGTTAGGGCAAAATCTTGCAACTGAATTTTAAATCAGTTACCCTCAACCGACTGAGCTGAAATTTTGCATGCATGTTTAGTTTGGATGACAATTCATAATTAGTTAAGTAACGTCATACTAAATCAAATATCTTGGATGGCCCAAGATGGCGAATTAGTTGTTTACTATGGACTCCAATGATAAGGGTGTTAAATAAAAGGGTTTGCTGTGAAAAATATGAAAATAAAGTGAAGACACTCTAAATACAATATGGTGGACATCCAAAGATTACGGACTCTGTTTTTTATGCACCTCCATGTCATGAATCAAATGAAAGGTTTTACTGAGAAGAATACCAAAAATAAAATGACATCACCCTAAAACTAATATGGGGGATTTCGAAAAATGGTGGACTATGTTTTATTATTTACCCCGATGATATGGATATCAAATGAAATGGTTCGCTAGGAAGAGTACGAATCAAATGAAGTCCGCGTTCAACTTTTTGGGGAGATGGTGTACTACTACCCGACTAAACGGTAAGACTTAGCAGGGTCGCATCTTAATTAATATCGGCAGCCTACACCCTGAAAAATTCTAGCGATGGTGAAAAAATTCAAAATGGCGGAAAACAAAATGAAAATAAATTTTAAAAAGTAATAACTCGGCAATGATTAGAGATAGTTTGATGGTGCTCGGATAACTATTGTAGGGACCGACAAAGGCCAACTGCTGGCGATAAAAACGTTCAACATGGTGAATCTAAGATGGCGACCAAAAACCAACAATGATGTATTAAATTAAATTAACAGACTTAAAAACATATCCAGCAATAATAAAATAAATAAATAAATAGTAAGAACATGTTTAAAAACAAGCTGTGTATATAAACAAGTATATTTGACATTGACAAGCTTTTATGTCATATTACATTTTTTTTGGAGTTTATGGCCTGGTATCTAGACCTTTAGGCCAAGTCTTGAGTATTATTATTCGGTTTATTATAATTTCCCGAAGCCTTGTCTTTATGTATTATTATCCTTCATAGTTCACTGCTTCACAATATGTTGATGCGTCACATTGTGCAGCCCTTGGGAGATTTTGACGGCAACTTGAGCCAGCAGGCAGCTGACAGTTGGCGATGGTATCTATAGGCGCCTATGCAAACAGCTTATCTTGAGAATCCATCACCATCAGAGCACTTGTTTCACCGTTTCCACTAATAGTTCACATGCGTAGACAGTTAATACATAAAATCGTACCACTTTTACATATCAAAATCCACTTCAAACTATTATTTAAACTATAATACAGGAGCAGCAAACCGCCGCCGATCAAATTCCCGCCAAAACTCTGTCATAATACATTGTGTAATGTAATTGTTTGATGAGTTTGATTTACCTAATTTAAAGTTCTATTCTCCTTTTTAGAGCAATAAAAGTTTGTTTTTAAAAATGTTTGTACTTTTAATTAATTTTTAGCTTAACTTCTCTTATTCGACATTCATTCACATACAGTATGAATTAGCGCGAACCATTCCCTTAAGACGCGATATTCAATGCCGAACAATACGTACCTGATACCTGTAACATTCTTGCACCTGGATAAGGCACGTTAGCCACAGAGAATTCAAGCATTTCTAATATGTGGTCTCCTCTTAAATCAAAGACTTCTACGTTGTTTTCAAATGGTGTTGATAATAGCACAGTTTCCAAAGTTAAAACTGAAATTGCATTATACAATAAATACCACAATCATTTTAATAATAGTTCGTTAGTACTATCTGAACTTTTGGTGTATGGATTTATATAATTGCACCATGTCTCCTATATGCTTAGTCAGTGGCAAAATGTCAAATATACACACACAGAAGATATTTTCCATTAATCTTATCATAGAATTGAATCGTTTTTAAAGACAAGTAACTAAATTAGAATTCTTAATATAAGTATGCCTCCTTGATCTAGTGGGCGTAATCGCAAATGCTGATCACGTAGGTTTGGAACCTCGGGTCGGGCCAAAATCAGGCACAGCTGCACACAACTGCAGTGCACTTCAAAAGGCTTTCGATTAATTTAAGAAACATTTATGAAATCAACGAAATTGTAGAAGAGCAGCCTAATTACGATATTTCCTACATTATTTACCTACCTCCAGGTTCCATGTCGACACGTATACCGCCCTGATTAATCACACAAAAGTGTGCATAATTCCAATTTTCGCCTTCTGCTTTGTTTACAACCTGTTTAAGAAATTCAGTTGAATTCTAAATCAATGAAATTGTTATACGTAATTTTAAGTATCAACGTATTTGAGTTTAGATAACTAGTCGTCCAGGGGCACAGTTTGAGATTTTTTAAATTGAACCAGTGCAGGTTTTTCTTGCTTAACCTTAGTATTAGGATACAATACCTGCGCCCATGTATGGGAAATGGGATTGTATTTTAAAAAGATAGATCAATGTAAGCATCAGTAGCCTAATGGCAGGGTGCGGACCGCAAAATCAAAGGTCGTGGGTTCGAATCCGCTATTCGACTAATTTCCTAACGCAAGAATTTCAACCTTACGAGGAGTAGTTAAAGGAATGTTATTAAAATTATAGCATTGCTAGTATTTTTTATAATAATAAAAAAAAAACTGATTCACATAATCAAAAAAAATATTTTTTCTTGAATTTTAGTATCATAATAATTTGGTAGTATATGTCTCATGTGATCCTTGAAAAACGAATAGAAAAACTAGGGCTATGATGTAACAACGTTTGTCAATACTTATCTAACTTACTTTCGATATACCAAGATAACGTATGCGATATACGATAAATAACGTTTAATATTGTTTATGATATGATGTAGTGGATTCTCTTACGCCGTCACTGCACGGGAGTTAGAAATAGCATATCCCTGATAACAACTAAAATAAAATAAAAAACTGCAGTTACAAACCCACTTGTTAGTCGTGACAACTATGACAAATTATTTCTCCTATGAGGCGATATATGGGGGTATCTATGTATACGTTCAAAAGAGAACTTTGATTAATTGTAATGATGATTACGATAATTGTTTATAAAGTTCATCATTAATAGTTTGTTATCAGAAATTTCTTCGCCAATCTGTCTGGTCTACATGATAAATAAAGGCACGTCTATCGGGTTATTAAATGAGGCAATTGACGCAGCAGTAGATAAAATATGTTATATAAAACAAGGAGAAATTTACTTTTGGTTTACTAGGTATTTTATCCATCGTTATAATTTTTTGGATATCACTGGCAAACTTGTGATGAGATCGATTCCAAGGAAACGCGAATCCTCCGATCATAGTGAAACAGGCAAAACTCAACTAGCCAAACTGGTAGAAATGATATTATCTATAAAAAAACTTACAGCATCCATAAATGCATCACAAATAAAACTGCCTAAATTACATTCAGAGCAAGCACATCTTGATGACATATGAACCATAGAAGATCCGATCTCTCTAGTTGCCATTTCTGATACTTCCGGCAGATATTTATTTATTTTCGCTAAAACATCTGGAGCTAAAACACATACAATCAAGTTAAAATACCCAAATAGCATGCATTTTTATTTAATTACACTTTTTATAATTAAAAATAAGTTATAGTGAGTAGTTAGTATATAAGAGACATGTTTGAAAATTTTTTATGAAATTATTTAAGTTATCTAGCTCTAGGGCGCTAGCTGTGAGAGGTAACATGGTGGCTCGAAGGTTTGCTGCTTGCTCTGTACCAGTTAAAATTACACTGTTCAAGGCTTTCTGCCAAACATTTTACACCAGCAGCCTTTGGGCCAATCATACCCAAAGGGCAGGAAATACCCTGCGTATCCAATATAACAACGCCTTCAGGTTGCTGTTGGGGCTTCCACCTTATTGTAGTGCATCAGGCATGTTCGCTTATGCGCATACTGACGATTACTTTGCGATCATGCGTAAAAAAGTGGGATCACTGATGCACAGAGTGAGGAGGAGCTCGAATAGTCTCTTGAGGGTTTTTGCGGAACGGCTAGATGGCCCGACACTGGGTAGGTTTATTAAGCTACATTTACGAAATGGAGCTTGATAAAACCCCCAATTTTTTCATAAATTTATGTCTTGTTTTATTTACTAACATTAGTTCTTAAGTTTTATTTTCTATTACTAACACGATATGGGCCTACGATGCCTGAAATATAAAACATTTTTATTTTTATTTTTATTTTCATTTATTTATTTATTATTATAACAAAGCCAGGTGGCTCAGGACCGTGCTTTGTGGCATTCCTTGGGGGAGGCCTATGTTCAGCAGTGGACTTATGAAAGGTTGTAATGATAAATGATGAACAAAGCCAAAGATTGGGGGGTCAAGTGGCCGTTCCTTGAGAGAGGTCTATGTCCAGTAGAGGACTTTCGCAGGCTGATGCTGATGATCATGATCATGGTGATGATTATAAAAACTGCATGATTTCATGGTTAAAAACGGTTGATTTTCTATTTATTCAAAGTGAAAGATATTTTTTTACATTATCACTTTTTTATATAATTAATGCTAGGAGTATAGTGACAGCGTAAGGAATACCACATCTCATCTCGTGGGTATCGTAGAAGTTTACAATTAGAAATTCTAAGTAAAACCTGATTTTCTCCCTAGATAGTAGTATTTTATTAATTGTGAAATTTAGCATGACTATGAGAAGCATGTTCAAAAGTACCGGGGTGGTACCACGACCTCACAGAAAACCAGCGTGAAGTAGAGGTTTACCTCTGCGTTTCGCTTGGTGAGTGCAGGTGGCCGGAGGCTCTTTTTGCTGGAAATGAGGCATTCTATCTTAGTCCTCACGGGTGGCAACGCATCTACATTTTGATTTGTAATAGAGGATAGATGTAGATGTCTATGGGCCGCAGCAACCACTTACCATCAGGTGGACTGTGTGCTCGTTTGTCACCCTTATCCTATAAAAAAAAAAGTACGAGACGAGGTATGTTTCTGCGATTGCCACATCACTTGCAAAGAGTAGCAAATACGGAAAATTCTTTCTATTAAATAAAGACTTGTGCCTTGCAGCAGACGGTTTACGGGTAAGCAAGTTATTGATATATATTTTATAGAAATAGTTCATTTTATATCAAATTGATATAATGGTTTTAGTTGATTTTTATGCCAATTTAAAAAACAAATTGAAAATCAGTGTAGGGGCGTTATAAGAATCCACTATCTATTACATATTGTCACGCGAGTGTTATTGGAGGCGACAGAGGAAATCAAAACAGGAGATGGGCTGCACCGTGGCCTAATAACAACTAAAACAATAAAAAACTGTGGTTGCCAACCCACCTGCAAAGCGTGGTAGCTATGGCAGGTGGGTTGGCATGGTTGGTTGGTTGGTATGGTAAATATGGAACAACGAGCCAATCTATGAGGAAGTCCTATGTTAAGCAGTGGACTTTTGATAGGCTGTAACGATAACGGTCAGCAATTTATTAATGTTTTGAAAAAATGATACTAGTACTATTAAATATACAAGGCTTTTCTCCTGTTTCATGAAGGCAGTTTCCATACATAAATTGCACAAAAAAATATACAGACCCGAAGCCATTATTTGCAAGAAATACACATATTTATTCCATGCAGCATATGAACCCGCGGACCACAGCGAAATGCTAATCCACCGCACCACGGAGCGAATTATAAATTATTAGAATATCTGGGTTGGCTATAGATATCCGGTACCTGATTTTAATTATGTTTTCGGTTTAGGAGGCTTGTCTGGGCTAAGCATGAACCTTTTACACTGTTTTTGAATGTTGGAAATAAGTTTTGAATTAATTACGATAAAAATAAATTTCGCAAAAAATTCCGTATAACGAAACGTAAATATGACATTTTGTATAGTGTTATGAGATAAGATGTCAATAATCGATGTAAAAAAAGTGTGAAACGGGACGGTGTTGACGGCCATAATTTGGGAAACCGTAAATGTCAAATATGATATATTATCTATGATGTCAAATGTCAATTGTCATTCCGTTTCTCTAACTAGTGGTCACACGCAACACGAATGTTCTCTCTTGCGCTTAGTGCTGTTTTCCCTGTTTTTTCGACGACTTCTGCTCTGTTTTTGAACTTATTTGATTTAATTTTTTTTTATAGGATAAGGGTGAAAAACGAGCACACAGTCCACCTGATGGTAAGAGGTTGCTGCGGCCCATAGACATCTACATCTATCCTCGTTTGCGAATCACAATGCAGATGCGTTGTCACCCGTGAGGACTAAGATGGAATGCCTCATTTCCAGTAAAAAGGGCATCCGGCCACCTGCACTCACCAAGTGAAACGCAGAGGTAAACCTCTACTTCACGCTGGTATTCTGTGAGGTCGTGGTACCACCCCGGTTCGAGCCGCCCCATCCGTGCGACAGCAAAAGCTGCCGCGTGGCTCTACCACTGTTAAAAATACATATTTAAAATTACATTGTTTCATTTACCACTATCATAGAAGAATTTAGCGAAACCTGACTTTATAGATAAGATAGATCGAATTTATACTAAAACTGAATAAGAACACCCCGACTGCGCGTAGTCTTGTCTGCCCTACCCCTAGAGTGTTTTTGTAAGCCGTAGGCGTGGAGGGAGAGCAGCCCCCGCCCGCTGTAGCAAATCGCAGGCACCCGTGTGAGCCGTAGTGGTTGAGGCTGGTTGCCGAAGGCGACCAATAAGCCGAAGCTGCGGAGGTGAGCATGGGTGCCTGTGATTCTATCTGTAAAAACAAATACGAAACAGAAGGTTATCATAGATATATACACTAAAATACCTTACCTTGCTCAATATCATTTCCAATAAAATGAGGATGACCTTCCCAATCCAAAAGGTTGCCATTGTCATCAAAAAATAGTTTGATTTCACCTAAGTACTGAGTATACGCAGCAGCTTGTACAATTAGAACCTGAGAGTAAAATAAGCTCTTAAGAAATATTAACAATCGAAAAATCATATAAATAATTGCTTGGATGGCGATTATTTCTTTCAAGCTTTTTTTTTTTAAATTTTATAAAATGTACTTATTTATAATTGATATTTATTATATTTGTAACTGAAGTAACCGGAAACTAGACTTAATTTTATTTGTTATGGATTTTATTAAGTCTTAAAAATTATCCTACTGAAATAACTGAATATGTATAATCATATGAATGTTTATTTTTACGTTTTCCCGTCATACCTAAAATAAGTACATTTCATGTTTATTTTATAATATAAGTATACTTCTTGTTTTCGAGAATGTTTAAGGGCAAGGTAGTGTTCGATGTGCTCCACTAATATGTTTTGGTGGGATCGATATGATTTGTAAACAGTTTCTATATGCATTATATGAATTGTTCGCAATAGATCACTAAATTTGAGTAGTTTTTGTTTTTAATAATAGTTTCTTTGTATTTTTCTTCTTCTTTACCAGCATGTAAAAGTTTACTTCTTGATATGGGCCTCTCTCGACAAATAGAGAATCTGCCTTAATCAGCCTTAATTTTTATCAATAAATACTTTGCTTGTTAACTAAATTTCATACTTATATTAATTTTAATAAAACATTGTTAAAACGCACACTTCTCGATTCTTGCTGCACTACCACGGGATATGGTCCTTGGGGTATAAAATCTGAATTTTCTGGTTGATCTCCATTGTACAGTAGGGTATGACTATGGCCTCCTACAATGATGTCTATATGTGGGCCACCACGTAATGCTATTTCCCTGTGTCAAAATAAAAATTCCGGTAACATAATTGAAGAAAAATAAAATGAAAAATAGGGGTTCAAAGAAATTTTGAAAAACAAATAAACATGCTACATTAAGTCTAATATTATACACAAGTACAAATGAACAACTTCTTAAAATTTTTGTGTTAATACTAGTGAGGCGATCACTTGGATTGGTTGAAATTTGACGGTAATTAAACAATTTTTTTAGCTTGTATATTAAGCAAACTCTATTTTATTTTCAACTGCACATTAAAATGCAAAGATCTCATAAACATAATATAAAAATAAGTTTTTTTTGCCTTGACGTACACTTCACAGATTATTGAAAAAGGAACATTTGAATTCACCCAAAAAGAAAATTAAGTAGTAAATAATTTTCGCTGTCACTTTAAAATTCTTTAGCTACAATATCTACTCTGTACAACTGTTTGACTACAGACTATTGTATGTTTGACATTGGCAGTATGAACATAAACTATGGAGTGTATAAAGAAGGAGGAATATCTCTATATATGAAAAGTGTCCCTAAAAACGGACGGAGGGTGGCGCTGCAGTAGCATAGAATTAATTAAAAAAAAAGCGCCAAAAGTAATTAGAATAAGATGGAGAAATAAACAAGGACCGACCAATCTGCTTGGTATTTTACTACGTAAATAGTTGAGATTTTGTATACTGGCACTTTTATAACTATTCTAATCATGAAATTTTTTAAATATTTGACTTCAGCTGACTTCACTCCGTTCACAACAGCTATCTTCATGTCGTAGTTTTTCAGACGCCAGCGCTATTGTGGTAGGTTTTGGAACCTCTATTTTCAGTAAATAGTAGGACACTTTTTCAACTTTCGCCCCTTATAAGATGGTTCTCCTTGTACTCTACACTCCATAACATAAACAATAAATGTTTTACTTGTGACATATATGAATTACTTATATAATTCTTCTGTTCGAGTGTATGTAACTGAACTCCTCATAAGCGGCTCAAGCGATATTAATAAAGTTTTGTGATTAAGTTGATTTTAGAATAGTTTAGATTTACAATTGGACGTTTGCAAAAACGAGGCGAATCGCTAGTCAAATATAAACTTTAGCTTTATACACACCCACTCCATATAAACTTTAACTATGAAAAACCTCATTTCAAGATATTTTTAAATGGTAAACAAAATTTTGTCTTCGCGTTTTAATATATAGATTATAATTATTATTATCACCTGTCAATATCAAGTCCACAATGTGACAGTACTATTATAATATCAATGCCGTCGCGGTGTAGTTTTTCTGCTTCATTCTTCACAGCCTCAACTTCATCTGTAAATTCCAAGCGTCCTGTAGATGCTAATTCCTAAATCATAAAATCATTTTTATATTATTGTCATAATTGTAGATTAAAAAACATAAAGGAATGAAAAAATAACATACATTAGTTGTGGATATAATGACGCCAATTATTCCAATTCTTCGACCGTCTCTTTCCACAACGATACTAGGATAATACAGACCTTGAATTGAAGGTTCTAAAGTATCAATGATGTTTGCTGCTACTACTTTAGAATTCAAGTATTCCAGGTAAGGTACAACGCCTTCGATACCGTTATCAAACTCATGGTTTCCAAATGCCTGGAAATTTTTAAAATGAGTTCATTAAACGTTGCTTTGAGTAATTATTCTAGTTTCTTTTTTGTTTTTTCAACAGAATGTAACAACAAAAGTTAAGAATAAGTTTAGAAGTCGAAATAAAATTAGAAGTCAAAATAGAACGCATCCCGAATTTAGTCGACGCTGGCTCTACCGATTGCATATCTGAACTAAAAATGTGTTAGGCAGCGGCGAAGAACGCCATGACAAAACTTGTTACCCTAATAAATTCAAATATATACCCTGTTGTAGGATTATGAAATACGTGACTACTATATGAAGAGCAACAAAAATATCGTGACCTTCAATAGATGGCGATATAAAATTCGCGAGATTTTTTGGTTTGCTACTGTCTGTGATCCACTATTAAAACTATTTGTGGTTATAGTAAATCTTTATATATAAAAATTACGTGTCACATTGTTTGTCCGCGATGAACTCTTAAACTACTGAACGGCTCCGTGGCGCAGTGGCTTAGCAATATGTTGAAGAGCTGGGGGCCGCGGGTTTGAATCCCGCACGGAACAAGTATTTGTATGGCCTACGAATAATTGTTCCGTGTGTGGATGTTTGTCCTTGTGAAATTTATGTATCTAAACTGCTCCCAAGATACAGGCGAATACCTTAGAGTAGAAGCAACGTTTAAAAAAAATCAATGAAATTTTGCACACTGTGTGGAGTTTGGTCCAACTTGAGAGATAGGATCGTTTTTATCCCGATAAGTGACCCTCAATTTTTTTAACTGCTAATTTCAGGAGTTTCTTTAGGAAAGCAAATGGTCGTTGGGAAAGGGCAGAACAACGTCTGCCTGGTTAGCTAGTTTACTATAATTTGGAAGAGAACTATGTCAAGAAATCGATTTTTACAGGCTAGTATTACATATATTATGTTATATTTTAAGATTATTCTAGAAGGTTATTACAGCTTTATTGGACTAGAAGTCCACTACATCAGTCTAATTTTGTCATATCAAACAAAACACCTTTCACCAATGAGAGGAATCCATCCCATCAGGGAAAAGTTTATAGGCTGTTAATTATCTTACATTTAAAAACCACTTGACTATTATAATTATATACTTACATGGGCATCATGTGGTAGCATATTCATAAAGTCCTGGGTAACGTTCCATCTTAGTAAGTTGTACCAAATAGTACCCTGGAAGCTGTCGCCGCCGTTAAGGAGCAGAGAATTTGGTTCCTTCTGGATAGCTTCTCTCACAACCGTAGCTAAACGAGCAAAGCCTCCGATACATGGTGCAACGGATGGATTACATACTGTTCCCGCTGGACTTGTCTCTACGAACCTATGCGGAAGACGCGATACATAAATTATTACTATGGCACTAATACTAGAAATCATTTTACATGTTTTATGGCGAAGTTAAATGCAATCAATTTTGATATTTAACATGATAATATCAGTAACATTTGTATTGCATCGCATTGCGTTGCCATTCTTGAGAACTTAGATGAAATGTCTGATAGCGTAATCCAAACAGCATTGAGAATATATTGCTGCCTGGTGGCAGAAATAGTTTTTAAGATGGTATTTAATACCAATCCAGATCAACTTCGTAACAAAATTAACTTAAATTAAATTAAAAGAATCTGAATCCACTAACCCGAAGTTTTTCCACAATCATCTTACAATATTATTAATTTTAAACATCTTACCTCGCGTGAAAATCATTGTAATGCAAAATATTTAAAGCGAACCTATTTTGTGCAACGCACACAGATAAAACACAAAAAATGCTTAATATTTCCTTCATTTTAACACACATTTTCGTAACGCGTAAGAACCACTTTTGATGTTCTATTCGACGTGTATTTTCTACTTCGATAAGATGAGATAATTTTATAACGTATTCAACTGATTTATCATGTAAACCCTCAATATAATCTAAAATAATAAAGATAAAATTTATTTCTCGGCAAATTATAATTAATATATATATATACATACAACATGTAACAAAAACCCTGTGGTTGCAGTTAATTGCGTTGTCAGTCAGTATTCAAACGTAAAGAAATAACTTATTCTCACAAAACTTGAACATTAAAAAAATATTTTAATTTAAAAATAATAATTTTCAAATTGTATGTGGTTTTATTACCTCTGCATTATCCGGAGAATACGAGGATTGTGAAAGACCCTTCACCGATGCTCGTGTCAGTTAGAGGTAATAAAACCACATAAAATTTGCAAATTAATTTTATTTTAATTAAAATTAAATTTTTTAATGTTAAACTTATTTGAAAAAAAGATATTTCTTTACGTTTGAATACTGACTCTGATAACGTACTTAACGGGAACCACAAAGTTTTTGTTACACGTTGTATATAATACAATAAGATAATGATTTGATGTATTATGTGTTTAATTTTTTGTAAACAAAAAAACTTTGTTGGCTTCTTTGGCACGTTTATTTTCGTTGTGTCGAATCTCCGGTATCATAGAAGTCACCTAAGTGTTTTTTTTCCTACATGCGAGTTATTAATAGTTGACGGGAAGTATATCATCAAAATTAACTATTTAACAGTTTCCTTGTCCGCAAAATATACACAATAGTTAAACTTTCGAAATGTTCATAAATGATTCTAGGGATAAGGAAAGAGTTATGATTTAATTGTTTTGCTTTCCTTGAAATACTTTTTTAAAACGGTCACCCATCCCTTCTTATTTAGTAAGAACTGGGCCCTTGTTTCGATAAGAATTTGTTTATTATCATATAAGATAGGTATAAAGAATTATCTCTACAGTGATAAATTAATCAAAAGTGGTTTAATATCTTTTACACATTATATTCATATTTACATTGATACATACTCATAAAACTAAATTTGGGAAACTGAATTACAAAGTGAAATTTTGTAATTCAGTTATCACCCACACCCAGACTTTTGAATAGTAGAGGACAATGTCAGAATTTCTATAGAACTTTGCCCCACCTAAAATTGTGGTGCACACCAATGTCCTATTATAGTTCGGCTGTTCAGAGAATGCGTTCCTGACACCTATCAGTTAGTCACGACTAGTGATGGGCACAACATAACACTGAGTTCGTTAGCGTTCCTTCAAAATTAACCACCTCGTTATTTTAAGATTATTTTCGTTTTAAATTGGCGAAATCATTTAAAATTTATATTTTAGTAATTTAAGTAGAAAGCAAAAAAAGGTAATACTAATATAATAAAATTGTTTTATTTATTCTTTGTTACAAAGTTACAATCTGTATTTCTATGCAATAAAGTACATTGAATTGAATGTGCGTACAGAATATTAATCAGACTCCGACTCGCTTGAGGAGGTGGTGTCTTCATCATCATCTTCACCTACATGTATAATTACAATATTATCAATAACAGAATCAATCCTGATATATCGGTAAAAATGTTCCACAATCAGGTTTTTAGTCTTCTCAACAACCTTTGCCCAGTCATCTCTTGTGACTTCCCCGCAGGCTTCTTTTAATAGGGTCATCTTTTTCGTGCTGAATGGCGGGGAAGTATTGTGGCGGGCGGCGTAACCTTTTATTTGAGCCCAGATTAGCTCAATCGCGTTATATTGGCAATGATACGGTGGAATTCTTAGAACGCGATGACCGTACTCCAGAGCCAGTTCATCGATTTCGTATCGCACATTTGCCGCTTTATTTTTTTAAACTAATTTAATTAGCTCTGGTTTTAGCATCTGCATATTTGCGTCAATGCCTTTTGCTTGTAACCAAGCCACCATTTCTTCTTTTTTATTAGCTTGAGTAGGTGGTTTCTGTATTTGAACCGAGTGATAGGAGGCATTATCTATGAATATTAGCTCTTCTGGGTCGATGGTACAAATGGGCGTGCCTCAAGGCTCGATTCTCGGCCCCTTTCTGTTTCTTGTGTACATTAATGATTTACCTTACATAGTAGGGGATAACCATGATACAGTATTATTTGCAGATGACACTTCTTTAATTTTCAAATTAACTAAATTACTAAAATATGACGAAGTAAATAATGCTATATCTAAATTAGTAAATTGGTTCAAAGTTAATAATTTGCATTTAAATGGTACTAAAACAAAATGTATGAAATTCATGACTCCAAATGTCAAACAATTAAATACTTATGTAATTTTAAATGGGGAGAAACTGAGTCTTGTAGATACCACCATTTTTTTTGGAATCACACTAGACGCGAAGCTTCAATGGAGCCCCCATATATCAAAACTAGCAAGCACACTTAGTTCTGCAGCGTATGCTGTAAAAAAGATTAGAAGTCTAACAAGTGTTGAAACAGCTAGACTAGTTTACTTTAGCTATTTCCATAGCATAATGTCGTATCGTATTTTGCTATGGGGACACGCAGCTGACACTAAAATTATATTTGTTTTACAGAAGAGGGCCATAAGATCAATTTATGATTTAAAGCCTAAAGAGTCGCTGCGACAAAAATTTAAGGAAATTAATATATTAACTTTGACCTCTCAATACATTTATGAAAATGTTATGTACGTACACAAAAATAAAAGTAGTTTTACAAAAATAAGTGATATTCATTCTGTAAATACTAGGAACAGACACAAGCTAGTAGTACCAGTTACTCAACTCCATCGAGTCAGTAATTCATTCTTGGGGCGATATATACGTTTTTACAACAAAATTCCAGAAAATATACAAAATTTGACCTGCTCAAAGTTCAAAAACTTTATTAAACTAAGTTTGTATAAAAAGGGTTATTATAATATTAAGAAATTTATGCATGATAATAACCCCTGGAAATGAGGTGATCGCTACCAAGCTATTTCTAATTTGTTATGTTGTTAATTTGTGTAACATCATGATTGTAAGCTGTTATTTAAAAAAAAGTCTTCAAAAGTAATCAAAACAAAAGAGTGACTTTCAATAAGTATTATTTGTAATCTATATTGAATAAAAAAGTTTCTGTTCTGTTCTATTACAGAAGGCTCTGGTAGGCTGGGCAACAGCACGTTCTGGAACCACTTTTTAAATGTAGTGGCATTCATTTCCTCGTGGTGGTAATTTGTGGTTTTTGATTGAAATACCAGTAACGCGTTCTCCACAAAGCCGTATTTTGCAGAACCTACGTGGCATATTATCAGACGGGCCCCCTTACCCATTGATAATTTCGACGTCGACGCTTGTGTATCATCCGTCTAAAAATGGGAAACCGTGTGATTGGCGTTTAGCCATGTCTCATCAATGAACACGACATTATCCCAGTTATCAATATTTTTTGCTTCTCTCAAAAAACTTATCCGTTTTAAAATTATGTCGTATCGTTCTAATAAAATTTTTCTTTTGTCTGTTTTTTTATACTAAAAACCAATATCTTTTAAGATTTTGGTTAAAGCAGTTTTACCCCCGCTAAACAGTCCAGCTTCTCTTAACGATGCCAAAAGCTTCTTCCTGTTGAGATATTAATTTCTGGAATAGTAACCATATATATGATTTCTGATTGCATCGGCGTCAAAGGTGTCAATATCTGTCGCGGGTTTAGTTCTACGTTTCTTCTTCGGAGTACGTAAAATATTATCTTCCGTGCCAGTAGAGCCGAACTTTTCTTTATTAATATTTGTTATCGTTCGTTTGCTAACTCCAAGCGCCTGAGAGACGCGTTCTTGTACTTGTTCGACAGGTAACAGTGGTCCGCCATTTTATCGCTCCCGCTCAAAGTAATCTTGCAGCCCGTGAGTTAATCATCAAGCTGCAAGAGCTTGATGATTAACTCACGGGCTCCACTTTTCAATGTTTGTCCACGTTTAGGCATTATTATGCACCAAAAGTAAAAAGAACGCAATACAAAACACAATTGAAGTCCGATTTAGCGTCGATGTCAGTCTGAAAAGCAGAAACAGTCCATTTTTAGCACACAGTTTTAGCGTCACAAAACGGCGGCCCATAACGCCATTTGGGGTTACCATTTTCAACCTAAATATAAAAATGCTACTTTCTTTCGCGCGTTCGGTTTGGTCGTAGTTTTATTTTTATATTTAATAAAAGTTATCTTATAGTCCATTATTTTCAAATTCTTAAAAAGAAAAACAAAACGTATTATTTTATAAAGTATAACTGTATAAGAACAGATTACGATACTGTTATTGCCTGTTATTGTTAGCACAGCACTACAAATATAAAGCGCTGACATAACCTTGTACTAGCGCAGTATAGATTTAGAAAAATATTGTTTACCAAGTTATTTGACACTCGTTTTGGCACAAATTATAACATTTATTGATTATTGATATAATAATGTTGTTTTAATGCTCATCAATTGTCAAAACGGTAAACAACCAGCAAAAATGTTTTTATCGTAACCGCAACGCCATTACAAAGTTATGTCGTCATTTCAATCGCGACGTGTCAGGAACGCATTCTCTGAACGGCCGAACTATAGTCTTTTTGTTTGCTGTTTTATTATTTTATTGAAATTTTATAAGGTAATGTTTCTAGAAATTGCAATTCTTCTTTAAATTTATTTTATGTTTTATAATAGCAGTCAATATAATTTCATTTGTTGTATTTAATTGTAATTTCAATCTGTAAATTGTAAGGCGCTAATAAAGTATGTAAATAAGGATTTTAGGAGCCGAAATAAACTTCCGTTGCACCATGTGTTTATTAACTGGTTTAAGTATAAACAAATAGACTGAATACGTTGCGTAAATATTACTCTTGATGTTATATCGATGTTGTTTTTCTAGATCAGCATTTAATAGATGATAGGATTATTTTCTTCTGCTTAGGAATCAGTCTGGTTGGGTACGACCCTCTTACTCATGTCATTCGACAAGTCGCAGTGCGTGCACTGCTTTGTTCCAGTCTGAAGCGTATAGAGTCAGTATAATTACAAGCTATAAGGTATTCCATCTTAGATGACAACGTATATGCAGCCTTCTTTGTTTGAAGTTTGCTATAGGTGTATAATATTATGTGGATCACTTAACTTCTGATAGGCTGTGAGATTGTCATTTCAGTCTTTTTTTAGTTCATTTAATGACAGACAGGACCTTAACCAGCGATCGTAGCAGCTACCATTACTCACCATATACTTTGTAGCCAGTTAGCAGGCTAGATAATATATTTGTTATACGATTTTTGGCATTTGCTTCTTTTTAATTTTACCACATTGTACACAGAATATGAAAATGTGGTAGATTGTATTACGATGTGATCAAAATAATTCATACGGGTTCACCCTAATACCAGTGGTGGACTTTTGTGGGCCTATAGCTGGTAGGTCTGGAAAGAAATAAGAATGCACAAATTAAACTTGCTCGCAATTCTCACGATACCCATGTATAAACACAATGAAATAGTTTATTATAAATAAATATGCACTTATAACACAATATGTGTATTTAATTAATATTTTGTACAGATCACTCAATATTACAGAGTTTTTAATCATGACACTTAATTACACTTTGACTAATTTGACGCGTGTTCTCAATACAGAATGCCTAAGAATCATGATGCACCCTATTTTATGGCATTTCCCTTTCCACTTCTCTTCCGTTGAGCACGAAGAGGGGCGGAAGATGTTGCCAGTAATAAAGTTGCCAACACTGCCATCCTGCATGGTTCCTGCCTCAGGAACCTCACGAGTCTATTTAAAATACTGCAATGACACAAATTGATTAGAAACTAGATTTTTTTTGTATATTAACAGTTATTTTTTCATAAACTGATCATGACGTAAGTTTATATTCAAAGGTTCCAATCAGGGTACACATTTTTAGTTCTATAAACCTCGAGAGCAATTTTAAGACCACCTACCTGCACTTAAAGGAACTTGTCACACTTAAGAGACCAGGTTCGTTTTCTCCTGGAATCAACTGCATTTAGGGGACATTTAGTCTCACTTAAACGTACCAAGTTCATTCCACTTGCGTTTTATAATATATTTCGTCTTACTTAAATGTACCAAGCTTATTTAAACTATATTTATCTCGGTTTTGTTTAACTTTTTATGTGTTTTACCCATATTTTGTATTAACTCGCGCACTCAGTAAAATGACAAGGAAACTATACGTACTCAAAAATTAACATAACACGTACACAGAAATAAAATTATAATTCACTATTTCTTTAGAGCTTCTTCTGGTAGTAACAGAAACAGAAACTGGAGATGGTCCAAAATTGTATGAAGCGTAGGCCTAGTTTTGTATCAGTATGGAAATAAATTAAAATAAAATATTAAACCACTTTTGATCATTCAAATCCACGAATTTGCCTTAATTTCAGTGCAATTAATATTTTATTCTCACCAATAAATGCAACACTAATGGCGGATTGATGTCGTTTTGATTTGACGTTAGCTGTCATCTCTGAAATATACTCTCGGGTAGAATCTAGTTAGTCTGTGATATATTCATATAACCTATAGCCTATCAGGTAGATTTATTATGTAAAATAGCTAAAATGTCTCGAAACTAGTAGGAAAGTAGGGCAAAAAAGTTCTATTTTTTTATCAAAACACGAATAAAGTGTATTATAGATTGTGTATGTGCTTTTTTGGTCTTAAAACAACTAACGTTCTTGTTTATATTTGCATATCATAAATGCAGTTCAGGAGAAAACAAATGTAAAAAGTACTACCTAATTCCAGATAAGAAGATTGTTGAGATAAAACAACGGTGCCTACGCACAAAATTATTTCATTGCATTCATTAGTGTGTACTTATGCAAACTTCACCTCAATTTAGTGCCAGATAGTTTAAAGCCCAGATTATATGTTAATAGAGGGTAACTCCGTTTCTCTACCCTAAAAAATCCACCCTTTTTTTTTTTTTGCGGATGGTAAATCATCTAATGACGCCTTTCGCTGTGGGTGGAGCGGAAGGGAGTGTCAGACTTTTACTGACTAAAAACCATCCGTGTTCCTTCAGTGCCCTTACGTTCCGGAGCCGCGGTATCTCTTTCGAACAGCCCGCAGCCCCGGCAGGCGTCGGCTCTTGCGGGCCCCTTCACGCTGCTGACAGCTCTTTGAGGCGCGCGTGGAACAAAAACGCGCCGTCGACACGGCCTGTCGTCGTTAGACGGACGGACGGCGAGCTACCCATTGCTCGCCGTCCACAGGCCCGCGCCTACGGTGGCCGGGGGCCACGACGTAGCCCCCGACGCCCGGGGCGTCTCCCGCGGCGGCCGGGAAGGAAAGCTGTTGCTCTTTCCTTCTCCCGCTCCGCCACCTCCTTCGCTATCATCACTGCTTCGCAGAAGGTGGTGACGGCATCCCATTCCGTCTCGCTCCGGACCATGGCTTCGACCAGGGCCGGACGCGAGAGGTCGCCGCCGCCTATCGCCGCTACGAGGACATGGCGGTGCTCCGCCCAAGCAGGGCACACCTCCACGGTGTGCTCCACCGTGTCCTCCGGTCGATCCTCGCAGTGGGAGCACCCGGGCGTTTCCTTCCGCCCGATTCTGTGCAGGAACCTCCCGAACACACCGTGTCCGGTGAGGACCTGCGTCAGGCGGAAGGTGAGGACGCCGTGGCGTCTCTCAAGCCACTCCTCAAAGAGGGGTCCTATCGCCGCTATAGTGGCGTGCCCAGCACGGGGTTGCGACAGTCGCTCTCTCCATGTCGCCATGAGATCATGCCGGAAGTCTGTCCGCTGCGCGACAACTTGCCGCGGCAGCGGGGCTTCCCCCCGGCATAGTGCCTCCGCGCGCCATTCGTGCAGGCGCGCGAGGACTATCGCCTCCAGATCCCATGGCGGCAATCCGGCAAGGAGGCTCGCCGCCTCGCGGGAGATCGTGCGGTAGCCGCGAACCATCTTTACGGCAACCACCCTTTGGGGCGCGTTTAGGTGGTGGACGGCAAGCCGCGCCAAACCACGCGCCCACACCGGGGCCCCGTAAAGGGCCATGGACCTCACGATCACCGCGTAGAGCCTCCGGCAGGAGGCGTTTGGCCCCCCCAGGTTCGGCAGGAGCCGCCTGAAGGCAGCCCAGGTCCGTTCCAGTTTGGGAGCCAAACGTCGGAAGTGCTCAACGAAGTTCCATCGGCCGTCGAGGACGAGTCCTAGGTACTTCAACGTCGACTCGACGCCGATGGATACCCCTCCTACCATCACTGAGGATCCCGGTGGTGGCCTGTTCCGAGGACCATGGAAGTGCATGGCCTCGGACTTGTGCAGAGCCACCTCGAGACCCAGTTGCCGGATCCTCTCAACGACTATCGCAACCCCGCGTGTCATAGTTTCCGCAAAAAATCCACCCTGAGATACTACTTTATTGCACTAATCTTATAGAATATACTTATCTTACCTTAGAGTGGCTGTTTTAAGGTGGATAAACAGAATAATCCTGAATACTAAATTCTGTTCAGGTATATGTGTCTATCTGGGCTGCTGAAGTGCTATGGTACAATCATAGATAATATAATTTATTTGTTATAATATGGTACATAACAGTTGTTACAAAACAATTGGCATCCTAAATATTCTGCCGTTTCCGGCGTACAAATATTTTCATATAACAGGTCCTCAGCGTGTCAGAGTATGCCTTGAGCCTTGACAGACATTTGAAGCCTGGATAATGTCTTAACAAAGGTTAACAGTCCTATGAATTATAGAAAGTGAAACATTAGGTCAATCATATTTTGGATACTAAATATAAATAAAACAGCTTAATTTTTTATTTTTTTATTTATTTATCCTACTTCAAAATCCTCTCTTACTAAAATGCCATCCAGAATTGAGGCCGGTGCGGTTATAGAATTTTGATACCGAGCCCAACATAAATACCAGACAACGGTCATTATGTGGGCACAGAAACCCACCGTCTGTTGTCCAGAAGAGCAACTGCAATAATAACCTGCAATCATCTCATCCCCACTTGTCCCTTGTCTCGCCAACAGTATATAATATGTATAATAAGCTCTGCCTGAGTGATGGCGAGATGTTATACGGCCTCTTATTAAACTGAGTCTTGTTGGGATGATATTAATTGGGTCACAACTTATCTGCTACCCAGTCTTCGTTGACACCAAACATACAATATACTGATAGTATTGGCATTAGGGCGCTGGAGCTCATTTTCAAGATTTGTGCCGACAGATAATTCATTTAATACGTTTGCAAAACATTGTGGACATATTGGTGCATTTTCATTCATCTAGAACAAAAAAATATTATTTTAATAAACTATCTATATTGCAGAAACGCATTTTAAACAGTGCAACATGTTTTAACAGGTGAATTGAAAGATAATTACATTTTGCAGCTTATTAAGATTTTGCAGCCCTTATGAACTTATGTAGAAATTAATAATTATTAACAGACTACAGATAGAAGCATGTCATTCAAATGCGTTTAATAGCTTAAGGAAACATCTTTCTATCGTACATACCTGCTTACTGATTCAAAATGTGATTCTACAGAATACAGATGTCCGATATCAACGAAATCAATATCTCACGTAAATTATTAAGTCCAAAAAATAAAGCAGTGTCAAATAAGTACAGAGTAGAGTTCTGAACACACAACCAAGCTCGAAATAAATAAAAATATCATTTGACAGAAATGACATTTGCCAAATAACCGTGAATTTTTTACTTTTTTATGACTGGAAGGGCACCATCTAGTAAAACCATCAGAAACTTGGGATTGCATTTTATTTTTTGCAGGTTATTTATTTTTTAACAAAATCCCTGAATTTTTCTCTTTTTTACGGTACATTGTACATAGACTGGGCCGGAAATGGACCGTCTCCAATTCAAAATTGAAAGATTGACGCAGCGACTATTTAGACTTTAAATCATAAATTTCTCTTATGGCCCTCTTCTGTAAAACTAATATTAGTAATTTCAGTGTCAGCTGCGTGTCCCCATAGAAAAATGCCATACGACATTATGCTATGGAAATAGCTAAAGTAAACTAATCTAGCTGTTTCAACACTGGTAAGATTTCTAATCTTTTTTACAGCATATGCTGCAGAACTAAGTCTGCTTGCTAGTTTTTATATATGGGGGCTCCATTGAAACTTCGCGTCTAGTGTGATTTCACGAAAAACGGTGGAAAAGACTCAGTTTCTTCCCATTTAAAATTACATTAGTATTCGTTCTGTTACTTAAGGCGCATGGTTGAGCAAAATGTCGCGCTAGTCGTTATTTGTGCGGTTTTTAGGAGCTATCTACTTCTTATTAAAAAGATATATCAACTAATAAAAACATATTAAATTTCTACATAATGTTGGTTCCATAATAGTCATATCCAATTTTTTAAAAGGAGTAAATATTTTGAATAATCTCTTACAATTGAAACCACATAAATGTGAAATAATATTGTGACATGCGTCACCTCGTACAGAAAGCATTATTTTATTTTGCAATTGACACTAATGGATAGGCAATTTATTAATGAAGATTTTGATGGATTTAATTTTTTTTAAGACCAAAATTTGATTTTATTAAGAAATTAATTAAAAAACTTGGCGTATTCACTACCTACGGATAGCAGCAGTCAGTGAGCGCTAAGCTCTTGAACACGGCGTCGGCCAGTGCACATGCACGCTCACGTTATCTATCAGTCGATAACATTATTACTTATAAGATTAGTTATAGCTTGTATTATTTGTTTGTTTTGAGTATAATTTTTTGTATTAGTTTTATATTTGTTGTGTTTTTTACTGCGCGATGAAGCTTCTTGTGTGTATTCTCTTTGAAGTAAATAAAATAAAAAAATGAAGCACCATTAGCATGTAAAGTTCGAATCCATAATTAATATTTCGACAAATATATAAGCTAATTCAATATTAGCAGTATAGTATACAGTTAATAATAATCCTAATACCTAACCACAATATCTTAGTAGGTATAGTAATTCGGTAAAAAGTATCTAAGTAGGTATTAATATACCTACCCAGTATGACTAATCATAATAGGTACATATGTAGGCACTATGATTAGATAAAAAGGTACTTATCTAAATAGTTACCTACTTTTACTAAGTAGGTACTAATACCTCCGTCGCGCAGTGACTTAGCAATTAGTTTTTGCGCTGAGGGCCGCGGGTTCGAATCCCGCACGGAGCAAGTATTTGTATGGCTTACAAATAATTGTTCCGAGTCTGGATGTTTGTCCTTGTGCAATTTTTGTTTGTAAACTGCCTCCACGATACAGGAGAAAATCCTACTGTGGGAGTAACGTTTATTTAAAAATAAAAATAAAGGAATAAAAGAGTACCTACCCGGGAATCATTTAATTACAACACATAAGCTCCTATAACTAAACTGACCATTATTTTTAACTCAAAACGGGACATGGATTTATTAATATTCTAAAAACTATAACTTTATACCATTAGTGTTAACTATAAAATTAAATTCACATAACTTATAATTATTTTTATTATAACAAATTGTGAAAAATAAAAATCAAAAACCATTTCGTCAGCTTCATTAAAGGAAAGTTCCTCAGACGGTAAATGCTACATATTTTTTTAATTACTATTTACATTTTGTCAGTGGAACAAATTTGCTATAGTAAAGTTGGTGATGATTTAAAATAAGAATAAAATTCTGGTCAAGTTATTTAGTATTACTACCTTTGTATATATCGCCTTTATAACTGGAACCGTAAGTGGTATTTTTTCAGACGTCCACAATTTATTCGAAATAGAAAAACACTCGTTCTACTGGAGCATTTGTACCAGATAGACATAAAATATATTCGATTAAAAAATTATGTTAAAGATTGTTGGTGCGAAAGATTTTGAATACTTTCATCCAACGAGTTTTTGCGGAAACTTTTAAATTATTTTTTATTAGGTTATTTTCGGTTGGTCCCGCTCTCGCGCTGACTTAACATCTGACAAACTTCATAGATATAAATTTTCCCGCGGTTTCGGAAAACGGGACAATTTTGTGTCCCGGAGCTTTGTTTGGGGACAACGGGATAGGTAACCGAGAAAAGGGACAGTCCCGTTCAAAACGGGACTTATGGTCACTTTACCTATAACTCTTATACTTCTTGTTGATTTTTTCATTACCTTTATTATAACCCTTATGTATAAACAAATATACTTACGTATGTAGAAATAAAATTGAATAAAAATAAAAACAAATATGCTTTTTTCATCCTTATCAATCACTGGGATGAGGATAATGTCAGCCAGCATAAATAATAAGCAGGCTAAGTAACAAGGTACTCAGTTCAAAATTTAGTAGGTAGGTATGTTACTTTTTAATACGTGACACGTAAAAATTAACAATAATCAAAAAATACATCTGCGAAACATCTACTAAATATAATACACTTACCTACCTACCTAATACCTATAGTGCGTAGGTATCTTTTAAACTCACTATTTTGAGTGCTTCATTTTCTCATGTTAGATGGGTATCTTCCCCGGCGTTCGAAATGAATGGTTTCACTTTTATTAATTAGATAATATATGAGAATACATAATTCTAGTATAAACACTTAACCGTCCACCCCGCGCGAGTGATTCTCGCCTGCCTATCCGCGCATGAAATGTCACTATTTTTTACGACAGCGCGAGGCTATCTTAACAAAAACGATTACTGGGCGGATTCACTATTTTTTTCATGTTGAGTTTTCGCTATGTCCCATGACTTAAGATAGTTGGTATCTGCCCAGGATAACTTTATTTTACATTATGTATAGCTATTGAGGTAGCTTAGTAGTTTTTAACACTCGTACACATAAATAATTGGGGTGAGGAGATAAATGAAGTAGTTAAAATAATTTTAAAGCCATTATAATACAGCTTTTTATGATGTCCCATACCCAGGCTTTGGAAATAAATACCGTTTTTCTTGGTTTTTTTACTCATAAGGAATACAACTAGCACATTGCATTTTAAACATTAGATTATCATTTAATCAAAAACTATAGCAGTATTAATAATAAGGTCTGCGAATTTAAGTAATATATCGTTAAAGTTTAGGTCGATAATCTGACCATGGTGGAAAACTCCATTCCGAAACCAAGATTTGTTACGTAGAAAAACTAAAATAAACTACCAATTTGGTTTTTATTTTATCGGTAACAACACATATATACAACGAAATAGCAACCGTCGTTTTGTTTTACGTCATTCGAGCGCTATGAATGTTGGCGTAGTGAGTGTCAGGCGATTGCATTTTAAAAGTTCCACGATCCGAAACCAAAATGAATGGTACGTTAAACTTGTTTTAATTGTACTATTATTTTAAAAGAATATAGATATATTAATAAAACCAATTTTCAAATTTAGAAATCAGAACAGTTAGTAGAATTGTGATGAATCTTTCATATGTTGTGCAAGTGGTGATACCGTTACCTCCACTCCGAAACTTTATTGACGGTTTCGTAGAAGCGGAACAAAAAATGTAACGGAATGGAAACATAAAGCTTGGTTTACATACCTGCAGTAATTAATATATTTAATTTATATATAAGTACCTATTATATGTTTATAATCTACTCAAACCGCTTTCAATAATTTCATATTTGACTTTTGACGGAGCAATGAGTTGCTGCGCTGGTGGGCGCGGCTTCAAATCCCGCACGGAACAAGTATTTGTATGGCCTACAAATAATTGTTCCGGGTCTGGATGTTTGTCCTTGTGGAATTTGTGTTTGTAAACTGCCTCTACCATACAGGAGAAAATCCTAGTGTGGGAGAATTTTTAAAAAAAATTGTTGATTTGTTAAGCGAGGTTTATATTTTTGACGAATACAACGTTTGGAATAGATTTTCGCGCCATTGAAGTATAACGTTCACAAATAAAAATAATAACCCAAGTCGGACTCACGCATGAAGGGTTCCGTACCATCCTAAATCAGGTTTCTAGTAGGGGGAGTCCCTTTTAATTTATTTTTATTATTTGTTGTTATAGCGGCAACAGAAATACACATTCTATGAAAATTTCGATTGTCTACGTATTACGTATCATGAGATACAGCCCGCTGACAGACAGACGGACGAACGGACTTAGTAATAGGGTCCCCTTAGGTTAGGTAGGTTACCCTTTGGGTACGGAACCCCAAAAACTATGTTTATACATTAAAATCGATGTCAGATATTAATTTTTGCCTTATTTCTTAACCACGTGATTCTTATCGGTTTTTTGCTGACTCGATTACGGCGAGCTATAACGTAATCAAACACTCACGTGTTGTGGCACTGATTCTATTTTCTAAACTTTTTGATGTTCTTAAACACTTTGAGAGTATTAAAATAAATATAAAAAGCACGCTTCATTTATAAATTAAATTTCGAAACATTTAACTATAATCACGCAATTAGAAATCATTATCATCTTTAATTAAATAGACTTATAACAAACTATGTGTAATTAAAGATTCCCCGATCGTTGTGAGTGGAATTGTAGGAAGTGTAAACAAAAAAAAATGGGTGCATTTTTTCTTCCTACATGTAAACTATTCTTTACAGTTCCACTCCGAAAGTTTACTATTCCCTTCGGTGACTGTCCTATTTTTGTTGATTACTTAATTTTACGTGTATTACTTTATTTACGTGGAGAGACATTTTATTTTGTTATTTTTAAGAAGAGTATTATTTTATGATAATTATAAAAAAATTATAATTTAATTTTTTGAAAGGCATCGTATTTTTTTCGATAAAAATAGTGTGACAGCTGGTCAAATAGTAACGTAATGGAAATAAAGACAGACATAATTAAAGTCTGTTACTTTTATTTATTAAAATTTTGTACTATTTAATACAAATACAGTTCTTAAGACACATTAAAAACTGCTAACAAATTCAAATTGTGTTTGATTTGGTAAAATCACCATGCTTATTTGGTAATGGAATGGAGCGTTATTCATTGTCTGGCCGGATAAATACTAATAAAAGATTACTAAAAAGCAAATTATAAACTCAAAAATCTTCATATTATTTAGTGAAATATATAATGAATCGATCCTTTGCAAAAATTATACTGGATTCCAATAAAAAATAAAATACTGTTATTTTTCATCACTGTCACATTTTTGTGAAACCGCCCTACTACTGAAAAACTACTATAGCTACATACAAATAAAAGATATTCTCAAAAGACTCAAAAGATTCAAAATTTAATTTTGTTAAAAGAAAATTAGTCAAATTAAAAACAAAGGGTGAAAATAAAGCTTAAAAATGGGAAATATCAAAAAAAAAATCGTACTTCTTCTTATTTCGAGTTTTACAAAAAAGTATAATACTTACTGGAGACAAATATTTTATATTATAATAGTACATGAAATACTTTAAAATGACACCAATATCAATAATATCTTATATACTCAATATACATAAGTATAATATAATGTTTACACAATATAAATTTGAACAAATAAGTAAATAAATATATAAAAATAATTTTTAATAATTTCTAGACAAATCTCAACTTATTTTTCGTTTATAAATTGCTATAAACGTGTTACGCTGAAATTACTGTTATATATTATAGTAATAGTGAATAGTGAATGATTCTTTTATATTTAGCATTCATTTAACACAAAAAAAACTGATTAGAATACCTTTTAAACCACATATAATCAATAAACGATGATCGCGTATAGTGATAAAAATTTAATGTAAGCCTGGAATTGTCGTAATGGTATATATTTACTAAAGAAAATATCTTCACCATTAGTTTGATGTACAATAACATTAGAAATAACGTATAAAAACAGAAAAGTTATTAAATTTTTTAATAAAACTAATTTTACGGATTTTATCGCGTATATTAACTTATTTTATATTCCCGATTTTTCGAGCACTTTACAGCACCCATGGTCACGGGGAGGGGGAGGGGGGGGGGGGGGGGGGGCTGAGCTGTTAACCACAGCTAAATTATTAATTTTTGTTCTGATTTACGCAGTATGAACTTACAGTATCATGAAGTGTTGCAGTTGTATGCTGGGATTGGGATTTAATTTTATTAATTATGGGATCCTAAGCAGATGGTAGCACCCAGCCATCTTCTCTATTGAAATTAGGATGTTTTTTGATTTCAATAGCCTCGCGAATAATCTTCTTGGATGGAATTGATGTTCTTTAGCGAGGATTTGGGGTCTGTCAAGTCAAGTAGTGTTCGCGTAAATATAAGAAATCATTATATTACATTTTTGATTGAATTTCTCACACGTTAACATTCCACATATAAAAATGGCGAAATTTAATTTTAATTTTTTTTTCTAAATATTTTGTAACTATTACACATCTATAATTTTTTACTGTATTAATAACAGCTATCTTTTGCGCTGTCCACTTTTAAACCGGAAGATGTTGTTTGGTGACTAGACAGGTGAGGCAATAAATATTTTTAGGGACTGTAGTCACCGTGGACGGTTGAGTAGATAATACAACTAATATACTAAATAAAAAAAATGAAAATACATTTATCATTCTCCGCCGTGTCTTTTCCACAAAATAGTTTTTTGATGTTGAAAAAATAATACTACGTTCGTACAGTAGATGGCGTCTTGCAGAGTTCTTATGCGATATATTGTAGCGTGAGTCGGCGGACCAAATGATCAAGACCGTTCGCTAGGAGTACCGCCATAATTAATTTAAGAGCATCACTTATTACACCGTAGTATTGAAGTTTCCTGATTAATGTTTCATGGGGAACAAAACCGAAGGCCTTGGATAGGTCACAGAATATACCCAAACATCCTGGGAATTATCCTATGCATCAAATATATATTTGGGTAGGTGTCGCTAGTTGTCACGGTTAACATCGAGCTCCGTTATAAATTTATAAAAATTAACAAATAGTGATCTAAATATAGTAAATCAGTATTTTCCATATAAAATTAGATACAATAGAGCGGTGGAAATGTTATCCCAGTAAAAACCAGTGTATATTGTGTGACAATCAGTCAGTATTGATAAGACAAATAACACCGTCATAAAAGTACGAAGTGTTCAAGTGCAAGTGAATTAATAAGTGCCCCAACCTAGTATTTCTACAACTCATGTCGTAAGTGAAAAATTAAACCATAAAACCTTGAATTTGCTATTTTTACTCAACTGTTGAAATGTTTGCTGTTTAAATTTGTAAACACAAGTCAGCTGACCAATCAGCTGATTTTAACTTCTCAAAGTGAATTAGATTCCGTTGTAAACAACCGCCATCTACCGGTAAAACAAATTTAATGATTGATTGACCATCGACGACAAGATAAAAAGCATGCCTTTGTATAATAATAGTGCAGTTACAACACAATAGATAGCGATATCTAAAAATTAAAAACTATTTTAATTGATTTTAATTGATTTTACAAAAGGAAGAAAATACTACAAAATGTCGAAAAATTGTTTTAAATGCAGGGAAGAAATAACAAAAAGGGACTTTATTAAATATCCCAAATTTAAGAATTTCTTTCACTTAGACTGCACAAGTATAGGAGAAAAATTTTTCTTCTTACTAGATGTCGAAAAAAGAAAAAAATGCCTATGCGATTATTGTAAATACCAAAAACTGCCAAATTTTGATCAAATAAATATAAATATACCTTCAACTAACTCCTTTGTTGCATTAGACGTGGCTGATGAGTACGCAGAATTTGTAACCTTTCGCCAGAAAAATAAAAAACTATCTGAATCACTTCCAGATTTTTCAGACTCATTTATGTCTACTAATACACACTCTCGTTCATTAAACTTACAAAAAACCTCTCGCAGTCTACCAGATGACGACTTAAGAGACTGCTTGATGATGCAAGAGTTAAAAAAAGAAGTTTTAAGACTACGAACAGAACTAATCATAGCAAACAAAGAGGTGGATAATTTAAATATTACGATTAGGAAACTTAACAAAAAAATTTCAAAACAAGAAAAAATTATAAAAATTTACAAAACGAACGAAATTTACGTATCGATGACGTACAATTGAGAAAACCAGCTAATAATTCATATAACTCAACGCCTTTAAGTAAACCCAAAAAACAAAAAGTTTTAAGCCTGATACACGCTATAGTTCCGGATGTGTTGAACAAATAAAGCTTAAAGAAGCATTGCCTGCTACTCAACCTGAAAAAATTGTAAGCGATAGAAGCCGTTTTACGCCGAATCTCTAGCCTCAAAAACTAAGACTAGTGAAGAAACTTGCAAGTACTCTCCGAATAGGAAACTGTGTATCATCAGCAGCATTCGCAGCAATAAAATGGCGACCACACTAAGAAATCACTTCGAGATGCAAAACATCTGCCACTACCGCATAACAGGAGGTGGTATTAACCAACTATTAAGTGGTCTACAAACAAAACTTGAAGATAACACCCTTAATGACTTTTGTATTTTAATTGTAGGTGAAACTGATTTTAATGTTTCCAAAAATTATAATGAATTAGTTTTGAATATAAGAAAAGCCCTTTTGACCGTTCAGCACACAAATATTTTGATATGCCTGCCCACTTTTAAATTTTGTAACCAATCAAATATATATAATAGGAGAATTGAAACCTTTAATAACTTATTATATTCTGATAATATTAATTTTGAATACTGTTACATTTTAGACTCATAAAAATTTAGAGTATTCCACTCATATGTTCTCAATATATAATGGAAAATTAAATAAACTCGGATTAGAGACCTATTTGCACGACATTGACGAATTCATAACAACATTTGACGATGTACCATTCAGTGAAAATCAACGAATGGAAAATATCTCTAATCTAGAAGTAATAACGTGTCAAGAAAATAGAACTGATTCAGAGAAGTCTTCCTTTCGCCCCTAAATACTACAAAATTATGTATCAAAACATTCAATGTCTTTCCAACAAAATTGACGACTTAAACTTATTATTAATGGAAGTTAATAAAGATCTATTAATCGTGAGTGAACATTGGTTATTACCTATTAACTATCATTTCTTCAAATTAGAGGGCTACGAACTACGTGCGAAGTATTTACGGCAAAAACATATACACGGTGGGGTTGGTATCTTTGTTAGAGAAAATATAAAAATTAAAGAACGTTTAGACATTCAATCATTCACAGTAGAATTTATTATAGAATTGTGTGCGTTGGAGATTACCGAATCCAACTAATTGATTGTGGCCATTTATCGCTGTGAGAGGGAAATAGAAACATTTTTCGTTCAAATGCAAGCTTTACTACACCACTTATCCAAAAATTCTCATAACAAAAAAATTATCATAGCGGGTGATATAAATATTGACATTACAAAGAACACAAAAATATCTCGTAGACTTATTAATCTTTTAAAATCATTCGGGTTACGCTGTCTTATAGACACCCCCTTACGTGAGACCCAAAACAGTAAATCATGCATTGACCAATTTATAATTTCTAAAAATACATACATGACGGCTTTTGTACAAAACTATGACTTATCTGACCATCACACATTAATTGGACAAATACCAGTAAAAGAGAACATAAATAGTTGACCAGGAAAACCGGTTCTATGCGGGAGGTGTGGCCTACGAGGCGCCCACGCGGTGGAGGCTTTAAACAATTTCTTCCTACGATAACTCAGGCCCCCAGGAAAGGTTGGTTCGTGTTAAGGTGATAGATACGAAGGACCAGTGGGTAATTGCATGTTCATAAAACCAAATAGGCTCACCTCCGATTTTAGGATGTGGGGTAGCGCGACGAACTCCTTACTTCAACAGCTTCGATGAGGTTACCTTTAGGTTTGCAGGTTTTATTGTTGCGACAGGTGCACAGCGCTTGTTTCTTTCGGAAGCGGTAAGCGACGAACGCTTTACTATGAGGTGCGCTGCGTGACCAAAATGGCGCGCGCATTTGAGTCAACGTTTCGGAAGCGACTCACTGCATCGACAAATGGAAAGCGACTGGAGTATGCGTGCGTCCACAATTGTGACGCGACTCATCAAAAGGGTTTGCCCACAAGGTCATGAACTGCAACTCCCAAGGTGAAAGTAAAATAAAGTAAAGTCTTTTAAGCATTGCGTTTTTTTTATAGGAGAGGGGGCAACGAGCATGCGGCTCACCTGATCTTAAGTGACTACCGCCGCCCATGAACAACTGCAGAACCAGGGGAATCGCAGATGCGTTGCCGGCCTTTTAAAAAGGAGTAGGCTCTTTTCTTGAAGGTCCCTAAGTCGTATCGGTCCGGAAAAATCGCTGGTGGTAATCGATTCCACAAGGAAGTTGTGCGAGGGAGAAAACTTCTTCTGAATCGCACAGTGGTGGACCGCCAATCATCTAGATGATATGGATGGTATCGCAAGTTCTGTCGCGATGTGCGATGGTGAAATTGAGCGGCTGGAATTAGTCCAAACAATTCCTCAGAGCACTCCCCGTGATAGATGCGATAAAACACGCAAAGTGATGCAACCTCTCTACGCAGTGCCAGTGAGTCAAGCCGATCGGAAAGAACTCGGTCGTCGACGATTCGAACCGCTCTGCGCTGGATGTGGTCAAGTGGAAGGAGCTGGCACTGGGGGGCCCCTGCCCAGAGATGGGAACAGTATTCCATATGAGGCCGAACCTGCGCCTTGTAAAGTTGCAAGCGGTGTGCCCGCATGAAATACTGTCCCGCTCTGCTGAGCACGCCAAGCTTTTTAGAGGCCAATTTGGCCTTCTCTTCCAAGTGACCACGAAACTGCACGTCACTCGATATGTCGACACCGATACTGGCTGAGTCAACAAGGGGAGTGCCTTGAAACTGAGGAGATACGACAAAGGGGTTCTTTTTAGCGGTAAACGCGCAAAATGTGTCTTCTGGGGATTGAACTGGACTAGATTTAGTCGCCCCCAGTCTGAGACTTTGTCCAACAAAGTCTCGACTTCAGAAACAAGTTTGTTTCGTTACTCAGTGACGTTTTCCCGAGAAATATTGGCACGGCCGGTGTATAAAGCATCACCAGTGCTGTCGTCTGCATAGCAATGAATGTAACTGGTTTGCAACATATCATTGATATGCAGAAGAAACAGCGTTGGTTATAGCACGCAGCCTTGTGAAACACCAGCCCATTAGGCTTGTAATCGGAGCATGCACCGTCTACTACGACCTTGATGCTCCGATCTGCAAGAAAGCTGGTGATCCAATTGCACAAATTCTCGGGAAGCCCATAGGAAGGCAGCTTCAAAAGAAGCACTTTATGCCAAACCCGATCGAAAGCCTTCGCTATGTCCAAACTAACGGCCAACATCTCCCCCTTGGACTCCACTGCCTCCGCCCATCTATGGGTCAGGTAGACCAGAAGATCACCAGCTAAGCGACCTCGACGGAACCGTACTGGCGGTCACTAATCAGCTGGTGATCCTCAAGATACCGCATGAGTTGGCTGTTAATAATCGTTTCCATTACTTTGGAGAACAAGGAGTTGATGGCGATAGGCCTGTAGTTGGACGGATCTGAGCGGTCGCCTTTTTTAGGGATTGGGTGCACCAAAGCTGTCTTCCATGAGTCCGGGACTACGCCTAGGGAGTAGGAGTACCGAAAAAGACGCGTTAAAACCGGTGTCAACTCCGGAGCACACGTCTTCAGCACAATAGGTGGGACTCCATCAGGCCCACTCGACTTGTTGACGTCCAGGGAGAGGAGTGCTTTACGCACCAAGCGCTGTGTAAACAACACTTCCCGCATGGAGCACTCACACCGCGGGATGTTCGGCGGTGTGTTCTCCCCGTCATCTAGAGTCGAGTTGGAAGCAAAAATAGAGCCTAGCAGATCGGCTTTCTCCTTTGCGTCATGGGCCAGTGAGTCGTCCACCCTGTGCAGAGATGGCAGAGATGGCTGACAGAAGTTCCCTTGGACAGCCTTGGCGAGAGACCAGAATGCACGTGTTCCCGAAGGGAGGCGAACTAGTTTCTCGCCAATTCTGTCGATATGCTCTGACTTTGCCTTAGCAATGACACTTTTCAAGGACCTGGAGGCGGAATTGTACTTCTTTTTAAGAGCGCTGGTGTTTACATCCCGGGACGTTGATGCGTCAGCCCAGGCCTGGTAGCACTCCTGCTTATAGCGTGATGCTAGTTTACAGGAGCGACCAAAGCATGGCTGGGATCTGCCTCCAATGGGCACCACATAGGATGGAATAAAAAGTTCCATACCCTGAAGTACCACATCAGCAACAGAATCGGCAACAACGCTGGGATCTTCCGGCGAGAAGCAAACCCGCCCCCAAGGGTAGGATGCAAAAAAAGACCGCATCCCGTCCCAATCGGCCGACCTATAGTGCCAAACACGGCGGCAAGCTGCAGATCGCAACTGCGATGGGAGCGTAAGTGGTACCGTACTCCGGATCAGACAATGGTCCGCAGAGCCCAGTGGGGCATCGACGGAGACCTGATATCCGTCCGGATGAGAGGTCAGCAGAAGGTCCAACAGGGAAGGTACATGATCCTTCACACCTGGGATCCGCGTAGGCGAAGTAACCAGTTGTGTTAGACTATATGCCAAAGCAAAGTCATAGACAGATCTACCCGCATGATCGGTTAAACGAGAACCAAGCCATTCAGCTTGGTGGGCGTTAAAATCACCGAGTATCACGATCTCTGCGGATGGGACCTGTTGTAGCACGGAGTCTGCAGCCATTTGGACGTGGTCGATGAGTCAGTCTGTGTCGGCATTACCGCTATGGGACCTATGGAGGCACCCGTAGACGCGGGGATGGTCGTCGCTGTCTACGCGCAGCCATAGGATGGACAGGTCCGTACCTTCAAGACTGCCGAGGCGTCGAAAACAGATCCTCCCTGACGTATACGCAAACTCCAGCCCGGGGCACAAAGGAGTGTTCAAATTTGTACCCCGGGTAAGAGAGATATGAAGTGTCAGCTTGAGAAGACACCTGAGTCTCGGTTAAAAAGAGCAAGGCCGGCTTCGCCGTCTCTAGATGGTAATGGACAGCGTTAAGGTTTGAATGAAGTCCCCTGATATTGCAAAAATTCACGGATAGCGTGAAAGGGGTCGCCTTGGTCTTATTGCTCAGCTTGCCCCGAGCAGTATTAGTCGCGAGCGGAATTTCCCCCCCCCCCCCCCCCCCAGAATTCGCGGGGCAGCCTGAACACCCACGCCCAGGAGTGGAGTGGTTTGGTCGTGGATGCTCAGCGAGGGATTCTCCAAGGGTGCTGGTACCCTCCTGGGGTAGTCTTCTGTTCAATTCCACTACCATGTTGATGGGAGGGGGGGGGGGGGGGATTGGGCCTCCGGCCACCTGTACTCACCAAGCGGAACGCAGAGGTAAACCTCTACTTCACGCCGGTATTCTGTGAGGTCGTGGTACCACCCCGGTTCGAGCTGGCCCATCCGTGCGACAGCAAAAGCTGCCGCTTAGCTCTACCACTGTTTTGCTGTTTACAACTTAAAAGTATAATGTGTGGTAATATTAAAAGTGTGCGGTTAGTATTATAATGTTGTTAATATTATATAAATACCTAAATAACCTAGCGTATTCTAAGTATTCACAAAAAAAAAATAACGTGCGAGAGAAAAAAAACTAATAAAATAAATCTTACTACTAATTAAGACTATTGCGTAGGTAGCGGACACAGCTTTACAACTGGCCGTTGAAATATTTATTCCAAGAGGAAAAGCAGTTAGCGAAACTATAAATCAAATTATTGGTAGCAGTAGTGCTGTTTTGTGCGGGTTCGTTTGAGTGGCCTTCATTATCGTTAAGAATGATAGTAAAACGATTGGTTTAGATTCAGGAAGTTCCTTTGGATCCCGAGAGACAAAGGGCGTGACAGGCGAATCACTACGTGGAAACTATAGCCAATGCGATCCCTGTAACCATAGCGATTGATGTACTTACTGTTTAGGAGTCAAGCCCCTTTGATGAAAAGTCGACAAGGTTCTCGGAGCTCCTAATGTGAAAAAAATGTTCAGCTGGTAAGTTTTCATGAATGCTTGCGATCCGATTGGCAACATAAGTGTGCCAACGGTGCGGCGAAGAGTGAATCCAACTTAAAGTCACTGTTAAATCTGAGAAGGTTACGATAGACTCTATAGGATATCTCAGCTTGTAAGTTTCAAAGATACGTCTTATAAGTTTCGATAAAAGAAGAGCTGCGTTTAGTTCTAGTCGCGCCAGCCTTTAGACACGCAACAACCTTTAGAGGTGTGACCTTAGACTTTGCACATACTATTCTCACCTCACAGTCCTACCGTTAGGCAACAGTACTCGGAGGTATATGACACCACCAACGTTTCGCTCAATAGCATCAGTGAATCCGATAATGGAAACATGATAATCTGAGATAACACCCAAATATCGCAGAAAGTGTAGAGTTGCAATCAATGGTAATTTTGACTTAAATTGTTCCCAATATCGAATGATGCGTTTAGGAGGAAGCTCGTCCCAATCAACCTTAGCGAGCCACAGATCCTTTATGAGGAGCTTAGCGAATAGTATTATAGGAGCAACTAAACCTAACATGTCAAATAAGCGTGCGATGGACGAGAGAATATTTGTCTTCGTTCAAGAGTGATTGTCAGGGTTGACATAAAATGCGAAATAGTCTCCAGATGGAAACCAGTGAAGGCCAAAAATTTTTTAGCGTCGAGTATTCGCTATCCATTTCAACACATTACGATAGGCGCAAGCATTCGGGAATAGCTTGTAAGACAGTAGAACTGTTACTAGCCCATTTCGTAAGTTAAAAATCTCCTGCATGAAAGAGCTGTATGAGTTGCGTAGCAGCATCGATTGCTTCCTCTGTCGATATGAGGGAAGTTACTATATCATCAACGTAGATGTCTCGACTTAGAATTACATTATTATATTACATAATTGCTGAACGGTGCAAATTGCCAAAAATGGGCTACTTTGAAGCCTAAAGGCGACGCGGTTAAATTGAAATACTTGTATAGGTTCCTGCGAATCAAACCTATACAAAATTTGTTGAAGAGGGCGATCCTCTTCGCGAATTTCTATAAACGGCGTCTTGCGATATGAAATGAGCCTCCAAGAGTGGATGCCTTAATTTTGCGAGGCAAGGTCACCTGGTACCTGCCTAATGCGTTTCTGCTAATTGCAGAAGCATCAAATGGTTCACTGTACTGATCGTCGACACTATTGAAAGGGGCGACTTCTACTTCTTCAATCTCCCAAAACTTGCGAAGATCCAGACATTTGTTGGAAAAGGTGATACAAAGGGACCAGGAGGTAGAGTTTCGTTTATCAACTGGTGCCTCTCCTAAAACGTTATATCCTAAAACCGTTTCTATCGCTTCAGAATTTCCTGACCGCGAGAAAATTTATTCTGGTAATAAAATGCGCGCGAATAAATTAACGCCGAAAAGCATGTCAACAATCATCTGGAAGACCCGGGTAATCGTCGGCGAGCGAAAGAATATTTAAACTATTTGCGTAAGCGGAAGTTGACAAGTTATCTGGTCCAAAACTAAGGCTTTTATTTTGTACTTAGACTGATGTCTAAGCCTTGAACAAAAACTGAGATTAGTAGAGCCTCTCACTAATGGTGCGGTTCCTCCTATATCCTTAAATGTAAAGGTAGAATTAGTATTTATACAAAGTCCTAACTTGCGACAACAGCGTACGGTAACATAATGTTTTTGTGAACCCGGGTCAATAAGACAGCGCGCAATCACGTCTTTTCCTCCGCGGCCTGCTACCAACACTTTAGCAGTAGGCAAGAATCCGGTCTTGAAAGAAGCCTCTAATGGTTTTGCGGAGAGCGTGCATAGCGACACACGCTACTGTAAAGGTTCCGAGGTGTCAACCGGACGTTCCGTCGGTTAATATTCAGCAGAAGACTTGGAAGGCATAACCTTAGGTTTATGCGCCGAATTCATTGTTAGGTATGCGATTAGTAACCTGCTTAAAATGAAGCAAGGTATGATATCGCTGGCCACAAGTACTACAAGTTGATTTAGAATTACAATTTAAAGTAACATGTTGTCTACTAAGACAATAACCACAAATTCTATTCGATTTTGTATAATTAGATCTTTCCATCGGATACATGTTTAAAAACTTGTTACAGTTACAAAGATACCTATACGTGCAAGGTAGCATAATGAACAGTTGGAAGCGGTTGCAATATATGCTCGCGGTGCGCGGGTTCGAGGTGGTGCTCCTGACGGAATATTGTTAGAAGCGGTGACAAGGTTATCAGACCTGTGTGAGGTGCGATGTAAAATTTTTATTTGTTCTCGGACAAATTGAATAAAATTATCATAATTCGGAATTTTATTTGTATTGCGAAAAGACATTTCATAATATTTTGCGGTGTCCGAATCTAATAAATTAAGGTTAATATGGACAAAAATAAAATCAGTCTTAAGACCTTTAAGACCATCTATAAGCGCAGCGCATATATCTATGACCTGTTTTAGATTTGCGGAGCCTGAAGTAGAAGGCTTCAGGAATAGTAACTGGTTTAAATAGCTTTCTGCTAAAGCGCGTTTATCATGGTATTTTGAGATAAGAACATCCCATCCGACTTGTAATTCTTGGCAACTGGCACAAACCCAGCTGCAATGGACTTAGCCTTTCCAGTTAAACTATTTAATAAATAATGAATGCGTTCCAAATCAGTAAGCTATGAATTATCGAAAAATCACTATTTTAAATGTTTTATAAAAAAATGGAAACTCTTGAATGTTCCTATCAAATGTGGGAAGTGCGAACGCGGCACCTTAATAGGGTTTATACAGTTTATGCGGTTAGGATCAAAACTACTGGAGGAAGCCTTCTCCAATGTTATCAAAGTATCCTTAATTATACTGTACAAATCGTCAAATGCGGTGATGGATTGTAATTCACTTCAAAATTTTCATCAAGTTCTATGTATAATAAATTAATGTCGTCCACTACCGTATGATATTCATGTCTCAGCTCGTCTATAAGTCGCGCTCGAGCTTAAAAAGTGTTGCAAACCGTTGATTTATCAATATTTGCGATTAATTCAAACAACGATTGTATGCGAAAATATAGATCTGCTTGTTTGCCTTTCTTTAATTTAATTTTACTTTCCAATGGCTTCTCTAATTTTGACATTATTAGTTTATCTGATTTCGCAATCACGACCTATAAACGTATTTAAAGTGAAACGAATAAAACAATATAATTAATCAAATGCGGAACCTTAAAGCGATTATACCAATAATATGCGTGTGAATGCGTAACGATAGTACAAAATTTTAACAAACCAAAAAAATACATAACTTATTATTGCAACAGTAATTAGCCTTAATTAGCATTGTGGGTAAACTGTATGCTAAGGTGTTAATTGAAAGAGTTATGGAAGAAACTAATGAAAAAATTTGGGATGTGCAAGCTGGATTTAGAAAGGGGATGGGGTGTACGGATCAAGTCTTTTCCATGCGCATGATTGCTGAGAAATTTTTGGCCAAAAACCAGAAAGTTTTTTGTGCGTTCATGGACTTGGAAAAGGCTTATGACAGAGTGGACAGGAACGTGTTATGGCAAACACTGACCTCATTTGGGTTGAGCGCTGGTCTGATACAGGCATTGAAGTCTCTATATAGGGACTCTAGTGCTTGTGTCAGGATCAACGGGGCCTACTCGGACTGGTTTGGCATCCATAAAGGTGTCAGACAGGGCTGTGTGGCTTCCCCGTGGCTGTTCAACCTATTTATGGACAGTTGTTTGGAAAATTTGAAAGTAGAAGAATGCGGGTTAAGAATGGGTGAGTTAACCGTCAAATGCCTTTTGTACGCCGATGATCAAGTCATACTTGCGTCTTCGGCAGCCGAATTGCAAATGATGGTTACATTAATGAACAGGACATTAAAAGAAAAGGGAATGAAAGTGAACGCAAGTAAGACGAAAGTTATGGTTTTTGAAAGAGAAGAAAGTAAAACGATATGTGAAATAAGAATAGAAGGGGAGTTGGTAGAGCAAGTAGATGAGTTTGTGTATTTGGGATGTGTGTTTAGCAGGGATGGTAGATATGATAAGGATATAGAACGACGAGTGAATGCAGGAAATAGAGTGAATGGGGCTTTACACTCTATTGTGAAAAGTCAGAATGTGTCCAAAAAGGCACGTATGGCAATTCACAATGCTGTGTTAGTGCCTACTTTAATGTATGGTAGTGAAAGTTGGGTGTGGCAGAAGAAGCACGAGAGTAGAATAAATGCTGTAGAAATGCGATCCTTAAGGAGTATGTTAGGGATGAATCTGAATGACAGAGTGAGAAATTGTTTAATAAGAGAAGAGTGTGGTTTGCAAGATGATGTTGTGACCAGGATTAAGAAAGGAATGCTTCGGTGGTTTGGTCATGTGGAAAGAATGAATGAGGAAAGAGTGACAAAGCAAATTTATGTTGCAGAGGTGAACGGCAGAGTCGGAAAGGGTCGCCATAGGCGAAAGTTTATCGACCAAATTGGCGATATGTTGAAAATGGGCCAAATCAAGTGTACCTTTAACCGACGAGCGTGTATGCGTAGGTATATGGATGTGGAGGAAGCGAGAGAGGTCTGTCAGGATCGTGCCAAATGGAAGTCCATAGTCTCTGCCTACCCCTCTGGGTGACAGGCGTGAGTGTTTATAGTATAGTATATAGTAATTAGCCGTTGCAGAATAACCAGTCTCTGCTTACTTCGTAAAATGAACAGGGCGTGATTCAAGTGCGAAGACGTTATAGCACCGCGATGACACTCTCTGTATGTGAGAGTTGAAGCGCCGTTGACATTAAGCCGAAGCGTGTAATACTAGGGTTGATTTCGAACCAAACTGGAATATTATAGACTTGTGCTAAAGAAGATACATAGTATATATATGTTATATAATGTAAACTTATGTATTTTAGGTAGTGAAAGATACGGTCAATTTTAAATCAACTTTTATTAAATATCTTTACAGATGAGGAAAATTAAAATTTCCGACAAAACAAAATATGCACAACAGTTAATGGTAATCTTAAATAATTAATCAAGACTTAGTATTTCAGTACGCAATAATCAGTATTACTTACTATCTTTTAAAAATTACTTACTCTTATATATTTTTGGCTTTTTCGATGACTTTTATAATTTTTATTATTATTTCTAACAATTGCAAAAATTCGTAGCCGTATTTTTTAGACAATCCAAAGGGAACCATAGAGAGAATGATAACACTTTATTGTACGCCAAGAAATAACATAAATATTAACAAAAAATAAAAAAATAAATGTGGTACAATGGGTGGTCTTACCGCTAAGAGCGATCTCATCCAGACAATCTTTGGATGGACAGGATTGCAAGAAAACAATAAAAACGTGTGTGTATTGGCAACAAAAATAACATTATTTTTATTCAAGCCATAAAATAGAAATATAGAATGGTATATAAGTACATAGATAAGATAAATACATACATACATTTTAATATATATGTATATATATAAACATATAAATATACATTTTATAAACATATAAAGGTACAAATATATACTTTAAAACTATTATATTTAACATAAATTTGCCATACATATAAACAAATATTGTAACTAAATAAAGGTAGAATAATTATATACAAATTAATACGGTGTAAGAAGTGATGCTCGTAAATTAATTATTTTATATTTGAGTAAGAGAACGCAAAAATTTGTCATTAACAGTATGAGTTCTTCCGGGTCGATGGTACAGATGGCCGTGCCTCAAGGCTCAATTCTCGGCCCCTTTCTGTTTCTTGTATACATTAATGACTTACTTTACATGGTAGGAGTCAACCATGATATAGTATTATTTGCAGATGACACTTCTTTAATTTTCAAATTAAATCGACATTTGCTAAAATATGACGAAGTAAATAATGCTATATCTAAATTAGTAAATTGGTTCAATGTTAATAATTTGCATTTAAATGGCACTAAAACGAAATGTATGAAATTTATGACTCCAAATGTCAAACAATTAAATTTTAATGTAATCTTAAATGGGAAGAAACTGAGTCTTGTAGATACCACCATTTTTCTTGGAATCACACTAGACGCGGAGCTTCAATGGAGCCCCCATATATCAAAACTAGCAAGCAGACTTAGTTTTGCAGCATATGCCGCAAAAAAGATTAGAAATCTAACTAGTGTTGAAACAGCTTGAATAGTTACTTTAGACTTTAGCTATTTCCATAGCATAATGTCGTATGGTATTTTGCTATGGGGACACGCAGCTTACACTGAAATTATATTTGTTTTACAGAAGAGGGCCATTAGAGCAATTTATGATTTAAAACCTAAAGAGTCGCTGCGACAAAAATTTAAGGAAATTAGTATATTAACTTTGGCCTCTAAATACATTTATGAAAATGTAATGTACGTGCACAAAAATAATAGTAATTTTACGAAAATAAGTGATATTCATTCTGTAAATACTAGGAACAGACACAAGCTAGTAGTACCAGTTACTCGACTCCATCGAGTCAGTAATTCACTCTTGGAGCGATGTATACGCTTTTACAACAAAATTCTAGAAAATATACAAAATTTGACCTGCTCAAAGTTCAAAAACTTTATTAAACTAAGTTTGTATAAAAAGGGTTATTATAGTATTAAAGAATTTATAGATGATAATAACCCCTGGAAATGAGGTGATCGCTACCATGCTATTTCTCATTTGCTGTGTTGTTAATTTGTGTAACATACATGATTGTAAGCTGTTATTTAAAATATCCCGCTGGGTTTCTTGCTGGTGCTTCCCAGGACAGAGGTTTTTTTTCGAACCAGTGGTAATTATACAAAAGAGTGACTTTCAATAAGTATTATTTATAATCTATATTGAATAAAAAAGTTTCTGTTTCTGTTGGCATTATTTTTGTATAAAGCGCAGTCAGTCTGTACGCGTGCGTGCGGTGCGGGAGATTAGAGAAACGAGACGCGAACTATTACGTACTTGTAATATTTGTGGTTTTGGGGAGATTTATTAAAACGATACAATAGTATGCATTCGACTGTCTATTTCCACCTGCCTCCATTACAACCAAACATTATCTCATCCACATTTACCCACACCCACGAGGATATGATATAGGATTGTATTGCATGGCGCAGTCGGTAGGATACATCGTGGAAAGTGCATAAAGATATAGTGAACATTCAATAATCTTTGGTTATAGTGGAGTACAGTACATAGACAAGACAAAAAGAAAAACACGAGAAGAAAATGGAATCAGTTCTGCAACCACTGGCGCCATTTTCATTTGAAAAAGATTTAGCGAGTGTTAGATCTGGAAATTTAAATAGACTGGTCAAAATGGAAGAAAACCTTCATGATATATTACAAAGCATGCCAAATTCAAACAAAAGAGAAGGGGGTTCAAATTAACATACTTTTGCACATCATTGGCGAGCAGTTTCGGGATTTTTACGAACAATTTGCAGTTAACAAAAGCATACAATCAGTGGAAACAGTTTTAGAAAAATTTGATAAATTTTTCATGCTCAAAAAGAACATTACAATTGAACGTCACAGATTTTTTACTCGCAATCAACAGGAACATGAAACCGCGGACCAGTACACATATAAATTAAACAAGCTGGTCCTTTCGTGTAAATTTAAAGATTTAAAAGATGATCTCATAAAAGATCGTCTTATATGTGGCATAAGGGAGGAGACATTGAGGGAGTGATTATTGCGAGAACACAATCTTACATTGAAAAAAGCGTTAGACATTTGCAACGTCGCCGTTTCGAGCACAGGCAAGTTCAGTGAAGTTAGAACAAGATAAAGAATCGCATATATATGCAGTGCAGGAGAAAGCTGACGATGGTGAGTCCGCCATGTATTGGATTCGGCAACAGCATTAACACAGGCATTAACATCAATGGCGAGTACATCACTTACCTTCGATTTGCCGACGATAAAGTCCTTATGGGAGCATCGCTGAAGGACTTAAGCACTATGCTCAATGATCTCAATAGTGTCTCCCAACGGATAGGTCTTAAGATGAACATGGACAAAACAAAGATCATGTTTAATGTCAATGTCACACCTATGCCCGTAGTTGTTGGTTGCACTAAGTTTGAAGTTGTTGACGAGTATGTTTATCTGGGACAAATAGTTCGACTAGGGAAGTCCAACTTCGACCGAGAGGTCAGTCGACGGATTCAACTGTGGAATGTGATGATAGGATATCGAAAATTAATAATTTGCATTTAAATGTAGTTTTTTCTTATATCTTATGAGTTAATAGTCTCTGAATAATGAAGAAAAACGCACTTTCGCAAGTTTTTGGTCGGGATATCACCTTAAACACTTATAATAGAAAACTGCGATAGCCGGCAAATATCCCCTATATGAGGCAATCTATGGGGGAGGCTCAGCGGTAGACTTTAATATGCTGTTTCGGTAACGACAATGTTCACCTTATAGAAACATTCCAATAAAAACATATATTAATCCTTGTTTAGTAAACGTGGTAGAGCCATGTTACAGCTGTATTAATTGTAGCACGTATTGTTCAGTTCTATCGGGAACCCCTCTCTCACAGATACCAGCGTAGAATAGCAGCTTAATGCTGCTATGTTTCATATGGTAAGTGCAGCGAACCGGAGACCCTTTTCACTGGAAAAGAGGCATTCCATCCTAGTCCTCACGGCTGACAATGCATCTGCATTTTGATTCGCATAACGCGAATAGATGTAGATGTCTATGGGCCACCGCAACCACGTACTATCAGTTGGACTATGTGCTGGCTTGTTACCCTTATTCTATATAAAAAAATGTTAATATAAATGGTTTCTAGGGCATTAAGTAATCTATTAAATATTTTTATAGCTAGATTTCCTACGCTAAGCTCTACAAACTTTAACCTTTACAACCTCAAAAAAAACAGATTGAGGTCGTATCTTCTGGAAAGTAGTTTTTATAGTGTAGAAGAATATGTAAATTCTAATTGACTGATGATAAAATATAGTTAAAAAACTGACATATTCCTTTTTGTAATCTTATTATATTGACATATTACTTTATTGTAATTTTATATTTTGACATATTTCTTTATTGTAATTTTATTATTTCCTATTATTGTAATTTTATTATTTTGATGTGGATATTTGATTGAGTATTGCATAAATGTCTATGTCTATGACTGTGACTTTAATATTGTTTTATGAAATTGGGTAGGTACGAGTAATTCTTTTCGTAGTGTATGGAGTTTTCTGTTATTTTTTATAGGATCAGGGTGACAAACGAGCACACAGTTAACCTGATGGTAAGTGGTTGCTGCGCCCAATAGACATCTACATCTATCCTCGACTATAAATCAAAATGCAGATGCGTTGTCACCCGTGAGGGCTAAGATGGAATGCCTGGTTTCTAGTAAATAGTTTATTTCTAGTATATAGTTTGAATTTAGAGAAACTATAAAGAATTTTACAAAATAATCGATAGTACAATTTTAAAGTAGACGGCGTTTAATAATGGAAACTTGCGCAATATTTTAGAGGAATTATATTGCGATAAAGTGAGGTTGAGCTTAAGTGATAATACTGATAGTAACGTCTATCAAAATCCGACTAATCCTGATAAAGAGTTTCAAATTGATTTACCTGGAATTTCCACTTCCATGATTTTGGATGAGTATTCAGAGTAGAAAACATTCAGAGACTTGATTTTACGCCTGTATGATCTAAGTATATGTGTGTTTATATGGTATTGCTATTTTTGTTGACTAGTTCACAAAAACGATTCTTTAGATGCAATGTTTAAGAGGATATCTCACGGTAGAAGCTGGGCAACTTGTCCGACACGTACCAGTGTTAAACGCGAAATATAATAGAGAGAAGGAAAGGAAGAAATATTTATTTGATATACACATTTTAAGCAAAGAAATAGACATGCAATGGGCAACAAATAGGTCTCAAACGTAGCTGCAAATTAGTGCTGCAAAGGCAGCAATAAGTGTTGGGAACTGTTGGATTGAATCTATAATAATAAAAAGTACCTCGCAAATTATAGGTGTTCTTAAACTTTTCTTGCCAGAACGAAGAATCTTACATCAATAAATTGTATGGCTATTTCCAGAAAACTCATTCAAAGGGATTATATGAACTTCAGGGTTGTATTGGTGATTATAATGATAATAATTCTATATAAACATACTCTTTACGGTCGCGAATCACATTTGTTAAACATACAACCTGACCCTGACCTGCAAATTTCAAAAAACGTAAGAAAAGTTGGATTTCGCGGGCCACCCTGACGCCTTCAGTAAGTGTGCTCTAACTTAGCACAGTGACAGAATCCTCAAATTCAGGCGACTCGATTTCAAACCCAACCCCTAGGTTGCGTTGGAAACCTATTATTTAATAAACATTTGATAATTATCTGTTGTCGGCGACTTTGGTTGTGAAAAGATATGGCTAGAAAAGAACATCGATAAGTATTATAGAGAAGGAACTCAACAACCCTATTGAATTTAATTGTTTATCAAAACTCAGTAATATAAAGTTTTATTAGTAACAATTTTTTAAGTACCTATGTTATCAAATAAATTTTATTTGTTTAATATTATCTGTAAATTAACTTACTTTTGGAATGTTTTCGCACTTTCCTTTTGGTAACGGGTGTTATATATTACGCACATTCTCACTATTACTAAAAATAATTCTTATTATGTAACTAAAATCGAACATAATCAAAAACACATAAAATACTTTCATTTTTTAGTTTAAAAGTTCAAAATACAGAGATATAATAACACAACAGACTTTGGCATATTATGTCAATTTTAGTTCCCGGTACGGACAATGGGGGCGCGTCAAATCAGCAGATGCATTTTGTATGGTATAGCCAGTCCAGCGTACTTGTATATATAGAGGTCAGTGATATATATTCCGTATAGCATAATGTCGTATGGTATATTGCTACGGGGACACACAACTGACACTGAAATTATATTTGTTTTTCAGAAGTACGTACACAAAAATAAAGTTACATACAAAAATAAGTGATATCAATTTTGTAAATATATACTAAAAAGTAGGAATAGACATAAGCTAGTAGTACCAGTTACTCGACTCCACCGAGTTAGTAATTCATTCTTCGGACGATGTATACACTTTTACAACAAAATACCAGAAAATATACAAAATTATCCTGTTCAAAGTTTAAAACAACTTTATTAAACAAAGTTTGTATAAAAAGGTTAATTATAATATTAAGAAAAAAATTGTAAATCCAATTGGGCATGCCTTAAGCGCATTAAAAAAATTACGTATAACATGATTATACAGAATTTTTGAAAGTAGTTTGAATACATTTCGACAGCACTATCGGCTTCAACACTCTCGAAAACCATGAAAATGACAGCCACGATGAAAAAATTGGTACCTACTTCAGCGGCCATCTTGGATTTACATTTCGACAGCACTATTGGCTTCAACACCCTTGAAACCCATTAAAATGACACCTATGATGAAAAAATTGATACATTTTGCAGCCGCCACCTTGGATTTACATTTCGACAGCACTATTGACTTCAACACCCTCAAAAACCATGAAAATGACATCCAAGATGAAAAAATTGATATCTATTGCAGCCGCCACCTTGGATTTACATTTCGACAGCACCATTGGGTTTAGCCACCTCGAAAACCATGAAAATGACACCCATGATAAAAAATTTGATACCCATTGCGGCCGCCATCTTGGATTTACATTTCGACAACCCTATCGGTTTCAACACCCTCGAAATCCATGAAAATGTCACTCATGACAAAAAAATTTATACTACTTACTTTTAGTACGTACTACTAATATTTATTCTGTGCTTTTAAAATATTGTAATAAAAAAATCTCTCATTATTATTATAATCAAATATTTAAGAAATTTGGTTAATCGAATATTGTGTATTTGTACAGGGATCTTTTTGAGCCGCTGCAAACAACCGAAACAATGTCCAGTCACGACGGCGACTGACGCCTAACTGAGTGAGTGAGTAAACTACTCTGTGGCTGTAGCTCGGAGAGCGGCTTCCGCCTATTTAGAAAAATAATTTACATACAAGGCTACCAAATCAACGAAAATTTCGCCATTTTGAAGCCGAAATAAATTAATTATAGCTAAACAAAACAAAATCACACTGCCATTAACATTCAGTGGCTTCACACATGATAGATGAAGAGATTAAAAAATAGATTGAGTTAAACAACTTATATTTTCAAAAGTTAGAGTGTTTTAAATCCACACCATAAGCCACTAAAACACCTTTTTTATTTAAAAATAGCAATTAATCGATTTAAAAAATATTAATAATTTCAACAATCATTTATCTTTCTAACTATATCATTTATATGTATAATATGCTTGCTAGCTACGATTTCATTCAATAAAACGTCGGAATCTTAATTTTTAGGCGATAGTAGAACATACCTTGCGCTTTCGCTTAAGGCGTGCAATATGGATGATAATAACCCCTGAGAATGAGGTGATCGCTACCAAGCTATTTCTAATTTGTTTTGTATGGTTATTTGTGATTACATGATTGTAAGTTATTATTTAAAAAAATCCAGCTAGGTTTCTTGCTGGTTCTTCCCAGTACAGAGGTTTTTTTTCGAACCAGTGGTAATTAAACAAAAGTGTGACTTTCAAAAAGTATAATTTATAATCTACATATATTGAATAAAAACGTTTCTGTTTCTGTTTCAATATTAGTGCACTGTAAGGAATTTCCAAAAATGGTATAGTCAACTGATAACATAAGTCTGTATCTAAACAATAGATAAGAATGTACTTATATATAAAAGAACATTATTATCCCTGGATGTTTATACGGAAAGATTATTTGTTAGAAAATATTTGTTGCGGTCGCAAGGTAGAATATGAATTTATTTATATGGTCGCTTACGTTCGAACACCGCGTAAATTAAAATAGATAACTTTTCAGGATCGCAAAAAACTTGTGTCCTTTTTATTACTTTGGTATTAACTGCATTTTATTTTTCAAAAAATAATTATAAATATGTTGGCTGTTAAGTTTGACTCGCATTTCATGTAAGCGTATTTAAAATATTTTTTGGTGATTTACGCGATGTGCAACATTTAAAATAGATATTTCAATGCTTATGTAAAAACTGGGTTGATAAATTATTTGAAATATAATGTGTATTTTTAAGGAATAAGTGTAATGTGGTAGCACAAAATCAGCTGTGAAAGTTTATAATATAAAGTGTATATTAAACAATATTTTTATTACTATACCATATTTCAATGAGGGCTAATAATTTTCTGCTCACCAGATGTCGCTAGTTGACACTGAGGTAAAGTTTTTTGTTACACAATGTAATTTAATTGAGAACTTAGGTTTTAATAAAAGTTTATCAGTTTATGTAATATTATATTAATACACAAAACAATGCCTTAGTAGGTTACTCATTCATTTTTTGCACACTTAACTTTTTTTAATTTTGCGCTTTTATGAATATCTGTGGTTTAGTTTATTTATTTTTAATCTTATTAATATAAAATATAGGTAATAGTACAGAAAGAAACATTAACCTTTACATTTTCCGAACAAATAAACTTCCTAGCTCTAAATATTGTACCTCACTTTCTAGAGGCACCGAGATGGTGGCAAAAAAGTTGTGGATACCCTCATTAAAAAGTTAAGATTACGATACATAAACTTAATCCAAATATTTTTGTTTTCTTGTAAGAAATAACAATAATAGACACCTTTTAATCTTTCACAGTGAAATCTTCATAGAAAAACAAATTTAACAAAAATTTTGCTGCAACAATAACAAACGCAGTCAGCTGAAATCTTAATTAGTAGACTGTCATAGAAACTGGTAATCAGATTCCAAACAGATTTTAATAATTGTAGATGTTTGCATTTTAAATCATTTAACTTTACATGCTATCAAGAGTCTACTGCTAAATATAAGTCGTCACGTGTATTAAAGTCATTTATTTTATCTATAATAATGTTAGAAGCTTGTTGTTCGAGACAATTAAAAACTGCCGATTGAATAACCAAAATTGACACTTTAATTACAGAACACTAATTACATCTTAAAACCACACTAATAATAAAACACAATAGTACTACTGATCACTTTAGTTCGCAGTTGTATCGCTTAGAAGGATTCGCTTGTATCGCCAATTCAATACTGACCCCGTTCGCGGTATATAACTGATCTTATTAGGGCCTCAGATAGTTTCCTGAACCTTCAATCGTAGAAACATCTAGAATTTTTGAGTACAATCCGGTCCCGACTGACTAGGTGTCGACAGTTCTAGAAATTTATTCCATGGAAATTTCTAAAAGGATCTTGACTCTCCTAGTTCTGCTACTCAATACTAGAGTGCGATAGTGGTAACGTAGTGTTGCCATGCACCATGCGTTAAATGTGGCGCGCAGCAATAACAAGGCGCCAGGCAATTATGAGACCTGGCAAGGAGTTGTACTGTATAAATCATTATTTCATGAAACCATAATTTTCCAGGTCCACAATGCAGTATGACACTATAGTGATAGGGCTGGGTGCAGCTGGAGTGACAGCAGCGTCGACTCTCGCTAGAGCAGGGAGGAAAGTCCTGGGCTTGGAGGCTCAGGATCGTATCGGCGGTCGTGTCAACACGGTGCCTTTCGGTGATGGCATTGTCGAGCTCGGTGCGGAATGGTATGCAGCTTAATTTGCTTATTTTACATCGTACTCTCCATCAGTCCGTAAAAGTAGAGAACATGGACCTAACCTTTTTTAAGGGCATACTGACTTGTTTAATACTGTGCCACTTCGCCGTCCTGACCAATTTTTATCTGTGATGTACGTGATGGTACTTTCTAGCTTTTCCTATATAAAATCAGTGGGACGAAATGAGAGGACGTGGCTTACGTGGTAGAGCTATGCTACAGCTATATTAGTAGTGTAGTTGTAGCACGAATGGATCGGCTCGACCGGGGAAGGACCACGCTCTCACAGAATACCAGCGTAAAATAGCAGCTTGACGCTGCTTGCATACGGTGAGTGTAGAGAACCGGAGAGCCATTTTACTGAAAACGAGGCATCCATCTTAACGGGGTTGTTATAAATTAATTTGCTTAATTCCGCATAAAGAAAGGAAATGATGTGTCCTGCCCAGTTTTAAGGGGACCTCCTACCCTCCCTCAATCGCGCGCACTATACCCGTCGCCGTCAATCCCAGCACTACCATCCCCATTTCTTTCTTTACGCGGAATTAAGAAAATTAATTTATAACAACCACGTTATAATGGATTTCCGCAAAGTAACGCCTGATTCTATCAAGCATCCATCTTAGTCATCATGGGTGACATCGCAACTGTATTTTTATTCGTAATCGAAGATAGATTTAGATGGCCCATAGAGTCACAGCAACCACTTATCATCAGGTGGTTTGTGTGCTCGTATGTCACCTTTATTATTCTATAAAAGGATGAAGATTTCTCTCGTAGCGTAAGTGCCAGATGGCAAGATTGATTACAATGCTTCAAGGTTGTTAATTGTCATTTTGTTTTGAATACAGTGAGTTTAAGTACGTAAGTGGTAGAGCCACACGGCAACTAATGATAATAATGTCCTCCAGACCGAATTTCGGTCACGGCGGCCAGTATAATGGAAACTAGCGATCTGCGAAGGACACGATTACAGTGTCCTGAGTGTATGCGCAAAATGGTAATCTGACACGATCAAAGAGAGAGATCAGGCGCAGGACCAACGGCTATTCGAGCTTTCCAATGCACGGTTGTGAAAAACCACCAAATTCCTGATTCCGCGGTGCTAGTGAAAATTTCTTCATAGCAGAACACGATAACTGATTTTGACCTGACCTGGGATTCAAACACGGGACCTCACGATCAGCCATCGCATTTACAACCACTTGACTATCAAGGTATCTGTTTTAAAGCGCGAATGGGTCGTATTAACCTGGGAAATTCCACGCTCGCACAGAATACCAGTAGAAGTTATTTATTTGCTACCATTAGGGGTGGAATTTTTTCTTCATATTTATACAACACGTATTATACTTTGATATATACTTTGAGAAACTAGTTAGTTCAGAATCGTTTACTGAATCGATTTCAATCATTTTAATATAGGTAATTTTTTATCCAAAAATAATTGAAACTACGTAATTTACAGTCACACTAAACCTGTACAGTCAATACAAACTGAAATGGACCGTAATTCAAAGCAATAAGACTTTTAAAAGTGCAGTTTTATTTGCAATAATACAAATTCCGTCATTCAATACAAAATAAAGAAAATTGAACCTTATTTCAAGTATTTTAAAGTCTTTACAAATACAGAGTTTGAAGTACCTTATAAAGAACGCGGCGGCCGGGCCATTGACTTCCCAGATCACCTGATTACGTACGTATGAAATATTAATACGTATGAAATCATATTATCATATTCTATGAGTGAACGATTTTAGAATAGTGAAAAATAACACTGAATTGCTTTCTAAATTATTTTCTTTCTTTTTCTTTTTTAAAACGTAACCTCCACACTAGGATTTTCTCTTGTATTGTGGGGGCAGTGTATAAACATAAATTTCACAAGGACAAACCTCCAGACCCGGAACAATTATTTGTAGGCCATACAAATATTGTTCCGTGCGGGATTCGATCCCGCGGTCCTTAGCACTGCAACTCAATCGCTAAGCCACTGCGCCACGAAGCCGTGGTGGATATTTTGAAAATGTATTAAAATATAACGTTGTATGAGAGTTAAGGCTATCAGTAAATTGTTTTTTTTTAATAGGAGAGGGGGCAAACGAGTATGCGGCTCACCTGATGGTAAGTGACTACCGCCGCCCATGAACAACTGCAACACCTAGGGAATCGCAGATGCGTTGCCGGCCTTTTAAAAAGAAGTAGGCTCTTTTCTTGAAGGTCCCTAAGTCGTATCGATCCGGAAAAATTGCTGGTGGTAATCGATTCTACAAGGAAGTTGTGCGAGGGAGAAAACTTCTTCTGAATCGCACAGTGGTGGACCGCCAATCATCTAGATGATATGGATGGTATCGCAAGTTCTGTCGCGATGTGCGATGGTGAAATTGAGCGGCTGGAATTAGTCCGAACAATTTCTCAGAGCACTCCCCGTGGTAAATGCGATAAAATACGCAAAGAGATGCAACCTGTCTACGCAGTGCCAGTGAGTCAAGCCGATCGGAAAGAACTCGGTCGTCGACGATTTGAACCGCTCTGCGCTGGATGCGGTCAAGTGGAAGGAGCTGGCACTGGGGGGCCCCTGCCCAGAGATAGGAACAGTATTCCATGTGAGGCCGAACCTGCGCCTTGTAAAGTTGCAAGCGGTATGCCCGCATGAAATACTGTCCCGCTCTGCTGAGCACGCCAAGCTTTTTAGAGGCCAATTTGGCCTTCTCTTCCAAGTGACCACGAAACTGCACGTCACTCAATATGTCGACACCTAGGATTCCGATACTGGCTGAGGCAACAAGGGGAGTGCCTTGGAACTGAGGAGATACGACAAAGGGAATCTTTTTAGCGGTAAACGTGCAAACTTGTGTCTTCTGGGGATTGAACTGGACTAGATTTAGTCGCCCCCAGTCTGAGACTTTGTTCAACAAAGTCTCGACTCCAGACAAAAGTTTGTTCCGGTACTCGGCGACGTTTTCCCGAGAAATATTGGCACGGCCGGTGTATAAAGAATCACCAGTGCTGTCGTCTGCATAGCAATGAATGTTGCTGGTTTGCAACATATCATTGATATGCAGAAGAAACAGCGTTGGTGATAGCACGCAGCCTTGTGGAACACCAGCGTTAATGGGCTTGTAATCGGAGCATGCACCGTCTACTACGACCTTGATGCTCCGATCTGCAAGAAAGCAATTGATCCAATTGCACAATTTCTCGGGAAACCCATTGTAAGGCAGCTTCGAAAGAAGCGCTTTATGCCAATCCCGATCGAAAGCCTTCGCTTTGTCCAAACTAACGGCCAACGCCTCCCCCATGGACTCCACTGCCTCCGCCCATCTATGGGTCAGGTAGACCAGAAGATCACCAGCTGAGCGACCTCGACGGAAACCGTACTGGCGGTCACTAATCAGCTGGTGATCCTCAAGGTACCGCATGAGCTGGCTGTTAATAATCGTTTCCATTACTTTGGAGAACAAGGAAGTGATGGCGATAGGCCTGTAGTTGGACGGATCTGAGCTGTCGCCTTTTTTAAGGGATCGTGTGCACCAAAGCTGTCTTCCATGAGTCCGGGACTACGCCTAGGGAGTAAGAGTACCGAAAAAGACGCGTTAAAACCGGTGCCAACTCCGGAGCACACGTCTTCAGCACAATAGGTGGGACTCCATCAGGTCCACTCGACTTGTTGACGTCCAGGGAGAGGAGTGCTTTACGCACCAAGCGCTGTGTAAACAGCACTTCCCGCATGGAGCACTCACACCGCGGGATGTTCGGCGGTGTGTTCTCCCCGTCATCTAGAGTCGAGTTGGAAGCAAAAAGAGAGCCTAGCAGATCGGCTTTCTCCTTTGCGTCATGAGCCAGTGAGTCGTCCACCCTGTGCAGCGATGGCAGAGATGGCTGACAGAAGTTCCCTTGGACAGCCTTGGCGAGAGACCAGAATGCACGTGTTAAATATTTGATAAGTTAAATATTTGATTCTTAAAATTATTGTAATCTTGATTCACATCTTTTAAACACGCCGTCATTGAATTATGTTTTCGTATTGCCTCTTAGTTTTAGCAGTTTATTATTATTTACAATTACAATTCAAATGTTATGCAAATTCATAACATTTTGTAACGAATATTGCCTATTGACATTGCATCATAATCAATAAACAAAATTATTCAGTTTTGAAAGTCCAATGGTTGAAGTGTGATTGAAAGATGCGACCAAATGTTTACTAGATTTAATAAACAACTCGATGGTCAGAGTACGAACATCAGTTAGTGTTCATAGGTAGGTATTTTTTTAACATAAACAATTGTGTATTGTCGACTTTTTTCGGCACTAATACCTACCTACAGTTGTGTCCAGCGGCGGCGGCGTTAACTCGTTTCAAACGCGAGCTAATAGGTACCTACTGTGATAGAAAGACCCTCAAAACCTATACCTACGTCAGCAACTGCGTGCGTTCGTGGATTTATACTGTGACCACAAAATTGTTCCGGAATTAGTATAACTAACTTAATAAATAATCAATGCATAAACATGTTTAATTAAAAAAACAGTGTATATATAATGATTATAACATAATATACTAATTGGGGTGTCTGAGGATGTGCGTTGATTACGTTACATATTGTATACGACCACCATTGAAGTATGGCTTATTTAATAAAAAAATTATCATCAAAAGTGGTTCGCAATCTGCGAAGATACATAACATGCATACAATAAAAACATACACTCGAATTACAAACTACCTCCTTTATGAAGTCTGTTATAAACATTGAATTTAACATTACACATTGCATATGGCGCGTTACGTGTTTACGTTCACATTCACATCTCTGTGTTCCGTCACATGATCCGACGCGTTATTTCTACACAACCCGGGTTGACTAGAAGAGAATGCCAGAGAGCATTAACTCCGTCCTTTGTAATTATTTTTATGCATTGAGTTATATGTACTATGTACTACAGAAGCCATTCCAAACAAAAATTGTGTCCTACTCTGTCTTCGCGCATGCGCGGGAGTAGTAGTCGCGCATGCGCGAAGACTTTAATTTGATACAAAATAAGATATTAATATAAAACAAATATAAGAACTTAATTAAAAAATTTAAAAATATCTTAATTTAATCTAAACAAACATATTTGTAAATAAAATGTAATAATAATCATTTCATGGAATTCACAAATCTTCAATTTACGCAATATTTAGTTTGTACGGATTACAGTACAGTTCAGTTGAACATAGTCAATGTTCGGAATGGTTTCTCTAGTACGTAGTACATATAACTCAATGTTTTAATGAGTCTTTATACAATACAGTGTAAATGATGTAGCGGTTGTTTAAGAATATCCACTACCCCATATCGTCCCGTGGGTGTCGTAAGAGGCGCCAGGAGTAAATTGAAACAGGTAATGGGCAGCAGCATCTTCGCTTCCTGATAACAACTATAATAATAAAAAACCGGCCAAGTGCGAGTCGGACTAACGCATGTAGGGTTCCGTACCATCGTAAAACACGTTTCTAGTTGGAGAGTCCCTTTAATTTTTAATTTTAATTTGTGTTGGTATAGCGACAACAGAAATACACATTCTCTAAAAAAAATTATTGTCTACCTATTACGGATCATGAGATACAGACCGCTGACAGACGGACGGACGGGTAGACGGATGGACAGCGGAAGCTTAGTAATAGGGTCCCGTTGATTACTCTTTGGGTATGAAATCAATCCTGAAAACTGCGGTTGGCATCCCGCTCGCCAGGCGTGTGCAACTATGGCAAAAATCTCTCCTACGAGTCAATATATGGGGAGACCTATGTTCATCAGTGGAATTTAATAGGCTATAATGGTTAGATGTATAGAAGATAATCTACCAGGAGCACATGACCCACTGAGAGGTGAAATTACTAAATCAACAGTAACATTACAACTACAGCAAAATCCCCCTATGAGGCAATCTATGGGGAGACCTCGGCTCAACAGTGGACCTTTATAGACTTTAATGTTAATGCTAATGGAATAAATAATAATAATATTTCGCAAGCGATGGATTCTTTAACGCTGTCACCACACAATTATACTGAATTCTAGTTTGAAATATAAAATAAATATTTCTTGCCCATCTCAAGGATCCACGGTCAGAACTCCAACAAGGTATACGAAACTGCAGCCGAGAACAACATTACCGTGCTCTCTCAGGACCAAACTGTGGACGTGTATCGGTCTGACGGGACACCAGGCGATCGAGAGCTGGTGAATGACCTGATATCTTACTGGTCGGATTTGTTAGAAGATGCCCGCAATATACAGGAGCCAATGAGCAGTTATATCACTCGGAAGTAAGTATTTGCGAGATTCGGTGGCATATTCCTTAACATCTTATGATTAAGTTGTTTTCATCAGAGCCGTGGTAGCTCAGATAATTAGCGCTCGCTGTGAGTTTTACAGTACGCAAGCAACCTGAGCTCGATCCCCGCCGGCACCAATGAAATTGTTCATTGCAATTTTAAGTGCTGATTTACCACGTAGTCAGCAGTGAAGGATAACATCGTGTGGAAACCTGCATGTCTCAGAAATAAGAAAAAAATATTTTGAAGACATGTGAAGTTCGTCAACACGCATTGGGGCAGCGCGGCGGACACACTTGCCCTAAAACCCTCTCAGAAATCAGAGGAGGCATGTGGCCAGCAGTGGGTCGTATATGAGCTCTAACTTTAACTTTAACTTAAGGTTTCATCAGTTTAAGGTTCATTTCCTATAGGTGAGTACCACACTCTCCTTTCTATCTATAATAACTGCACCAATGGTTGGGGTGCAGTTAACCAGATTAGAGCTTACCACATAGTAAGCGACCTGGTCAGCCCATGGATATATGTCACCAACTACAGACACGGTAGCTTTTTTATTGAATAAGAGTGACAAGCGAGCACACAGTCCACCTAGCGGTAAGTGGATGCTGTGGCCCATAGAAATCTTAATTTATTCTCAATTAAGAGTCAAAAGGCAGATGAGTTGTCACCCCTGAGGACTGAGATGGTTTTTTTTTATAAATTAAATCACCATTTTTTTTATAGGATAAGGGTGACAAACGAGCACACAGTCCACCTGACGGTAAGTGGTTGCTGCGGCCCATAGACATCTACATCTATCCTCTATTACAAGTCAAAATGTAGATGCGTTGTCACCCGTGAGGACTAAGATGGAATGCCTCATTTCCAGTAAAAAGGGCCTCCGGCCACCTGCACTCACCAAGCGAAACGCGGAGGAAAACCTCTACTTCACGCTGGTATTCTGTGAGGTCGTGAAACCACCCCGGTTTGAGCCGGCCCATCCGTGCGACAGCAAAAGCTGCCGCGTGGCTCTACCACTATTAAAAAGACCGTAATTCTAGATTAAAAGACCATTTGAAAGAGACTCATCCGGAGGTACTTATAACTGAAGATTTCTTGGAGGAGCTCCTATACATGATGGACATCATGTTTGACAACTTCGAGGGTTCGAGCAGCTGGGACGACGTCAGCTTAAAAACAAATGACAATGAGTTTGAAGGTGACTCAGATTTTAGTTGGCATCGACACGGTTATAAAACCTTTTTCGAAATACTGTTGGTAAGTGCTTCAAAGTTAATACTTCTTATTTCTTATCATCATCATAATCATCATTATAGCCCATCAAAATTTCTCTGCTGAACACAGCCCTCCATTACAGATAGGATGCCCTGTAAGGACTTAAGTATTTTGAGTTATTATCAGGAAGATGTTGCCACCATTCTGTTCCAGTTTTGCTCTGTCACCTCTTCACACCCACAGCAGGGCTAGCATGAACAGGAGGCAATTTTACTTCCGGGGAAAGGAGAAAATGTTTATCCCCTCGCTTAGTTTTATCCACCCTTCGAGCATGGGCACACTGGTAGATATAACATCCACAATAGATGAAATGAGGGATAGACTTAGATAGGTTTTTTGAATGAATATAAACTTATCCCTCGTTCAATGAACAAGGATGAAATTGTACCTTTCAAATGTCAAAAAAGTATGATTTTTTATCTTTCATTTGGCTCCAAGCTACGGACGTGGGATATATGTCTACTCGTTATTTCAAACGGGAATATACTTCTCCCCATTGTCGTGCTTTGGCATAAGGACAAGATAATTTTATATCTTGTCATTGGGTATAATTAAAAAAAAATGTATCCCCAGCCCATGCTAGCCGTGTTGGATGGTATGGGGTAGTGGATATACTTAAGCCGCCACGCCGATCAGTGTATGGCCTTTATGTCAGTATATATTATATTAATATGTAAATATCAATATTAGGGAGTAGTATGGAGGATTTACTATTATTGGCATAATATCGTAAATATTACTAAAAGTAGAAAAATTTTAATAAAAAAAGCCAGCCAAGTGCGAGTCGGACAAGCGCATGAAGGGTACCATACCATTTTAAAACATGTTCTAGTAGGGGAGCCCCCCTTTAATTTTTAATTTATTTTTATTTGTATTATATGTTGTTATATCGGCAACAGAAATACGAATTCTGTGAAAATTTCAACTGTCTACCTATTACGGATCTTGAAATACAGCCCGCTGACAGAGAGGCGAACGAACAGTGAAGGCTTAGTAATAGGATCCTGTTGGTTACCCTTTGGGTACGGAACCCTAAAAAGAGTCAAAAGTAAGCAAAAATGAAAGATCTAACCACTAAGGCATTTTTTGTGTATTTACACACTCTAAAAACGATAAACCTCTTTGAAACACAATTTCCCAACTATAATGACATTGTGTAACAAATAAGTTCAACTCACTCCCAGTCAGCGCCATCTGGTGAGCGTTAAATTATTAGTCTTCATTGTCTGATGGCCGCCAAAATCTTCCAAAACATTACAATTTGAACAACCAACATATTGTGAAGTATATAATGACTAAAATAAAAAATTAGAAAGACCCACAAAACAAAAAGACTTTACGATCTTGTAACGGCTGATCAGATTTTTTTGAATCATAGCTAAGAACACTTTCGATTAAGACACCTATCAATCCGTCGATTGACCTCTAGGTCGAAGTTGGACTTACCTAATCGGACTATTTGTCCCAGGTAAACATACTCGCCAACAATTTCGAGCTTAGTGCTCCCAACAACTACCGGGATAGGTGTGACATGGACATTTAATATGATTTTTGTTTTGTCCATGTTTATCTAAAGACAGAACGGAACTTAATGGATTGGCCGTTGTGAGACACTAGTGAGGTCATTAAGCATAGTCTTTAGGTCCTCAGCGATTCTGTCATAAGAACTATATCGTCGGCAAATCGAAGGTGAGTAATAAACTCGCCATTGATGTTAAAATCAGTACAGTAGCGTGAAAACGTATTCCAATGCAGTGGTGAAGAGTTTCGGGGATATAATTTCACCCTGTCTTACACATCTCTGCAGTTAGATCAGTTTCGTACTCTGATTCTGTACTCGGATAGCCCTCGTATTTCTACTTTACAAAAACTTTAGCACTTTGATATACCGACAGTCACTTGGCACCGCTGAAGGGACTGCAGTACCGCCCAAATTTCGACGAAATCAAAGGCTTTCTCATAGTCTACATCATCATCATCATCATTATTACAGCCTTTCATAAGTCCACTGCTGAACATAGGCCTCCCCCAAGGAATGCCGCAAAGCACGGTCCTGAGCCACCTGCATCCAACGACTTCCTGCATGTCGTACCAGGTCGTCATTCCATCTCGTGGGGGGTCGCCCTACACTTCAACTACTAGTACGAGGTTGCCACTCAAGAACCTTTCTTCCCCATCGGTTGTCGGTTCTTCAAGCTATATGTGCGGCCCACTGCCACTTCAGCTTACTAATCCGTTGGGCTATGTCGGTTACTCAGGTTCTACTGCGGATATAATAATTTCTAAGTTTATCACGCAGAGAAACCCCGAGCATAGCTCTCTCCATAGATCGCTGAGCGACCTTGAGCTTCCTCATACGGCCAGCAGTGAATGACCACGACTCAGATCCGTAAGTCATCACTGGTAACACGCACTGGTTGTACAATTTCGTTTTAAGGTTTTGAGCTATGTCTGACGAGAAGATGTGTCGTAGTTTCCCGAACGCTGCCCAGCCGAGTTGAATCCGTCGATTGACCTCTCGCTCGAAGTTGGACTTACTTAGTCGGACTATTTGTCCCAGGTAAACATACTCGTCAACAACTTCGAGCTTAGTGCTCTCAACAACTACCGGCATAGATGTGACATGAACATTAAACATGATCTTTGTTTTGTCCATGTCATCCTAAGACCTATCCGTTGGGAGACACTATTCAGGTCATTGAGCATGGTGCTTAGGTCCTCCAGCGATTTTGCCATAAGGACTATATCGTCGGCAAATCGAAGGTGAGTGATGTACTCGCCATTGATGTTAATACCATACCCTTTCCAGTCCAGAAGCTTGAAAACGTCTTACAATGCAGCGGTGAAGAGTTTCGTGGATATAACATCACCCTGTCTTACACCTCTCTGCAATTGGGTAGGTTTCGTACTCTGGTTCTGTACTCGGATAGCCATCGTAGCTCTACTGTACAAACACTTCAGCACTTCGATATACCGACAGTCAACTTGGCACCGCTGAAGGGACTGCAGCACCGCCCAAATTTCGACGGAATCAAAGGCTTTCTCATAGTCCACATACGCCAGACATAGTGGCAAATTGTACTCTTCGGACTTCTGTACAATTTGGCGAAGGGTATGTATGTGGTAATGGTGCTAAAGCCCTTTCGGAAACCGGGTTGTTCGGGAGGCTGGAAGTCGTCAAGTCTGCGCGCGAGACGATTCGTAATGACTCTCGAAAACAGCACGTATACGCGGCTCATAAGGGAAATCGGTCTGTAGTTCTTCAAGAGAGCGTTGTCGCCTTTATGAAGAACAAGACCACCGCAATTCTGCTCCACGCCTCCGGTGTAACGTCATCATGGAGGACGGAATTAAAGAGCTTCTGAAGGACTTCAAGTACCGGTCTTCCAACCGCTTTTAGAAGCTCCGCTGTATTTCCATGCTTGCCTGGGGCCCTGCCGTTTTTAAAGTACTGGAGAGCTATTCTAATCTCGCTCAGACTGACCTCCGGGATACCTTCGGAATAGTGTCAGATAAGAATCACTCTTGGATCGTTACTCACACTTGAGTGTGGCTCCAACGATGACGTGTAAAGCTGGACACGACTGATGTGTACACTATATAGTCTACATACAAAACGCAAATTGGCAGATTATACTCCTCTTTCTTCTGTACAATTTGCCGAAGGGTGTGTATGTGATCTTGGGTACTAAACCCTTTTCGGAAACCGGCTTGATCAGGAGGCTGGAAGTCGTCGAGTCTGCATGCGAGACGTAATGACTCTCGAAAATAACAGGTAGACGTGGCTCAGAAGGGAAATCGGTCTGTAGTTCTTTAAGAGAGCGTTGTTGCCTTTCTTGAAGAACGAGACCACCGCACTGCTCTACGCCTCCGGAATAGTGCCGCCACGAAGTACGGAATTAAAGAGCTTCTGAAGGACTTCAAGTACCGGATTTCCACCCGTTTTCAGAAGGTTCTCTGTAATTTCATACTCACCCGTCGCCTTGCCATTTTTAAGGTCCTGGAGAGCTATTCTAATCTCGCTCAGTCTGATATCCGGGATATCTTCGAAATAGTGTCGGATAAGACTCGCTCTTGGATCGTTAGTCACACTTACGTGTGAATCCAACGATGACGTGTATAGCTGCCCATGGAACCTCTCAATCCCACTCAAAATTTCAGGTGTCCTGGAAACGATGCTGCCTAACTCAGTCTACAGCTTTGACAGTTGGCCCTTTCTGGCAGACAGGTCTCTGGTAAAGACTTTGGAGCCTTGATTACGCTCGATCGCTTCTTCAATACAAGCAGTATTGAAGTTGCGTAAGTGCGGTGCATGCGGAGGGTATGCATTTGGAGATATGTCTGTTCAGTTGCCTGTATGGTAACAAATCTGTTAAAGACTGCATATTCACTTCCCGTCTAACAGCCATGAAATTAAGAGTGTGATCGGAGAGTATTTGTACATAACAGAACTTAGCTCCGACCGTATGGACAGTTTCCACGAGCTTGTCATACATATCGTCCACTTTATTGCAGTTTTCTAGACAATAAAAACAGACGGATAAACAGGTACATACTACAAACATAAAACACCGATCTTTTTTCGTCGGGGGTGTAAAATGCATCGGCATTTTGTCTATCCGTCTATCGAGACGGAGCGCGTACATTTCAAGCGATACAGAAATTATGCTCAACTACTTGACTTCACTTCATAAAAAAAGTGTCTTTGGACTTATAGGAATTGAAATTATCAAATAAATATTAATAAATATTAGCTTATTGTTTCTTAGGGGATGTCGTAAAATGCAATGGAGGGAAAATGAGACAGGAGATTGAGAGCAGCATATTTCTGATAACACTAAATAATAAAAAAAACTGTATTGTAGGGCTGCGAAGCGCGGCAACTATGGCAAATATCGAATATGGGGTGGCTTATAAACTTTTATAATGAAGACCTTTATTTAGCAGTTAATAAAAATGAGTAATAACCGGCATCATCATTTCAGAGCAATATAAAACAAAATTAGTCAGTTCTTGATCACATTTATATGAGACCACATAAGAAGCACCAGCTTTCAAATAAAAAAAATAATCATCGAAATCGAATCACCTAGAAAAAGTTATGAGGCAACACACATAAAAACATACAATCGAATTGAAAAGAAAAAGGACTTCAAAAAGGAGGAGGTGCTCACTCCTCCTTTTTGAAGTCCGTACAAAATGAATGATAAACCTTTTAATATCATTATTTCAGAACAAACATAAAGGCGGTCCGGGCTTAGCGAATCTAGACATTAAGCTCAATACAGAAGTGACTAAAATTGTCTGGCCGCAGCAACCCTCTACCCCCGTGGAAGTGACCTGCAAGGATGGTAAAGTGTACAGAGCCAACAATGTCATTGTCACACTATCGGTTGGAGTCTTGAAGGAAAGGTAAATAAGAAAGAATAATACAAAGAATGTGAACTGACATCTTAAAGGATAAGATTTAATACCTCATTACCAGTAAAAAAGAGTCTTCCGTTCCCCACACTCGCCAAATGAAACAGGAGCATCAAGCTGCTATTTTTGTAACCTGTGCAAGCGTGGTCTTCCCATAAGACCAGATACAGTGTGGTTCTACCACGTTTCTAATGAGCAGATAAGAACCGTACTGCTGCCCCATTCTCCCATTATCTTTCATATATATTCTACAAATATTTTATTTCCTCCTAATAATTTAAGTTCTTTAATTTGTTTATAGAATGAGGATGACAAACGAGAACACAGTCCACCTGTGTCCCATAGACTTCCACATCTATCCCCAACTAAGAATAAAAATGCACATACGCTGTCACCCCTGAGGACTGAAATGGAATGCCTCGTTTCTAGTAAAAAATGTCTCTGGTTCTCTACACTCACCATAAGAAACGCAGCAGTATTAAGCTGCTATTTAACACTGGTAGTCTGTGAGAGACTCACAGACGAGAGCGTGGTACTTCACCGAGTAAGCCGACCCATTCGTGCTACAAGTAAACTACTAATATAGCTACAGCATGGCTCTACCACGTAAATATTTGTTGGTGAAATTGTTATAAACTTTAATGAACTGATGTAGACTGACATTTTGATGGCTAAGATTTAATGCCTTATTGCCAGTATAAAAGGGTATCCCATTGCCTACACATACCAAACAAAATAGCAGCCTTATGCTGCTATTTTACGCTGGTATTCTGTGAGAGCTTGGTCCTTCACCAGTCGAGCCAAACCATTCGTGCTACAACTATACTACTAATATTGCTGCAGCATGGCTCTATCACCTCTATATATAGGTAAAGAGGGTAATTTTTAATTTTTCCGTCTTATAATTTTTACTACTAATTATTTTAACTACTGTAATTTACCTCGTAGAGTCATGCTGCTGCTTTATTATGGTTGAAGCACGAAAGTGTCGGCTAAACCGGGGTTAGACCACGCTCTCACAGAATACCAGCGTAAAATAGCAGCTCAGCTGTAAACAAGGTATTCCATCTTGGCCTTCAGAGGTGGTAACACTTTTTTTTGTTATAGAATAAGATTGACAAACGAGCACACAGTCCACCTGATGATAAGTGGTTGCTGTGGCCCATAAACATCTACCTGTATCTTCGTTTGCAAATTATAATGCAGATGCGCTGTCACCCATTAGGACAAAGATATAATGCCTCTTTTCCTATAAAATGTGATTCCGGTTTACTAAACACACCATACGAAACGCAGCAGCCTTAATCTGCATTTTTATTCTTAAAGATAGATGTCTGTGGGCCACAGCATCTATTTACTATCAGGACCTTGTGCTCGTTTGTCACACTTACTCTACAATAATACAATAATTTAAGATTAAACATTTTAAATTATTGTACAACCGACTTCAATATAAATTATTATGTATAACTCATAAACTATTGGTCAGACCCTGATCAAATTTATATGGAAACACATGAAAATTCACCATTCATCATCATTACATTCCATTCATAAGTCCACTGCTGAACATAGGCCTCCCTCAAGGAATGCCACAAAGCACGGTCCTGAGCCACCTGCAGCCATCGATTTCCTGCATGTCTCACTAGGTCGTCACTTCATCTAGTGGGGGGTCGCCCTATACTTCGCCTACGCGCTATGCTACGAGGCTGCCACTCGAGAACCTTTCTTCCCCATCGGTTATCGGTTCTTCGAGCTATATGGCCGGCCCACTGCCACTTCCGCTTACTTATCCCTTGGGCTATATCGGTTACTCTGGTTTTACAGTGGATATCTGCATTTCTAATTTTATCGGCCTTAAGCTTCCTCATATAGCCAGCAATGAGGGGCCACGTCTCAGATCCGTAAGTCATCAATAGCAACACGCACTGGTTGTACAATTTAGTTTTCAGATTTTGAGGTATTTCTGACGAGATTGTGTCGTAGTTTCCCGAATGCTGCCCAGCCGAGTTGAATCCGTCGATTGACCTCTCGGTCGAAGTTGGTCTTACCTAGTCGGACTATTTGTCCCAGGTAAACATACTTGTCAACAACTTCGAGCTTAGTGCTCCCAACAACTATCGGCATAGGTGTGACATGGACGTTACACATAAGTTTTGTTTTGTCCATGTTCATCTTAAGACCTATCCGTTGGGATACACTATTAAGGTCATTAAGCATAGTGCTTAGATCCTCCAGCGTTTCTGCCATAAGGACTATATCGTCGGCAAATTGAAAGTGAGTGATGTACTGGCCCTTAATGTTAATATCGTATCCTTTCCAGTCCAGGAGCTTGAAAACATATTTAATGCAGCGGTGAAGAGTTTCGAGGATATAACGTCACCTAGTCTTACACCTCTCTGCAATTGGATAGGTCTCGTATTCTGATTTTGTACTCGGATAGCCATCGTAGCTCTACTGTACAAACACTTCAGCACTTCGATTTACCGACAGTTAACTTGGCATCGCTGAAGGGACTTCAGCACCGCCCAAATTTCGACGGAATCAAAGGCTTTATCATAGTCCACATACGCAAGGCAAAGTGGCAGATTATACTCCTCTGCCTTCTGTACAATTTGCCGATGGGTGTGTATGTGGTCCATGGTACTAAACCTTTTTCAGAAACCGGCTTGATCTGGAGGCTAGAAGTCGTCAAGACTGCGTGCGAGACGATTCGTAATGAGTCTCAAAAACAGCACGTAGACGTGGCTCAGAAGGAAAAGCGGTCTATAGTTCTTCAAGAGAGTGTTGTCGCATTTCTTGAAGAACAAGACCACCGCACTTGTGCTCCACGCCATCGAAGTAATAATAATAATAATTTCCTTTAGACCGAATTTCGGCCATGGCGGCCAGTCTCAACGGAGACTAGCCATCGGCGCAGGACAGGATTATAAAGCTCAAGTGTATGCGCAAGTACAGGCGCACTCTCTATTCCCTCACTTTCATAGCCCGATGGGACGGTAAACCGACACGACCGGAAAAAAATCAGATGTAGGACCAACCGCTTTACGTATTTTCCGAGGCGTGGGGGTAAGACACCGCCAACTTCCTGACTCCGGGCATCTACTGAGAATTTCTTGATGGAAAAACTCAACAAATGATTTTTGCCCGACTCGGAATCGAACCCGAGACCTCATGATCAGCAGTCGCACTACTACAACCACTAGACCAACGAGGCCGTCCGAAGTAGTGCCACCATGGAGGACTGAACTAAAGAGCTTCTGAAGGACTTCAAGTACCGGTTTTCCACCCGCTTTCAAAACCTCCGCTGTAATTCTATCCTCACCTGGGGCCCTGCCGTTTCTAAGGTGCTGGAGAGCCATTCTAATCTCGCTCAAACTGACATCCGGGATATGTTCGGACATGAAAATTACCAGCTTTCAAATAAAAAAGAATCATAGAATTCGGTTCACCCAGAAAATTGTTATGATGAAACACACATAAAAAAACATAAAATCGAATTGAGTACCGTCTCCTTTTTGAAGACGGTAGAAAAAAAAATCTATTCTATAAAGAAATATATAGATTTCGTGCTTTTTAGGAAGCTTCGTTATTGAATTATATTCATATTTCCCCAGATACTCAACACTTTTCGACCCGCCTCTACCGCAAGAGAAAGTGTTAGCGATAGAAAGGTTGTCTATATGGCTTATCGACAAAGTAGTTCTTGCATTCCCCAAACATGAATGGCCGGGAACTAACTTCATCTTTCAATATACAAAGGAAGAAAGAAATAAAATTGTAAAAGAGAACGGCTTGATCACGACTTACGCAACCATGCCAATGGGTTCGAATAACACCATGACTTTATGGTTTTCCGGGGAAACGGCGAAATTGGTAAGTGGGATAGCGTGTTCGTAAATAATATCACACTTATTTCTAACCGAAACTGAAATAGTTTTAGATGTGTTTATTATTGAAGTAGTATATCAAGTAATGTAATTTAATAATGTTTTGAACATTTTAAGTTCAAAATATTATTTTTATAGAATAATGGTGACAAACGAGCCACAGTCCACCAGATAATAAGTTGATACTGGGCCCACAAACATGCGTTATCAGCACTGAGAACGAAGATGGAATGCCTCGTTTCCAGTAAAAAGGGGTCCCCTGTTCTCTACATTCACCATACGAAACACAGCAGCATTAAGCTGCTATTTAAGCTAATTAATACTATAAAAACTATTTAGAAGTAATAACTTTAAAACTGTTCATTGACCATTTAAAAAAGTCCCGCTGAGTTTCTTGCGAGTCTTCCTAGGATAGAGGTATTTTTCGAACCAGTGGTATATTGAAATATGACTTTCAATAAGTATTATTTAATAATGTATTTTTAAATTAATAATCCAAATTTTGACTTCTATTCCGCTCGTTAGTAAGTGGTGGTGTAGCGGTAGATGGTAAAGCGCACTGCTTAACAAAAGCCTTTTAATCTTGCCTTGAACACGCAAACACATTTGAAACGGATGGAAAGACAGATCTTGCTAAATTATTCCACTCCTGCTGCCTTCTCTACATTGTATCTAAAACACTGTCGCTTCCTTTTGTCTGTACGCTTAGATCTTTTAAACTGCGCATCAGATTTTGATATAGATTTCATCCGTGGACAGAATTATTTACGGGAAAAGTTTATATCTATAGTAATGTATAAATGTATATCTATAATAAGTGCATATTATATGTTATATAATTCTTCTGTCCGTGTGTATGTGAGTGACCTCCTAAACGGCAGGATCAATTTGATGAAATTTTGTGTGTGTGTGTGTGTGTGTGTGTGTGTGTGTGTGTGTGTGTGTGTGTGTGTGTGTGTGTGTGTGTGTGTGTGTGTGTGTGTGTGGGATTAAGTTGATTATGGAATGGTTTAGATTCACAATTTGACCCGGTAGGTAGTGTTGTTTGCAAGATACAGATATCATCCGAATGAATCCAGCGGATCGCTACGATGAATATATAGAAAAGTAAAATGTATGTACCTATACATGTAATAGGTGCGTGGTATTACATTATTTTAACTGATTTTACTGTGCACCCACACATTCGTAAGGGGCGAACAGAAGGCAAACATATTGTTGCCCATTAATGACATCCAATTTGGCATTATTTCAAATTAATTTAGAAGCCTTATTTACTCGTATTTTCAAAAACTTCAATAATGGTATACCATTATTTATATATTTGAACTTAGGTTTAAAAATTGGCTACTCTTTGAAAAATAGCCCTGTATATGAATAATAAACTATTTAGAGAATAAATTTATTTTAATGGAAATATTTATAAAATACAGGTAGAAACTTTGCCAGAGGAAGTTGTGAAAAGGAAATCGATGGAAATCCTTCAGAAGTTCCTTGGGGCCAACGTGACAATACCCGAGCCGATAGGTATGCTCAGGTGAGATATTATACGTTTTAGGTTCTTACCCCAAATTAGACACGTTTCATTCATTCTTTTCTAGTGACCCGATCATACAAGTATTGATTCATCTTACGAACCGGTCATTCGATTCGATCATTTAAAGGGATCATTTCGAGTTTCAGTACTTTGTGATCTGTTGTGAAGCCGCTCGATTATGTCGGTCTTTGGACATTACTATACTTTTAGGTAATAAAAAATAAACATATTGAAGAACAAATCCATAAAACTGCAAGAAAAAGACAGCAAAATAAATAACTTATGACTGTATTCGAAAGCAGACGCCGTTGTCAAAATCATATTATGATCATGTTTTAACTCTGATACCTTCTTCACAGGTCAACCTGGTACTCGAATCCATACACCAGAGGTTGTTATTCTTATGACAGTGTGAGCTCATTGAAGTATCCCAACTCTAGAGTGGACTTGGGCAAACCCCTCCTAGACAGTGCTGGCACACCAAAAGTTCTTTTCGCGGGAGAGGCGACCGACTTGACCCAGTTTTCGACAGTCCAGGGCGCCAGTGATAGTGGCTATAGAGAAGCCATGAGGCTTATTTCTTCTAAATAAAAATATACTATTAAAAAGGGCACATATGCATGTTTTTAGACGAATTTTATCCCATGTATATGACAATACTATATCGAAGTATATTTATTACGCAATTAATTCAGTCGATTAAGTATTTAAAACTGTATAAGTTTGATATCATTACAAAAAATCAATATTTTATACCTATATTCCTTCAAAGAAAATAAATAATTTATAGTTTCATATACGTTTTTTTATTTTTATTTATTTACGTCTGGTAACACAGATGATTTTTATAGGTGGTAGATCCATGCTGCAGCTATATTAGTAATATACTTGTAGCACAAATGGGCTGGCTCGAACGGGAAAAGACCACGCTCTCACAGAATACCAGCGTAAAATGACAGCTTGACACTACTGTGTTCCGTATGGTGAGTGTAGAGATCCGGCGACCCTTTTACTGGAAAAGAAGCATTCGATCTTAGTCCTCACGGGTGACGACGCGTCTGTATTTTGATTCTTATTTGAGGATAATTGTAGATATCTATGAGTCACAGCAACCACTTACCATCAGGTGGATTCTGTGTTCGTTTGGCACCCTATCCTATAAAAAAAAGATACCTACACAGATACAATTATGATTTATATACTAATACATACATAACTTGTAATCTAATACAAATCTATAGTAAAATTACCTAGTATTGTTTAAAAAAATTGTATTGTATTATGATGACTGCCAGTTAAAAAGCATAACTTTTTACTGAGTGAACCGATTTTGATGAAATGAAAAGATGAAAGCTGGTGCTTCGCATGTGGTCTCATATAAATTTGATCAAGGTCTGACCAATAGTTTATGAGTTATTCTTAATAATTTATATTGAAGTCGTTTGTACAACATTTTAAATTTTAAATTATACACCAAATATAGACTATAGTGCCTTTTTTTTCCTTTATTCGGGATAACAAGCAATTGTACAATATAATCTCACCACTAAACGTAATACTATACACCGAGTGTTTGTGAAACGCTCCCGGAAACGAAGACAGACGATAGTATTAACTATACCTTTGATCATGGATGGGAAATAAAATCGGTCGAAGAAATTCATGTCAAATTCCCAAATTTACGGACGCAAACTTCAACAGATTCTATAAAAATTCCCCTCAATTTTATTTTAAGACATGAATTAATTTTCAACTAATTTTATGAGGATTTTTTTCTATTTTACATTTTTTTCTTTACAATTAAAAAATAAAGAAATGAAAAGCATTAAATGATACAAAAAAGTTGCCGAAATAAATCCGAAAATTAAATGTGGTGCAATGAAGATAATTAAAAAAAGGGAGTCATTCGATATTCATAAGTAACCTAACAAATTGTTAAGATAAGTATTTAGATTTCTTGAAAAAAGGTTCTGACTTGGCCCTGGTTATCTATTTTCAAAATCCCCGTATTTTCCCCGCTTAACACCAATCCCCAACCAACTTTAAATTCTCTACAATTTTGGGAATTCCCCACATGTTGGTAAAGCTTACATGTGTAAATTCCACAGTGCGAGGCGACACGAGCCGGCTGAGCGGCGATAGCGCGTGTGTGAAAGAGAAGGGAAGAGTGAGTAGGCATTGTTTCGCACCAAGCTAGATACATAACGAGTTCGGCGTCTCCGAGAATATTGACCTTATTGTCTGCTGATTTTATGACTTATTTATTTTAAATTTCACTGCTGGTTTACTCGTAATGTTTAAGCATATTTATGATTTTTTTTAATGAAATTATCGTTTTATTTAGCTGTACCAACATGATGGGGTGTAAATAAAGTTAATAAAATGTTGCGAAAAGATCTTTTCTTCCTAAGGATCGATTTTATTTCTCACCCATGATCAAAGGTATAGTTAGTACTATCGACTGTATTGGTTTTCGGGAGCGTTTCACGAACACCACGAACACAGCCAAATTTTGAACATATTTCGAACAGACTCAGTGTGTGACTGTGCTATTGCATGCTATACGGGAGGGACTACGCTCGGTAATGAATTGTCGCCAACTGGTGGGTTCGAATCAATTGTGCACCCCAGTGCCAGCTGCAAAGCGCAGAGTGCAGAGCGTTTCAAATCGTCGGCGACCGAGCTCTTTCTGATCGCTTGAGTCACTGGCGCTGCGAAGAGATGAATTGCATCTCTTTGCGTATTCTATCGCATCTATCACGAGAAGTGCTCAGTGGAATTGTTTGGATTTATTTCAGCCGCTCAATTTCAGTCGGCGTGTGAAGACGATGCGGTGCTGATGATATTTGCGGCTGTTTCTTATTTCTATATTAGAACGTTAAATATATACGTCAAATTATCTCGCATCGATATGTAGCCCGCAGTAACTCAGTAGCCGGGGGTAATTAGGAAATAAATGTTTTCTTCAGACCTTCGCCTTCTTCGTTATGGTAGCAGCAGGGTATACATTATATATTACCGTTTAGGGTTAATTAGCATGGCTGCTACAAGTAAAATAAAATTAAGGCCTTAACAGTGGTTGAAATGCCTAAATCTTGGATATTTAAGTAAAAAAATCTCAATAACTGTTCATTTAATCCACAAAGAAAAAAATACAAGGTAACAGAAGAGGATTTGGTAAATGTTTTTAATTGAACAAAATTATATTTCTGTCAACCCCTTATTAGAAAAAAAAATCCCCACAGAGTACCTATTTTTGTCATATTTTGCAAAATTTCTCCAAAACGGCACAAGCTTATTAAATAGTTCTTACACTAAAAAAAAGGTCTTAAAAATACTAATATTTTTAATTGAGAGTTTTATTTTTATTCCCCGTTTTATAAGAGAATATAACATTTTTCCCTGAAATTGAATATATTCACATGAGCGCGCATGCTCCGTCGCCCTGTCAGCCTGTCACAGACCGTTTTCGGACATCGTTGAGGGTGGACTGTACGTCGGTGTTGGGGCGACTTCGTTCAAATATATATTAGTTTTTTAAAAGTTTATACACAATTATAAATATTTTTATGACTAGAAATACTTAATTTAGTTAATATCTGTACACTGGTAACTGTAAATATTATTTTCTAAATAAATTAATTTTTAAAGTGCCCAAAGAAGAAGAAATTTTCGCGGCGACGTTGATAAGTGAAATTGAAAAATGCATTTTTATATGTATAATTTAGATGTGGAACGACCAACATGCTCTCGTTACTTAGATTTCGATGGTTTTTAATACCTATGTAATTTTATTGTTGCATATTTTTATTAATTAGTTGATACTGAATTTTATAATTATGTATTACAATAAAACGCTGTTTTTATGAGTATGACTATAAAATATTATTTTCGAGGGGAATAGAGATACAGATACTTACATTTAGGTACACTGTTATCAAATTAAATCAAACAATTTAAATAAATAAAAAGATGGTGCTTCCCTAAGTATAAATAACTACATAAAGACATTCTTGGGTTTTGGTTTTTTTTATGTTAGACAAACTATCATCTAAAAAATGTAAAAATTTTATATTGGAGAGGGGTTTCTCTACGTGGTAAAGTTAGAAATGAAGATATTCGCAGAAGAACCAGAGTAACTGACATAGCCCAACGGAATATTACAGTGAAATGGCAATTGGCTGACTATATAACTTGGAAAACAGATAAAAAATAGGAAGAAAGGTGCTCGAGTGGCAACCTCGTACAGGTAAGCGAAGTAGTACTCAACCTTTATTCCTCTTCACGTATTTCCATACGCTTTTCTTCGCACACACACAAATAGGTCGTAAATAATACTTACCTAGTATTATTAGACAAGAGTGAATAGGTATTTGTTAAGTCAGTGCAATTCACCATCTTAGGCTACATAACCACTTACCGATGAGATTGTAGTTGCTTTACTACTTGCTGGGTAAAATTAGTAAAAAAAAAATGTACCCTGTGTAAGTTTGCATTTAGATATAATTTTTCTAACCAACCATAAAAATATGATGACAATATGTATATAAGTATAAAGGTTGCCTCACACGGGACAGTAATAATATAATATTATATCTTCCAATATCTAAGCACGAAAACTTTTAAAATGTGTGAATCCCGAGGTATGTTTATATTGAGATGCCGAATAGAGCCACGTTGATATGCATAGGGATCGTTTTGTAACTTCACATCGTTATTGAAAAAAAAAATTGTACATATTTCAGGTGGCGGTTTGCAAAACACGATTCCACAAAAATTTACTCAATAGAAAATAATTGCAAAGTTGCTTCTGAAAATACTTAAATATTCAACGTCAATTTTTTCTTATGTGGTAGAGCCACGCTGCAGCTATATTATAGTTGTAGCACGAATGGGTCGGTTCGACCGGGGAAGGACCACGCTCTCCCGGAATACCATGTAAAATAGCAGTTTAACCCTGCTGTGTTTGGTATGGTGAGTGTAGAGAACCGGAGAACCTTTTTACTGGAAACGAGGCATAACATCTTAGTCCTTACGGGTGACAACGCATCTACATTTTGATACGTAATCGAGAATAGATGTAGATGTCTATGGGCCACAACAACCACTTACCATCAGGTGGACTGTGTGCTCGTTTGTCACCCTTATTCTATTAAAAAAAAACTTTCTGAGATTTCAGTAAAATAATGTTAAGTATTGTAAGCACTCGTACAATTACATATCTGATGTTAATAAAGTTATTGGGCTATTTTGATTTTTAATAAAGTGATTTTACTTTATAGGTTAAATAATTTATTTACCCTTCTATATTAAGAACCGTTTTTCTGTCACTCCTATTGAATATGACAGTGCTTGCTGAAATTTAGCATCTTTAGACGGATCAGAATCGCGCGCTGATCCGGCTGTTAGATATTCCAAAAATAATCGAAAATATTTATTTTTACTCTTATGCCGAAGACTAGCTTGTTTTATTTTATTACGGTCAAATAATATTTATTAGGTTATAAAGCAAGTATTTACAAAAATTTTCATTGTTTTGTTATTCTATTGTTTACAGTTATTATCACGTCTTAGCTTTACACCAAGAATTACATTAGAAATTCTTGTTGGGATGCGATGTAACGCGCATAATTTATTTTCATCAAGAACTATAATATATATATATATATATATATATATATATATATATATATATATATATATATATATATATATATATTTGTTTTTTTTACCAGTAGAGTTTCAACACAATCTTAAAAAAGTTCAATGAATTAAAAAATGCCGATAATTAAATAATTTCAAGTCAGTGTTTTACATTTAAAGATCAATTATAAAGAGCCAAAATTCTTATTTTCATTTTGATTAATTTAATTCGAGAATACAATAAATGTGAAAGGGCTTTTATCTGCAATAATAATTTTAATCAAAAATAACATAGACTTATAAAAGTCATATACACGGTCAATCATACTTAAGATTATCAATTGTACTACAAAATATTTAAAAAACTATTTCCAGTATAATGACCCGAATATCATCATTAATGCTTGTCACCACTTAAAAGTTTTATCACATGGCTAAATGATTGACTATTATATTATGATAAGGTCATGCTTTTCTATAAAAAGTTGCAAGAAATTTTAAATCACGGACAAATTGTTTTTTTTTTTACTTTTCACTTAATTAGTGAAAAACAAGACGGACTGATCTAAAAGTTAACTTCCTTGTGTAAAAAGTACGAGTACTATTTAGAATTTTATGCATATGATAATTAAAGTTTCTATGTAAATAAATGTAACATAGCGGGTATTATTTTCAATGGTAGCGGCCTTCCATATTTGCAAAGCCAGCATCATTTTCTGTACAGAAACCGGTAAAGTGTTGCTCAAGGCACCATAAACAAAGCAGCTGATAAAATGTTACACTCATAACTGTTAACAAAAACTGTTTGTGCAAATGGTCTTATAGATAATAATAACTATTCCGCCGTGTTAGGTGCAGGAGCTATTATTAGAAGGAGAAGAGGTAAAAGTTTGTTTTAGAGATGCGCAATCAATATTGTTTTGTCTGCAATTGAGCATAAAATAAAAAATAACTTCAGCCAAAGAGCATAACTGGTATTATACTCAGGCTCGTCAATTGGATTTACAATTAAAAAAATAATTTTACCAGGCTTCAAAAAATCAATCAAAATTCAAAAAACATAAATATTAAAATCAAAAATTATTATATGTATGTCTATACATACATATAATGATTTATGGCCGCTTAGTAACTGACGGTGACTCAGTATAACATCCTACAGTCACGTCGAATTTAAGAGGAGAGAATCACTGTAGAAAAGGTAATAATTTATTGCGGAAATTTTGTGATAAATTTAAAAAAATTACAAACTTATCCAAGTTAATCTAACATAGTCTAACTTATCCTTATGCGTTACAAAAAAAAAACAAATAATAAAATAGTCAGATGGCGTCAGTTTTTAAGAAGATATAACAAAAATAAACAAAAAAATAAATTTCATAAAAGTTTAGTATTTAATTGATTATATACCGCTGACATTTATCTAATCGCGCTTTTCGAAACCACGCCAGTTGTAAACAATGTATGAAAAGACAAAATCTTCTTTTCAAATTTCCGCGGAGTTGTAAGTAGATCATGTGTCAATTTTAATTAAATATATTTTATATGAAGTGATCTTGACTACGTTTCATCAATTAACCATTGGTAAAAATTAAAACAGGAATTGTACAATTGTGTTTACAAGAAACATTATTAGTTGAACCTTGCAGCTAGTTCATTATTTTTATTATAAATACATATAAATGTATATATTATTGTTACGGCCAACAGCTGCCTATCCCAGGAGTAGGGTCCCCCGCGGGCCCATAGACGGAGAATCTACAAGCACATGCTGTTCGGGCCTGCTACAGGCCAAGGCTTAAGTTTCTAATTACAATAAACAATCAGGGGGGAGCGTTGTTTTCTATAAGGGGAGCTTACTTACCTCTATCCAAGGCGACTGGTTCCTCAGGATTCAGTCAGGTCGCGTGTGGATGTATAGTGCTAGGAAAGTAAGGGTCAGTGATGTGTATCTGGGTGTGGCTGGTAGTGTTATTGACCTTATTAGACCGTTACCCTCTGCAGCAGTTCGGCCCTCAGCACCTCTCCAAACTACGGTCTCCTTCCGCAGTCACTTTATTCGTTTTCTACGATGACAGTTCTTTAACTCTGCCATACGATTAACTACCTTACAGAAGCCACTAACTCTCGTTTGTTATAACGCTTGACTCGTGAAATGAACACAGAACGTACGGATCAAAGGTCACCGTTATTTCTAGAATATCAAAAACCGCACTAGTAACTAATACGGTCGAATCCACTTATACAGATTCTGAATTAGACACTTAGTCCCGGGGTGAAGCTAACAAAACAGGAATGCGCGTTACAATTCCCAGTGGCACATTTACTATACGCGCCTATCATATTCCGCTTCCGACTTGCCGACAAAGAACGCGTGTTTATCTTTCGACGCAATGAATTGGACTCTTATTTTTCCTCGCGCGTCCTCGAGAGGGCGGGACGTCAAACCGGTATCGCCGAGGCGCGCGCGCCCTCTGACGTCCATTATTGACATTAGCGCTTTTGCGCGAACAATTATTAATAAATAGTTTCCATAATATTTTGGATTATTTTTTATTTTGCCCTATCTGCAATGCTCTACGCTCTATAGAAAATGTGGCGTATTACATGACTGACAATCTTTCGAACGTTTTATCTAGGTACAAAGATGTTTTACGTTTTCGTCGCCTCCACATGATATTTTTGTCAGCATAAGGTACCCTTCTGTATCTGAAACGAATATAAATATTGCTACAAAGTAAAGTAAAAGACTATACAAGTCCCTCTACTGGGCACAGAACTCTTTTTTTATTTCCGAGAGGGTTTTAGTGCAAGAAAATGCCCGCCGAACTGCCCCAATGCGTGTTGACGAAAATTGCAATTACAAATTGCATTCGTGCTGTCGGGGATCAAACCCGGGAATAATTTACAGCGTACGCTTAGACCCAGATCTACTAATACGATACAAATAAATACGATTTAACATATATAATAAAAAACTCTTACGTACTTGAAACTTGAACACTTGATAGCTCGTGACGCCTACCGGACAAAGCTACAGCACAATATAATTGAAGATGCGTAACCCTGACATAATTCTCAGTGATGCGCAAGCATAACAGGCAGTATGTCACTTTTATAATTGTCATCTCTGCAGTCTATTAAACTTTGCACTTTTATAAGTAATACAGAACGTAGTGGTTAGACGAAGTTAACGTTGGCTAAAATCTCTGCGATAGCCATTTCGTCAAGGTCATTCAGGCTAGTTAAAGCCTTAAATATAATAAGTAGGTATCATTATAAGAAATCAGAAATAAAAATTTTCATTGTGATTTTTACTGACAATTAAAAGAATTTTAAGTGTTTTTTAATTTTTATTTTTTGACATAATATAATTGTTGACTTATCAATTTTATTTTTCGATTTTTTATCTTACTAGCTGACCCGGTATTCTTAATAGCAGAATAAGTATTAAAAAAAAATAAAAAAATTAAAGAATCGACTGTTAGGCGGTATGAAGTTTGCCGGGTCAGCTAGTATGTTACAAAAAACTATTTTTCTGGTGTACTCTCTCTAGCGGTGACGCGCGCATGTCACGTCATGTAAAGACCTTGCGTATCCGCCGATTTTCAGCGTTAAATTAAAATTATAAATAATAAAGGTAAAAGTTTTGGGAGTTGAAATTTTTTTTTTGAAAATTTCCTCCTTTAAGAAAATATAAATAGTTTTTGAGTTATTAACAAAGAACTGGATACGGTTTTTTTCATCTTGTTTTGTTAATAATAACTGCAATTTTTTCCATGTTTTAAATTTTCTATAGGTCGTTCCGAATCCAATGAGCTATCGCTCATATTTTTAGGAGCTCAATGTCTATTTTTCACGTTTTTCAAATTTTTGACCAGACTATTATATGCTTTTCACTTTTTACGATCGTACGTTTATTGACTACCATTTTTTTTATAATAGGCGGCGTTCATACAAAATATGATAAGTGGATAGTTTACATTTTTTATACTTAGAATTATAAATAAAAAAGTTTTTCATAATTAATATTATTTAAATACTTAATTTATGTTCATTATATGTGGGCATCATACGCTAAACTACAGGCTTTAGGCTAATAATTCAATGAATAATAATATATTTCATGTTTTAAGATACAAAAAAATTGTGTATTATATAAATAGACATATTGTTAACTGATATAATATATGGGAATAAAGGTTATCATAGTTATATAGTTATCATAGCACTTTCAGCACAAAGAAGCTCACATCGATCTCAGTGTAAACACATCAGCAACAGCACCATGTTCAGATATTACATCCTGTGAGTTTGCCGTGTTTTAAATTGTAAAATATTTGCTGAAAGGCTGGAAGTTTGCGACTAAGCCCGAGTTATTGGCAGTGTAGAATTAAGCACGCTTAGAAAATTCAGGTAAAATATTAACGAAACTTTTAATACAAAGTTTTAAAATATTTTTTTATTGCTTATAATAAAATTTTTTAAGGCGGTTAAATAAATAATATATAAAGGTATATTTTTTTTATATTTCACTTCTCTGCAAAAGAAATTTCCAGTGAATTTTGTAAAAGTAAATAAATGTTAAGTGCTTGTTTTTATTGACTCCCGTAAGAAATAATATTGAAGCCATCTAAAGAAATTAGGAGGCGTAATAAAGATAATTTTATAGGAATAAAATAATGTGAAAGGAACATACCCGATCGCGCCCCATCTTACACACAAAAGGTAAATATATGTTAAACTAGCTGACCCGTCGAACTTCGTACCGCCTAACAGTCAATTCGTATTTTTTTTAATACTTATTCTGCCATCCGGGACACCGGGTCAGCTAGTAAGATAAAAAAGAAAGAAGAAAGTTGATAAGTCAACAATTACATTATGTCAAAAAATAAAAATTATAAAACACAAAAATTGTTTTAATAGTCACTAAAAGTCACAATGAAAATTACAATTTCTGATTTCTTATTATGATACCTACTTATTATATTTCATTTTATTTTTACTTACTCTAAATTAAGTTTCATTTTTATTTTAGTACTTTATGGTGCACGATATTTTTGATTTGATTACCTGGCGCGTAAACAAACAGAGCAGATGGTTTTCCAACACGGGAACAGGCAACATACAATTGACCATGCGAGAAATATGGGTTTTCTAGATTAATACCACAAACACTTAATGACTGCCCCTGGGATTTGTTTATAGTCATAGCAAAGCGAAAGCAAGCCGTACTGGAAACAGTAGTCGTTTAAACTTCAATGGTACGTCAGTCGGAATCATTGGGATGGGAGTATCAAAATGCCTTCTCCTTTATACTTTCCTTTCAATATATATTTCCTATCAATATATATATTCTATTACGCTATTCAGTAATTTTTCTATCGGTAATCGTGTGCCGTTACAAAGTTGCGGTTGGTTAATATTTCGCAACATTGTAACTACAGATCCAACCTTTAATTAAAGGTTGTGAGGCGGCAATCCTGGCAAATCAAGTGAGTTTAAAAATTTCGGTGCATAATTCACGACATCATCTTCATTAGTTGCCGTATCAACTAATTTATATGTCCTCATTTCGCAAGGAACACCATTTTGAATTTTGTAATTTAATTCATTTACATCAGTGTTTTTGGCAGCCAGTATAGCTCGTTCGCACAACCAATCATGGAATAAGTAATTTTGAGCAACATTTGGAAACACTTTTTGACGTCATTCAATTGTTTTGCCTTCCCGGAACCCCTCCACTAACACTTAAACTTTACGGTATTGTATTAATATTCAAATTGACTTTTAAGTATAATTACGAATATTTTGTGTGGAAATATAGAAAAGTGTTGTTTTTGGTCTTTATCAGGCAATTTTTTTCAGATATAATCGTGAAATTATTGTATTGTCATACATCAACAAAATTTCAAAATATTCAGAAAAATCTTTAGACCAACAATTTTGAGAAATACATTATGAATTCGATTCGGTTTTGATTAAAATAGGTGTTGATTCAATCTTGTTACAAAATTCATTGCAGTCATATATAGACAATATGTGTATGTATACAAACACGTAACAATAAAACAAGCTAAAAATCTTATAAATGATCCGTGTTCTTGATTTTGATGCTGTTAGTACTTTGTAGGCATATTGATTTTAACAATATATAATCGATTTACTTTCATAATAAAATGTATGTGAAAAACAACATTTTTTTAATTACATTTCCACTCACATCCAGTACACCGTTACAAATAACGGATGTTTTTTTTATTTGCAAATAAATAAATAACTAAAATAATTAAAACCTCATTGAAATTAACTTGAAACTTAAGCAACGCTACTTATCGTTGACTAATTGACTGCTAATCACTTTTCAAGTTGAATTAAAGATCTATTTCTTCAAGTAGCTGTTAAAAACAACTAAAGTAGACTTGAAGATCTTCTAAATTGTATTAACAACTTAGACAACAACAACAACAAAGTTAACAAGATAAGCAGCCAAAATGAAAACGTAATAATATCAAGAAATTATTTCTGCGAAGTTTGATTTTGTTAAAAGATAATTAAAGTATAATTCATGATTCAATATCAAAATAATAAAATTGATAATCATTCAATATAGCATTTTCGCCTTATAGAATAAAAGAAATATATGCGAGATATTATTTTAATCAACGTTTGAATCAAAGTTAATACTAACGCTTCGAGGCATTCTGCGGTCAAGTTACTATGTTATGATTTGCCTTCATAAATTCTGACTGAAAAGGCTCTAGAGATGTGCACGCGCACGTATGCATTTGTATGCGTGGGAAAGGAAGTCGAAGGTGTCTGTCTTATTCTATTTCTTCTTTACAGACCTTCACAAGTCCATTGTTTCATTTTACATAGGCCCTCCCCCACGGAATGCCACAAAGCACGATTCTGAGCCACCTGCATCCATCGACTTCCTGCATGTCTTACCAGGGCGTCACTCCATCTAGTGAGGGGTCACTCTACACTTCACCTACCGGCACGAGGCTGCCACACGAGAAAATTATCCCCATCGGTTGTCGGTTCTTCGAGCTATATGGCCGGCCCACTGCCACTTCAGCTTACTCATCTGTTGGGCTATGTCTGTTACTCTGGTTCTACTTCGGATATCGTCATGTCTAAGTTTATCACGCAGAGACCCCCCGAGCATAGGCCTCTCCATAGCTCACTGAGCGTCCTTGAACTTCCTCATACGGCCAGCAGTGAAGGACCAAGTCTCAGATCCGTAAGTCATCACTGGCAACACGCACTGGTTGTACAATCTCGTTTTAAGGTTTTGAGGTATGTCTAACGAGAAGATGTGTCGTAGTTTTACGAACGCTGCCTAATCGAGTTGAATCCGTCGATTGACCTCTCGGTCGAAGTTGGACTTACCTAGTCGGACTATTTGTCTCAGGTAAACATACTTGTCAACAACTTCGAGCTTAGTGCTCCCAACAACTACCGGCATAGGTGTGACATGGACGTTAAACATAAGTTTTGTTTTATCGATGTTGATCTTAAGACCTATCCGTTGGGATACACTATTGAGGTCATTAAGCATAGTGCTTAGGTCCTCCAGCGTTTCTGCCATAAGGACTATCATCATCATCATTATCATCATTACAGCCCTTCACAAGTCCACTGCTGAACATAGGCCTCCCCCAAAAGAATGCCACAAAGCACGGTCCTGAGCCACCTGCATCCATCGACTTCCTGCATGTCTTACCAGGTCGTCACTCCATCTCGTGGGGGGACGCCCTACACTTCGCCTACCGGTACGAGGCTGCCACTCGAGAACCTTTCTTCCCCATCGGTTGTCGGTTCTTCGAGCTATATGGCCGGCCCACTGCCACTTCAGCTTACTAATCCGTTGGCCTATGTCGGTTACTCTGGTTCTACTGCGGATATCCTTATTCCTAAGTTTATCACGCAGAGAAACTCCAAACATAGCCCTCTCCATAGCTCGCTGAGCGATCTTGAGCTTCCTCATACGGCCAGCAGTGAAGGACCACGTCTCAGTTCCGTAAGTCATAACTGGCAACATGCACTGGTTGTACAATTTCGTTTTAAGGTTTTGAGGTATGTCTGACGAGAAGATGTGTCGTAGCTTCCCGAACGCTGCCCAGCCGAGTTGAATTCGTCGATTGACCTCTCGGTCGAAGTTGGACTTACCTAGTCGGACTATTTGTCCCAGGTAAACATACTCGTCAACAACTTCGAGCTTCGTGCTCCCAACAACTACCGGCATAGGTGTGACATGGACAATAAACATGATCTTTGTTTTGTCCATGTTCATCTTAAGACCTATCCGTTGGGAGACACTATTGAGGTTATTGAGCATAGTGCTTAGGTCCTCCAGCGATTCTGCCATAAGGACTATATCGTCGGCAAATCGAAGGTTAGTGATGTCCTCGCCATTGATGTTAATACCGCATCCTTTCCAGTCCAGAAGCTTGAAAACGTCTTCCAATGCATCGGTGAAGAGTTTCGGGGATATAACATCACCCTGTCTTACACCTCTCTGCAATTGGATGGGTTTCGTACTCTGGTTCTGTACTCGGATAGCCATCGTAGCCCTACTGTACAAACACTTCAGCACTTCGATATACCGACAGTCAACTTGGCACCGCTGAAGGGACTGCAGCACCGCCCAAATTTCGACGGAATCAAAGGATTTCTCATAGTCTACATACGCCAGACATAGTGGCAAATTGTACTCTTCGGACTTCTGTACAATTTGCCGTAGGGTATGTATGTGGTCTATGGTGCTAAAACCCTTTCGGAAACCGGCTTGTTCGGGAGGCTGGAAGTCGTCAAGTCTGCGCGCAAGACGATTCGTAATGACTCTCGAAAACAGCATGTAGACGCGGTTCAGAAGGGAAATCGGTCTGTACTTCTTCAAAAGAGCGTTGTCACCTTTCTTGAAGTACAAGACCACCGCACTTCTGCTCCACGCCTCTGGTGTAATGCCACCATGGAGGACGGAATTAAAGAGCCTCTGAAAGACTTCAAGTACCGGTCTTCCACCCGCTTTCAGAAGCTCCGCTGTAATTCCATCCTCGCCTGGGGCCTTGCCCTTTTTAAGGTGCTGGAGAGCCATTCTAATCTCGCTCAGACTGACGTCCGGGATATCTTCGGAATAGTGTCGGATAAGACTCGCTCTTGGATTGTTACTCACACTTGCGTGTGGCTCCAACGATGACGTGTACAGCTGCCCATAGAACCTCTCAATCTCACTCAAAATCTCAGGTGCCCCGGAAACGATGCTGCCACATTCGTTCTTCAGCTTTGACAGTTGGCTCTTTCTGGCAGACAGGTCTCTGGCAAAGACTTTGGAGCCTTGGTTCTGCTCGATCGCTTCTTCAGTACGAGCTGTATTGAAGTTGCGTAAGTCCCGCCGCATGCATTTGGAGATCTGTCTGTTCAGTTGCCTGTATGATATCAAATCTGTTGAAGAATGTAGCCTCATCTCCCTTCTAACAGCCATGAGATTAAGAGTGTGATCGGAGAGTTTTTGTGTTCTTCTGCGGCGGGTCTTGCAGAACTTAGCTCCGACCGCATGGGCAGTTTCCACGAGCTTGTCATTCATATCGTCCACTTTATTGCAGTCTTCCAGGCACTGAAAACGGTTTCGTAACTCGAGCTGAAAGGTTTCGGGACTTTGGATTAGAGCACGAGGGGGACGGAGCGTTGACTTCATCAGACGAGACCTCGCCAACTTAACATTTAGGTTCAGTGTGCCTCTAACCATTCGATGATCGCTGCCGGTTTTCACCCTCGCGATCACTGAGACATCACTGAACAGTTGTCGTCAGGTCGTCATAATGAAGTCAATCTCATTTTTTGTCGAACCGTCGGGGCTCGACCAGGTCCATTTCCTGTGGAGCCGCTTCTTGAAGAAAGAGTTCATCATAAAGAGTCCCTCTTTTTCCATGAATTCGGCCAGCTGCTGGCCTGTTGGTTTCCGTTGCCCTATTCCAAATTTCCCTACTTTCAGCTCACCGTTCTCTCTTGTGCCTAGTTTTGCATTGAAGTCTCCCATCAACACCGTATATTGGGTTTTGGAGGAATGCATGGCTCTAGAGATATCCTCATACATTTCCTCCACCTCCTCAGCGGGGTGTGCCGAGGTTGGTGCGTAAACCTGTATGACCTTCAGCGAATACCGTTTGGTGATTCTGAGTATAAGGTACGCAACCTTCGTCGACACACTCCCGATCTTTACAACGTTGTTAACGAGAGACTTGTGGACGATAAATCCGACACCTCCTTGGGACAGATGTTCGCCCTCCCGGTGATAGAGCAAGTTGCCGGATTCGAGGATTGCCGTGTCCTCCCCCTCTCTTTGGACTTCGGATAATCCTATAATATGCCAGCGCAACTTGTCTATCTCTTCTTCCAGCTCCACGATCTTCTCGTCATTCCTCAGGGTGCGTGCGTTGTATGTTGCCAGGTCGAGTAGTCGTAGGTGGTAACCGAACCTCCACCGGAGATGCTTAGCACCCCCTGCCCCGCCGTTACCATGGTCGCCACCGTAGCCAGGAATGGCGGGGCCGCCGGGGACTGGGGGCCGTATCTTTGTTACTCTCGTCATTGGGGGGTATTTGCCATAGTTGCCACGCTTGGCGAGCGGGTTGGCAACCGCAGTTTTTTTTTTCATTATAATATTGGCTATTATCAGGAAGATGCTGCTGCCCATCTCCCACCTGTTTCCCTTTGTCGCCTTTTACGACACCCACGGGAGGATATGGGGTAGTGGATATTCAATGCAGCGGTGAAGAGTTTCGTGGATATAACGTCACCCAGTCTTACACCTCTCTGCAATTGGGTAGGTTTAGTACTCTGGTTCTGTACTCGGATAGCCATCGAAGCCCTACTGTACAAGGACTTCAGCACTTCGATATACCGACAGTCAACTTGGCACCGCTGAAGAGACTGCAGTACTGCCCATATTTTGACGGAATCAAATGCGTTTTCATAGTACACATTCGCCAGACATAATGGCAAATTGTACTTCTTGGACTTCTGTACAATTTGCCGAAGGGTGTGTATGTGGTCTATGGTACTTAAGCTTGAATGAATAATGACACTCGAAAACAGCACGTAGACGCGGCTCAGAAAGAATCCGGATTGTAGTTCTTCAAGAGAGCGTTGTCGCCTTTCTTGAAGAACAAGACCACCGCACTTCTGCTACATACCTCCGGAGTAGTGCCACCATGAAGGACGGAATTAAAGAGCTTCTGAAGGACTTCAAGTGCCAGTTTTCCTTCCGCTTTCAAAACCTCCGCTGTAATTCCATCCTCGCCCGGGGACTTGCCGTTTTTAAGGTGCTGGAGAACCATTCTAATCTCGCTCAGACTGACGTCCGAGATATCTTCGGAGTAATAACTGTATAAAAGGTTTAAATAATTGAAATATGCATTTTTGGCTTCATGGAGCCCTTCATAAATACTTAATAAAATCACGCGATAAAATATTATTATTTTGTTGACCACAATTTTTATAATAAAGAAAAAAGAAATGTCCAAAAAACATAGTTAAAAAAGTTTTTTTGGCTTATGTTTTGTGATTTCTGTTTTCATATCTTACAATGACAATATGAAACACTTGTAACACTTTTATTTAACGTCATTTGTTTATAAATTATTTATAAACAAATAGACAAATTTAATATTTAAGAAAAAAAGTATTGTTTAAAATCGTTTTTTATTATTTCGATTGTTTAAATAATTAGTTAAGAAATTATTTTATTTCAAAAAATCGTAATTGACAGTTCTCAATATATGAACAAAAATTTTTTCAATAATTTCATTGTGTATTTATTAAAAAAAAAATGTTATAAACCAATTTCGACCAGTGTTGTATTTTTTCTGAAGCTAAAAAATACAGCTATAACACAAAGTACTGAAATATTACAAGGTACTGAAAGTATTTTTGTATTATTATTTTCTTTATTAAAATTATACAAAGTATAAGTATCGCTGTATATCCCTGTCAATATTTATATTGGCGGATTTTTAGATCATTAGATAAAAATTATACCCTGACTAAATATAAAAATTAAACAATTAAACTATTTTATTCATGAAACTGGTTTTTAATTTGTTTATACTATATTTTAATTTATGTGAATTTTAATCTGTAGATTGAAAAATCAGCTCTTAACCAATTGTCTTAAAAATAAAATTAAAGATTTCATTAAAAACAATGATCATGATGAGAGCAGCAACAATCCTAGTGAGAATACTAAGACATAATCGTTAAATTATTGTATTGTCATACATCAACAAAATTTCAAAATATTCAGAAAAATCTTCAGACCAACAATTTTGAGAAATACATTATGAATTCGATTCGGTTTTGATTAAAATGGGTGTTGATTCAATCTTGTTACAAAATTCATTGCAGTCATATATAGACAATATGTATATACAAACACGTAACAATAAAACAAGCTAAAAAGCTTATAAATGATCCGTGTTCTTGATTTTGATGCTGTTAGTACTTTGTAGGCATATTGATATTAACAATATATAATCGATTTACTTTCATAATAAAATGTATGTGAAAAACAACATTTTTTTTAATTACATTTCCACTCACATCCAGTACACCGTTACAAATAACGGATTTTTTTTTATTTGGAAATAAATAAATAACTAAAATAATTAAAACCTCATTGAAATTAACTTGAAACTTAAGCAACGCTACTTATCGTTGACTAATTGACTGCTAATCACTTTTCAAGTTGAATTAAAGATCTATTTCTTCAAGTAGCTGTTAAAAACAACTAAAGTAGACTTGAAGATCTTCTAAATTGTATTAACAACTTAGACAACAACAACAACAAAGTTAACAAGATAAGCAGCCAAAATGAAAACGTAATAATATCAAGAAATTATTTCTGCGAAGTTTGATTTTGTTAAAAGATAATTAAAGTATAATTCATGATTCAATATCAAAATAATAAAATTGATAATCATTCAATATAGCATTTTCGCCTTATAGAATAAAAGAAATATATGCGAGATATTATTTTAATCAACGTTTGAATCAAAGTTAATACTAACGCTTCGAGGCATTCTGCGGTCAAGTTACTATGTTATGATTTGCCTTCATAAATTCTGACTGAAAAGGCTCTAGAGATGTGCACGCGCACGTATGCATTTGTATGCGTGGGAAAGGAAGTCGAAGGTGTCTGTCTTATTCTATTTCTTCTTTACAGACCTTCACAAGTCCATTGTTTCATTTTACATAGGCCCTCCCCCACGGAATGCCACAAAGCACGATTCTGAGCCACCTGCATCCATCGACTTCCTGCATGTCTTACCAGGGCGTCACTCCATCTAGTGAGGGGTCACTCTACACTTCACCTACCGGCACGAGGCTGCCACACGAGAAAATTATCCCCATCGGTTGTCGGTTCTTCGAGCTATATGGCCGGCCCACTGCCACTTCAGCTTACTCATCTGTTGGGCTATGTCTGTTACTCTGGTTCTACTTCGGATATCGTCATGTCTAAGTTTATCACGCAGAGACCCCCCGAGCATAGGCCTCTCCATAGCTCACTGAGCGTCCTTGAACTTCCTCATACGGCCAGCAGTAAAGCTACGCGTCTTAGATCCATAAGTTATCATTGGCACACACTGGTTGTACAATATCGTTTTCACGTTCAGGCAACACTGCCCAGCCGAGTTAAATCCGTCGATTGACTTTTTCGTCGAAGTTTGACTTACCTAGTCCGTCAATTTGCCCCAGGTAAACATACGCGTCAACAAATTTGAGCTTAGTGCTCCCAACAACTACCAGCATAGGTGTGACATGGATATTACACATGAGCTTTGTTTTGTCCATGTTCATCTTAAGAACCATCCGTTGGGAGACACAATTGTAGTCATTGAGTATAGTGCTTAGGTCCTACAGTGATTCTGCATTAAGGGCTATATTTTAAGCAAATTGTAGGTGAGTGATGTACTAGCCATTGATGTTAATACCGTATGCTTTCAAGGTCAGTGGGTTGAAAACGTCTTTCAATGCACAGGTGAAGAGTTTCGGGGATATAAAGTCACCCTGTCTTACACCTCTCGGCAGTTGCATAGACAGTTCCGTACTCGGAACCATCGGACATCGTAGCCTTACTGTACAAACACTACAGAGCTTCGATATACCGACAGTCAACTTGACACCGCTGAAGGGAATGTAGCACCGCACACAATTCGATGGAATCAAAGTCTTTCTCATAGTCCACATATGCAAGGCAAAGTGGCAGATTGTACTCTTTGGCCTCCCATACAATTTTTCTAAGGGTATATAATATGTGGTCTACTAAAGCCTTTTTTTTTAAATCAGCTTGTTAGGGAGGCTGGAAGTCGTAGAGTCAGCGTGGAAGGCGATTGGTAATGGCTCTCGAAAACAGCACGTAGACGCCGCTCAGAAGGGAAATCGGTGTAAAGTTATTTAAGAGAGCGTTGTCGCCTTTCTCGAAGAACAAGACCACTGCATTTCTGCTCCAGGCCTTCTAGTAGTGCCACCATGGAGGACAGAATTAAAGAGCTTCTGAAGAACTTCAAGTACCGGTTATTCCATCCTCGTCCGGAGCCTTTCCATTTTTAAAAGTGCTGGAGATCCATTCTAATCACGCTCGGATGAACGTCCGAAATCTCATCGGAATAGTGTCCGATAAGACTTCCTCTTAGATCGTTACTCATACTTGCGTGTGGCGCCAATGATTAAGTGTACAGCTACCCATTGAAACTCTTAATCTCACTTAAACTGTCCGGGAAACGAGGCTGTCACACCCAGTCTTCAGCTTTGACAGTTGGCTTTTTCTGGCAAACAGATCTCTGGCAAAGATTTTGGAGCCTTCGTCTCCGCTCTATCGCTTCTTTAATACGAGCTGTATTGAAGTGGCGTAATTCCTGCTGTATTCATGTGGAAATCTGTCTGTTCAGTTGACTGTATGCTTTCAAATCTGTTGAAGACTGTAGCTTCATTTCTCGTCTAACAGCGATTCTAAGCCGCTACCTAACAACATTAGGAGTGCGATCAGAGAGTTTATGTATTCTTCTGCGGCGGGTCTTTTAGAACTTAGCTCCAACCGCATGGATAGTTTCCACGAGCTTGTCATTCATATTGTCTACTGCATTGCAGTCTTTTAGGTACTAAAAACGGTTGGTAGTTTAAAACTCGAGCTGAAATGTCTCAGGACTTTGGATTAGAGCATAAGGGGGACGGAGTGTTGAGTCCATTAGACGAGACCTCTCCAATTTTAAGTTTAGGTTCAGTGTGCCTCTAAAAATTTGGTGATTGCTTATAATTTTCACCCTCGTGATCAATGAGACATCACTGAACAGTTGCCGTTTAGTTGTCATAGTGCAATCAATATCATTCTGTGTCAATCAGTCTCTGCTCAGCGAGGTCCATTTCCTGTGGGGCTGCTTTTGGAAGCAAGTTTATCATAAATACTCACTCTTTCTCCATGAAGTCGGCCAGCTGCTGGCCTCTTATGTTCCGTTGCCCTATTCCGAATTTCCCTATCTTCAGCTAACCGTTCTATCTTGTGCCTAGTTTTACATTGATGTCTCCCAGTGACACACAGTGATAGTGGGTTTTAAAGGAACGCATGGCTTATGAGATATCCTCATACATTTCTTACACCTCCTCATCGGGCTGTGCCGAGGTAGGTACGTAAAGCTGTATGGCCTTCAACGAATACTGTTTGATGATTCTGATTATAAGGTACGCAACTCTCGTCGACACACAGTTCGACACGAGACACACACACAATTCGACACATTCAATATTTTGTTAACAACGTTGTTTACAAGAGACTTGTGGACGATAAATCCGACACCTTCTTGGGACAAATGGTCCCGGTGATAGACAAGTGGTTGAATTCGAGGACCTAAGAAAATCCTTTAATATCCCAGTGCAACTCATTTCTTCCCACCACCACCTCAGGGTGCTTACGTTGTATGTTGCCAGGTCAAGTCATCTTGGGTGGCAATCGAACTTCTATTGGAGATTCTTAGCACCCCTTGCCCCGCCGTTACTATGGTTACCTTCGTAGCCAATAATAGCGGGTCCGCCGGGGACTGGGAGCTGTCGCATCGTAACTTTCATCATGGGGGGATGTTTCCCATAGTTGCCACACTTGGCGAGCGGGTTGACAACCGCAGTTTTTTGTTGCACTTTTCCTGTTATTAGGAAGATGCTGCTGCCCATCTCCTGCCTGTTTAAAACTGTCACCGCTTACGACACCCACGGGAAGATATGAGGTAGTGGATATTTTTACCACCACAACGTGGTTCTTAATGGGTAAAAAATATCAGAATTTGGGATTTTACTATAAAATAAACCTTTAAAAATCACAGGGAAGGTATGTGTAAAAAACATGAATTTATTGCATCTTTTAATTTATTTACGTACTTTCTTTTAAGTTACAGCTACTTAACAAAAAGTTCAAAAATTAATATTTATTTCATCTTTTCATTTGACAGCCTATTGAACTTCACTGTAGTAAAAAAAATTCGCCATAGATTGCCTAATTGGGAAATATTTGCCAGGATATATACCATAGTTGCTACGATTAGCAGGCGGGTTCGTAACTGCAGTTTTTTAAATTTTTTTTCAGGAAGATTCATTATCCATCTATCCACTACATCATTCATCATCATCATTACAGCCCTTCACAAGTCCACTGCTGAACATAGGCCTCTGCCAAGGAATACCACAAAACACGGTCCTGAGCCACCTGCATCCATTGACTTTCTGCATGTCTTGCCAGGACGTCACTCCATCTAGTGGAGAGAAGCCCTACACTTTATCCGCCGGTACTAGGCCGCACGAACGGTACGAACCCTTTTTCCCTATCGGCTGTCGGTTTTTCGAGCTATATGGCCGGCCTATTGCCACTTCAGCTTACATAGCCCAACTGATTAGGGCTATGTCGGTCACTCTGTTTCTACTGCGGATATCCTCATTTCTAAGTTTATAACGCAGGGAAACTCCGAGCATAGCCTTCGCCATAGCTCGCTGAGCAACCTTGAGTTTACTTATCCGGCCAGCAGTTAAGGACCTCGTCTCAGTTCCATAGGTCATCACTGGCAACACATGATCTTTGTTTTGTACATGTTCATCTTAAGACTTATACGTTGGGAGACACTATTTTGGTCATTGAGCGTAGTGCTTAGGTCCTCCAGCGATTCTTCCATAAGGACTATATCGTCGGTAAATCACAGGTGAGTGATGTACTTGCCATTAATATTGATACCGTATTTTTCAGTCCAGAAGCTTGAACACATCTTCCAATACAGCAGTGAAGAGTTTTGGGGATATAACGTTGCTCTGTCTTACACCTCTCTGCAGTTGGATAGGTTTCGTACTCTGATTCTGTACTCGGATAGCCATCGCAGCACTACTGTACAAACACTTCAGCACTTCGATATACCGATAGTCAACTTGGCACCGCTGAATGGACTGTAGCACCACCTAAATTTCGACGGAATCAAAGGATTTCTCATAGTCTACATAAGCAAGGCAAAGTGGCAGATTGTACTCTTATGTCTTCTATACAATTTTTCGAAGGGTGTGTATTTGGTCTATGGTGCTAAAGATTTTCCGGAAACCAGCTTGTTCGGGAGGTTGGAAGTCGTCGAGTCTGCGTGCTAGATGATTCGTAATGACTCCCGAAAACAGCAATTCGACGCGGCTCAGAAGGGAAATCGGTCTTTAGTTCTTCAAGAGAGCATTGTCGCCTAACTGAAGAACAAGACCACCACACTTCTGCTCCACGCCTCCGGAATAGTACCACCATGGAGCACGGAATTAAAAAGCATTTAAAGGCCTTCAAGTCTCGTTTTTCTAACTGCTTTCAGAAGCTCCACTGTAATTCCATCCTCGCCCGGGGACTTGCCGTTTTTAAGGTGTGGGAGAGCCATTCTAATATCTCTCAGACTGCAGTCCGGAATATGTTCGGAATAGTGTCGGACAAGACTAGCTCTTGGATCGTTACTCACACTTGCTTGTGGCTCCAACGATGACGTGTACAGCTGCCCATAGAACCTCTTAATCGCACTCAAAATCTCAGGTATCCCAGAAACGATGCTGCCACACTCGGAGTTCAGCTTTGAGAGTTGGCTCTTTCTGGTAGACAGATCTCTGGCAAAGACGTTGGAGCCTCGGTTTCGCTCTATCGCTTCATCAATACAAGCTGTATTGAAATTGCGTAAGTCCCGCCGCATGCATTTGGAGATCTGTCTGTTCAGTTACTTGTATGCTGTCAAATCTGTTGAAGACTGCAGCTTCATTTCCTTTCTAACAGCCATGAGATTAAGAATGTGATCGAAGAATTTTGTGTTCTTCTGTGGCGGGTCTTGCATAAGTTATCTTCGACCGCATGGACAGTTTCCACGAGCTTATCATACATATCATTACTTCATTGCAACCTTCCAGGCACTGGAAATGGTTTTTTTACTCGAGCTGAAATGTTTCGGGACTTTGGACTAGAGCACGAGGGGGACGGAGCCTTGACTTCATTAGACGAGACCTCTCCAACTTAACGTTTAGATTCAGTGTGCCTCCAACCATTCGGTGATCGCTACCAGTTTTCACCCTCGCGATCACTGCGACATCAATGAAAAGTTGTGGTCTGGTCGTCATAACGGAGTCAATCTCATTTTTGTCGAACCGTCGGGGCTCGACCATGTCCACGGGTCGCTTCTGGAAAAAAGAGTTCATCATAAAGGGTCCCTTTTTCTCCATGAAGTTGGCCAGCTGTTGGCCCCTTGGGTTCCGTTGCCCTATTCCAAATTTCCCTACTTTCGTCTCACGTTCTCTCTTGTGCCTAGTTTTGCATTGAAGTCTCCAATTTACACCGTATAGTGGGTGTTAGAGGAATGCATGGCTCTAGAGTTATCCTCATACATTTCCTCCACCTCCTCATTGGGGTGAGTCGAGGTTGGTGCGTAAACCTGTATGACCTTCAGCGAATACCGTTTGGTGATTCTGAGTAGTAGTAGTAGTGAGTAGAGTTTGCTGTGTAGTGGCGGTCAAGAATATCCACTACCCCATATCCTCCCATGGATGTCGTAAAAGGCGACAAAGGGAAACAGGCGGGAGAATAGCATCAGCATCTTCCTGATAATAGCCAATATTATAATTAAAAAACTGCGGTTGCCAACCCGCTCGCCAAGCGTGGCAACTATGGAAAATACCCCCCAATGACGAGAGTAACAAAGATACGGCCCCCAGTCCCCGGCGGCCCCGCTATTCCTGGCTACGGTGGCGACCATGGTAACGGCGGGGCAGGGGGTGCTAAGAATCTCCGGTGGTGGTTCGGTTGCCACTTTAAACGACTCGAACTGGCAACGTACAACACACGCACCCTGAGGACTGACGAGAAGATCGTGGAGCTGGAAGAAGAGATAGACAAGTTGCGCTGGCATATTATAGGATTATCCGAAGTCCGAAGAGAGGGGGAGGACACGGTAATCCTCGAATCCGGCAACTTGCTCTATCATCGGGAGGGCGACCATCTGTCCCAAGGAGGTGTCGGATTTATCGTCCACAAGTCTCTCGTTAACAACGTTGTAAAGATCGGGAGTGTGTCGACGAGGGTTGCGTACCTTATACTCAGAATCACCAAACGGTATTCGCTGAAGGTCATACAGGTTTGCGCACCAACCTCGGCACACCCCGATGAGGAGGTGGAGGAATTGTATGAGGATATCTCTAGAGCCATGCATTCCTCCAAAACCCAATATACGGTGTTGATGGGAGACTTCAATGCAAAACTAGGCACAAGAGAGAACGGTGAGCTGAAAGATGGGAAATTTGGAATAGGGCAACGGAACCCAAGGGGCCAGCAGCTGGCCGACTTCATGGAGAAAGAGGGACTCTTTATGATGAACTCTTTCTTCAAGAAGCGGCCCCACAGGAAGTGGACCTGGTCGAGCCCCGACGGTTCGACAAAAAATGAGATTGACTTCATTATGATGACCAGACGACAACTGTTCAGTGATGTCTCAGTGATCGCGAGGGTGAAAACCGGCAGCGACCACCGAATGGTTAGAGGCACACTGAACCTCAATGTTAAGTTGGAGAGGTCTCGTCTGATGAAGTCAACGCTCCGTCCCCCTCGTGCTCTAATCCAAAGTCCCGAAACCTTTCAGCTCGAGTTACGAATCCGTTTTCAGTGCCTAGAAGACTGCAATGAAGTGGACGATATGAATGACAAGCTCGTGGAAACTGTCCATGCGGTCGGAGCTAAGTTCTGCAAGACCCGCCGCAGAAGAACACAAAAACTCTCCGATCACACTCTTAATCTCGTGGCTGTTAGACGGGAGATGAGGCTACATTCTTCAACAGATTTGACAGCATACAGACAACTGAACAGACAGATCTCCAAATGCATGCGGCGGGACTTACGCAACTTCAATACAGCTCGTATTGAAGAAGCGATAGAGCGGAACCAAGGCTCCAAAGTCTTTGCCAGAGACCTGTCTGCCAGAAAGAGCCAACTGTCAAAGCTGAAGACCGAATGTGGCAGCATCGTTTCCGGGGCACCTGAGATTTTGAGTGAGATTGAGAGGTTCTATGGGCAGCTGTACACGTCATCTTTGGAGCCACACGCAAGTGTGAGTAACGATCCAAGAGCGAGTCTTATCCGACACTATTCCGAAGATATCCCGAACGTCAGTCTGAACGAGATTAGAATGGCTCTCCAGCACCTTAAAAACGGCAAGGCCCCTGGCGAGGATGGAATTACAGCGGAGCTTCTGAAAGCGGGTGGAAGACCGGTACTTGAAGTCCTTCAGAAGCTCTTTAATTCCGTCCTCCATGGTGGCATAACACCGGAGGCGTGGAGCAGAAGTGCGGTGGTCTTGTTCTTCAAGAAAGGTGACAACGCTCCCTTGAAGAACTACAGACCGATTTCCCTTCTGAGCCGCGTCTACATGCTGTTTTCGAGAGTCATTACGAATCGTCTCGCGCGCAGACTTGACGACTTCCAGCCTCCCGAACAAGCCGGTTTCCGAAAGAGCTTTAGCACCATAGACCACATACATACCCTACGGCAAATTGTACAGAAGTCCGAAGAGTACAATTTGCCACTATGTCTGGCGTATGTGGACTATGAGAAATCCTTTGACTCCGTCGAAATTTGGGTGGTGCTGCAGTCCCTTCAGCGGTGCCAAGTTGACTGTCGGTATATCGAAGTGCTGAAGTGTTTGTACAGTAGGGCTACGATGGCTATCCGAGTACAGAACCAGAGTACGAAACCCATCCAATTGCAGAGAGGTGTAAGACAGGGTGATGTTATATCCCCGAAACTCTTCACCGCTGCATTGGAAGACGTTTTCAAGCTTCTGGACTGGAAAGGATGCGGTATTAACATCAATGGCGAGTACATCACTCACCTTCGATTTGCCGACGATATAGTCCTTATGGCAGAATCGCTGGAGGACCTAAGCACTATGCTTAATAACCTCAATAGTGTCTCCCAACGGATAGGTCTTAAGATGAACATGGACAAAACAAAGATCATGTTTAATGTCTATGTCACACCTATGCCGGTAGTTGTTGGGAGCACTAAGCTCGAAGTTGTTGACGAGTATGTTTACCTGGGACAAATAGTCCGACCAGGTAAGTCCAACTTCGACCGAGAGGTCAATCGACGGATTCAACTCGGCTGGGCAACGTTCGGGAAGCTACGATACATCTTCTCGTCAGACATACCTCAAAACCTTAAAACGAAATTGTACAACCAGTGCGTTTTGCCAGTGATGACTTACGGAACTGAGACGTGGTCCTTCACTGCTGGCCGTATGAGGAAGCTCAAGGTCGCTCAGCGAGCTATAAGGAGGGCTATGCTCGGGGTTTCTCTGCGTGATAAACTTAGGAATAAGGATATCCGCAGTAGAACCAGAGTAACCGACATAGCCCAACGGATTAGTAAGCTGAAGTGGCAGTGGGCCGGCCATATAGCTCGAAGAACCGACAACCGATGGGGAAGAAAGGTTCTCGAGTGGCAGCCTCGTACCGGTAGGCGAAGTGTAGGGCGTCCCCCCACGAGATGGAGTGACGACCTGGTAAGACATGCAGGAAGTCGATGGATGCAGGTGGCTCAGGACCGTGCTTTGTGGCATTCTTTGGGGGAGGCCTATGTTCAGCAGTGGACTTGTGAAGGGCTGTAATGATGATAATGATGATGATGATGATTCGGAGTATAGGGTACGCAACCCTTGTCGACACACTCCCAATCTTTACAACGTTGTTATCGGGAGACTTGTGGACGATAAATCCGACAAGGCGACCGATAAAGGCGGCAGATGGTCGCCCTCCCACAAGAACAAGTGGCCAATTCGAGGATTACCGTGTCCTCCTTCTCTCTTCGGACCTCAGATAATCTTATATTATTCCAGCGCAATTTGTCTATCTCTTCTTCCAGCTTCAGGATCTTCTCGTCAGTCCTCAGGGTGCATGCGTTATATGTTGCCAGATCGAGTCCTCGTAGGTGACAACCATACCTCAACCGGAGATTCTTAGCATCCCCTGCCCCGCCGTTACCATGGTCGCCACTGTAGCCAGGAATAGCGGAGCTGCAGGGGACTGGGGGCCGTCTTTTCGTAATTTTATACATTGTTGGGTATTGCCATAGTTGCCAAGCTTGGCGAGCGGGTTGATAACCACAGTTTTTTTATTGTGATATTGTTGTTATTAGGAAGATGCGGCTGCCCATCTCCTGCCTGATTCCCACTGTCGCCTTTTACGACACCCACGGGAAGCTATGGGGTAGTGAATATTCTTAACCGCCACTACACTGCCAGTCTATCCACTACATCCTATAAAAATCCACTGCTGAACAAAGGCCTCCCCCATAGATTGCCACACAGAGAGAGTTTTGCCATAGTTACAACGCTTGGCAGGCGGGTGTGCAACCGCAGTTTTTTTATTTATTTTATTAGAAACATTTGTTGGCCATCTCCTGTTTCAGTCGTCTTTTTTGACAGCCTCAGATGATATGCAAAAAATTATATATAGTATGGCTTGACCACAGGGTCTGTGCCGCCCCTTGAGTAGCTGCGCGGTAAGACACAAGGGCGGAGAAGACTAATCTGCTCCGTCATTTCTATTTATTAAATTATAAAAAAAAGAAACTTTTCTTGATACCACGCTTAAGATTAGGCAGGTACCTATCTCAATAACGTTAAGTCTGTGCCAATGTTCATTTATTTACGCGCGCTTATTACGAACAACCGAATGTAAAAATAATTTTGCTATATAATTTTTTTATTATTTAATAAACAAATGTAAAAAAAAATTAATATACATTTTTTGCTACTGGCCCACTTCATGGCGAAAGAGGAACTCTTAATAATGAACTCTTTCTTCCAGAAGCGGCCCCACAAGAAGGGGATCTGATTGAGAGTTGAGACCCGATAGTTCAACAAAAAATGACTTCATTATGACGACTAGACGGCAACTGTTCAGTGAAGTCTCAGTGATCGCGAGGATAAAAACTGGCAGCGATCATCGAATGGCTTGAGGCACTCTGAATGTATAAGTTGGAGAGGTCACGTCTAATGAAGTCAACGCTCCGTTTCCCGCATGTTCTAATCCAAAGCCCCGAAAACTTTTAGTTTCAATTACAAAATCGTTTTCAGTGCCTAGAAGACTGCAGCACAGTGAACGATATGAATTACAAGTTCGTGGAAACTGTTCATGCGGTCAGAGCTAAGTTCTGCAAGAGCCGTCGCAGAAGAACACAATAATTATCCGATCACACTTGTAATCTCATAGCTGTTAGACGGTAATTTTTTTATAGAATAAGGGTGACAAACGAGCACACAATCCACCTGATGGTAAGTGGTTGTTGTGGCCCATGGATATCTACATCTATCCTTGTTTACGAATTAAAATGCAGATGCCTTGTCAGCTGTGAGAACTTAGATAGAATGCCTCTTTTCCAGTAAAAGGGACTCCGGCTTCCTATATTCTAAATATGAAACACAGCCGCATTAAGCTGCTTCTTTACGCTAGTATTCTGTGAGAGCGTGGTTTTTCCGACGACCCATTCGTGCTATAACTATACTATTAATATAGCTGCAGCATGGTTTTACCATATTCAATCTTCAGCAGATTTGACAGCATACAGGCAACTGAACAGACAAATCACCAAATGCATGCATCGGGACTTACGCAACTTTAATACTGCTCTTAGTGAAAAGCGATCGAGCAGACCAGGGTTTTAAAGTCAAGACTTTAAGACAGATCTCTGGCCAAGGCCAGAGATCTGTCTTTCGGAGAGCCAACTGTCGAAGGTAAATACCGAATGCGGCAGCATCGTTTAGGGGACACCTGAGATTTTGAGTGAGATTGAAAGGTTCTATGGGCAGCGGTACACGTCATCGTTTAAGCCACACGCACGTGTGAGTAACAATCCAAAGCAAGTCCTATTCCGAATTTTTCGTTAATTGGCGGGACTTGCCTGGCTTTACGTGGCCGCGGGTCCACACAGCAGCATAACAGTTTATATGTTGTTTTGTGCATCTATTCCACAATAGGTTATTACACCCATTTTCAAATTGTGTTTTAAATGAATTCTAGAGTGATAACAAACCACTATAATGTTTATATTTTTTTTTAAAACCGAATAGTGCCTGCAATATTAATTTTAATTTATCGTTTTAAATTTTCGCGCGTCAACGCTAATCGCCATGGTTTTAAGTTCGTGACGTCACAGTCCTATTAAATGAAAAAATTATTTTACATAATTTTGAATGTTTAATAATGAGTTATCATCTTCATTATTGGTGTGTTGTACTTGAATACAAAATACGAGCATAAGAATGACGGGGAAGTTATAGATTAAAGTGGCAACTGATTTCAATATGAGAAATACTTGATTATAAAACTGGCAAGAAGAAACCCACTGAGATTGTCTACAAAAACTCGACTATACTTCTGAGGAGATCATTTTGATGTAAGTATGACTTATATTTAACTATCGTATATACAAATCAAATCATCATGTATTGCAAGTCAAGTTTTGTAATACATTAGGTTATCTTACATGTAACAAATGATTGCTAATGATTGTAATCATAGATAAACATAACTATGTCAAAAGACACTCTGACCTGGTATTGCGTTATTGTACAAACAAAAGTTGTTAATAGGTACTTACATTGATGTTTACATATTCCTCAACTCGGCAGAACGAAAATCGAGATTCCATGCAAAACATTTTGCCAGTATCGATGTATTTCTCCTTGGTATATTAGTACTTTCTGCTTTTATGAATCCTTCTTTTATGATGATATTTCCATAAATTACGGAATAAAAGTCAACAATCGTGGTGAGACGTCAACATTTTTAACACACAGCTTTTTAGCTTGTTTATGTTTTTTTATAGGATAGGGTGACAAACGATCACATAGTTCACCTGATGGTAAGTGGTTGCTGTGACCCATAGACATCTACATTTATCCTCAATAAAGAATCAAAATGCAGATGCGTCGTGACCCGTGAGGACTAAGATGGAATGCCTCTTTTCCAGTAAAATGGGTCTCCGGTTCTCTACACTCTCCATACGAAACAAAGCAGTGTGAAGCTGCCATTTTATATGTATTTTGTGAGAGCATGGTCCATCCCCGGTCGAGCCGAACAATTCGTGCTAAAACTATACTTCTAATATAGCTGCAGTATGGCTCTACCACCTATGAAATATATGTACTATAAATTGACGTAATAATGTACGTATAACATATAACGTAATGTAATATGGCGAATAGTGTTTTCTCAATTAAAATTTTTGGCAAGGATGCTTGTCCTTTAAGCTGTGTCGTCATATCATTCGGATTATTCGTTTTTATGGAATTTTTCTTCACAATATGCTGATGCGTCACAATGAGAAGTTTTTGGGAGATTTTGACGACAACTCAACTCAGCGGACAGTTGATGACGACATTCACTCATGTTCATAAGGCGGCTTAAGTGCTCAAAATAACTTGAGGTTTATATCAACATCGAAGCATTAGTTTTGTCGTTTTCTCTAATAGCTCACATGCGCACATACTTAATACACTATATAGAATCACTTTTACGTGTCTAAATCTACTTAAAACCATTATTTAAACGATTAAACAGGAGCAATAATCCGTCGACGGTCAAGTTCCCGCCAAAACTTCATGGATAGTGTTTTGGATATATGAAGCACAGATTGAAAAAGTTATTCTAAAACTGAATTATAAAATTTATAATGCATTTTTATTAATAGAAATCGTCATGTCTCCTTTATTTTTTACAAAACCTATCATAAATATTTATTTTTTGATTTATTTACATGGTGCAAAATATTCTTTGAATTTTTCTTTTGTTTTTGAAGTGTTTTTATATAAATTTTTACTAACACTAGCTATAATTCAATTTATTAATGACACTTATTTTTCTACTTGAACTAAATAAATAATAATATTTATAAAAAGGCGTGTGTTTTGGCGTACCGGACTAGGATGCTAAACCAATAGAAAACCTGGCAGACCGAGTTCAGTACATCTTGCGCTCAAACATATTTGAGTGCGCCGAACTCGAACGACTACGACGTGAGGCTGTTTCCTCATCAGATGAAAATGCTACGGCTGGGAACCCGAATACGTGGATGCCGCTGTAAATCTTTAAGTTGTGGTTGACTCAGACGGATCGGACGGTAGGAACGCATGGATCGCTCTGTACGCCTCTCAAAATCGACCACAAATTCCCCGCATATCCCTAAGCAAGCGGAATTGGGCTGTCGTGAGGCCTTTAAACCCAATGCTGTTGACCTATTTGGAGGCCAGTCAAGAGCCTTTGCGGGATGGACTCAATTATTTTTTGCGCCGAACTGAGAGTCTGCCGTATTTTTGGCGCAATCTTTCTACGCTACTGGACAAAAACATTATTACAAAGGCAAGGACCCTCACAGCTGTCAGCAGATTGACAAGGTTCAGGTCGGGTAATAATAGGCCGTGAGTTGTGCGCACTGTTAGAATTGCGTTTGCTGGGCCTACCATACTACAGCGAGGGCCCTTGGACGAAAGTTATGGTAAGTCATTGTGTAAATGTTACGCCCATGGACCCCGTCATCAGAATAAAATAGATTAGAACAATTTTTATTCAATATTGATTATTACATAATACTTATTGAAAGTAGTTTTTTTTTATTTACCACTGGATCGAAAAATAAATCTGTCCTGGGAAGAACCAGCATGAAACTCAGCGGGTCTCTTTTTTAAACATCTCGGGAAGTGTATTTGGGGCATTGGAGTACGATACTTTGTCATCAAGACAAGCGAATGACGGCTGCAGAGAACCGTATAAGGATAAGTAGAGGTATCTTCCAGGGTGATTGTTTAAGTTAAATCTGATTCTGTCTCTCTCTTTGAACCCTCACAGTACCTTTCTGGATGGTTCAGGAAGAGGATTTCCGCTTCGGAAACGAGGTATAAAAGTGACCTACCTTTTCTATATGGATGATTTCAAGTTAATCGCCTCCAGTCGCGCCCATCATATAGAATTGCTAAGCATCATTCGTGATTTTAGCCATTCCATTAGAATGGAACTGAGGACAGATAAGTGTGCAATCCTCCATGTCGAAAGGAGTAGGGTTGCTAACTCTAAGGGCGTAAATTTATATATAGCTATCAACATAAGGACCCTATCTGAGGCTGAAACATACCGATACCTGGATATGTCACATAACATAGGTATCGATGAGGTGGACATGAAACAGTCAGTTTGCGATGTGTTTAATGCATGCTTGACAAAAGTGGTTAACATTCTTTGACCAAGCGTGAATAAAACATACGCAAGTAATGGTTTAGTCATGACCGTCCTCATGTATACCTTCGGCGTACTCAGGTGGATTCAGATCAAACTAAAGTCTCTGGATAGAAAAGTCTGCACTGTTATGACGCCCCACAGAATGCATCATCCCAGATCATCAGTAAAGAGGTGGGCGCGGCTTTTGAAGTGCTTTCACCATACATAATTGCGAAATGTATAATGTAATTTTTTCGGACCGATACAACTTATGACCTTCAACAAAAGATCTTACGGCTTTCTAAAAGGCCGGCAACGCATCTGCAATTCCCCTGGTGTTGTGGTTGTTCATGGGCGGCGGTGGTCACTTACTATCAGGTGAACCACATGCTCGTTTGCCCCCTCTTCTGTAAAAAAAAATGTGCAGCATCCGTAATTATCTCCCATTCTCCATCCCACCTATGGGCAGGGGCTACTCAGTGCCAGCTCCTTCTAAACCGCATCCAGCGCAGAGCGGCTAGAATCGTCGACGATCGAGTCCTTTCCGATCGGTTCGATTCATTGGCACTGCGAAGAGATGTTGCATCTCTTTTCATTTTCTTTCGTATTTACCACGGGGAGTGCTCTGAGGAATTGTTCGGATTAATCCCAGCCGCCAAATTTCACGAACGCACATCGCGGCAGAACTCCCGATACCATCCACACTATCTGGATGAATAGCGGTCCACTACTGTGCGATTTAGAATATGTTTTATTCCTCGCACGACTTCCTTGTGGAATCGATTACCATCAGCGATTTTTCCGGACCGATACGACTTAGGGACCTTCAAGAAAAGAGCCTACTCCTTTTTAAAAGGCCGGCAACGCATCTGCAATTCCCCTGGTTCCCCTGGTGTTGCAGTTGTTCATGGGCGGCGTAGTCACCATCACCGCATGCTCGTTTGCCCCTCTCCTATAGAAAAAATTACTTCCTGGTGAGATCGAATGATCCATTCTATATGGACATCATTTCATGTGATAAAGGGTTTACTCCTTTTTCCGTAGCCAACGAGCAATGGCAAAACCCAGCACTACAGTGCACTTCCGACCAGGAGATGGTATAAAAAGAGCTCCACGGGAGGTTCTACAAGGCTCTACATGTGCCTTTTGTAGATATAGTCTCCTTCCACCACTGGCTACGTTTAAGTGACCTATTTAGGAAAACCGAGGGTTTTGTTTGTGTAATAAATAACTATGCGATATATAACAATCGGAAATATATCTTAAAGGATGGTGCCGTCGACATCTTTCGAACTTGTCGCCATTCCGGTGAGCCACTTAGACATGTCATCTCCAGTTGTTCGGCGCTTCCTTACCCTGAATATTTGCACAGACAAAATATAGTAGCCAGGATTTCACACCAGGAGCTTGCTCTGAAATACAGTATCGTGGATTGCAAACTGCCTTATTATAAGTACTTCCTGGAAGCCGTTTTCAAAAATGTCCTACCCAGATTCTACTTGGACCGGGCCATCATTACAAACAGGACTTTTGACAACAGATTGGTACGAATAAGCCTGATATTATGCTGGTGGACCAGGCGTTAAGGATAATTTTGTTCGAAAATACCATTACTTATAACGAGAACATAGTGAAAGCCGAAACAGATAATCAGACAAAATATCTGGATCTAGCTCACGAGGTGACCGACATGTAGGGTGGTGTGCCGATCGAAATTATTCCTGTGGTCGTTTCTGCGAACGGGCTAATTCCGATTAGACTTTCACGTCATTTGAAGCAACTGGGACTCCGTGATGGACCTCTCCGGGCTCAAATGTAGGAGGCGGTGCTCCTCGATACCGCCCTCTTTCCTTTTCCCCTTAACCCTCGGCCGTTTGCTCTCCCCTTCCATCTGGTTGGGTTTTTATTAATTCATGTATTTTTTATGTATTTATTTTATTTTATTTTATTTGATATTTATGTATATTTATCATTTTCATTTATATATTTGTGCAGCCCAACCAGATGAGAAAACTTTATAAATACCCTTAATATTAATAAGAGCAGAGTATCGCGTGGTAGTATAGTAATATATACGTATTTATTTTTGATCACCTGGTGGTTATTTGATGTTAATAGCTACATCTACATGTAATCCTCCCTTATAGGTATTAAGCCCACCTTTTGTACCTTTCTTATAGGGAATGCAATAAAAATTAAAAATAAAATAAAATAAGGTTATTGCCTGTGGGCCTAATGAATATATGAGTTAACGTAATTTCAAGTATTATAAAAGAAAAAAAAATTTGTTTTAATAGAGATTATCCACCGCCAAGAAAACATTGCCGAAATACGTTACAGACTCACTGTATAACTGACCACACAACGTGAACCAACTTTATCTAGTAAGATACCACCAAATAGAATTGGAACGACAACGTATTCGCCGATCGTAATATTTTCACTCGCCGTGTAGTAGTGGCGTAAGATAATGCACTTCCTAGATAGCCCATATCGTCCCGTGGGTGTCATCTTCTTAACGATAATCCAAATAGTAAAAACTGTGGTTGCCAAATCACCGGCCAAGCATGACAACTATGTCAAATATCCCTTCAAATGTGAAGCAACCTACGATGGAGAACCTATGTTCAGTTGTGAACAACGGTAGGTCGTAATTAATGAATAAACGGTGGACAATAGGCCAATTGCCCACCGCACTGCCCTCATTCTAGAGGCAACATCTTGATTGTCGAGATTGTGAGGTAGTTCGGTTCTAAACCACCCAAAATCGGCCCGAGATCGTTATGCGCTGAAATGCCGACAATATACGACGTGACATGTTGTGGACATCCTATAATACTTCAAAAATTCTTTTTATATTGGCGCAACTTGTCGTGTTGTACATTATCATTTTTCTAAATGAAGTGTCCAAGTAGCTTACAGTCCGCTGGTGGTAAATAGTTATTACAGTCCATGGACACATGCAGCCAACTTTAAATAAGGACGGCTACACACAGAAACGTTGTCACTTAAATGGAATGCCTCACAGCCTGTAATTTTATAAAATTTAACGTTTCTGTGATATAATTTTCCCTAATCAGCCTAAAATTCAAAAGGTTTTATATTTCTTTCCTTTTCGAACGTACAAAAGCAGAAAAAGAAGTGGCCGTTTGTTTAAACTGCGAACGAACTGCTACTCGAGAACCTTTTTTTTCCTTCGCTGATCGGGTCTTCAATCCTCTATGTAGTATTTAAGGTGTTGAATAAAGCCTGTTTCATAAAATATATAAAATTAACATAATAACACGCAGTCTATCTGATGATAAAAATATAACTAGACCTTTTTGCTACAAAAAATATATTTATCCAGTTTTAATCTTTGAAAATACATCTGATGCATGAGAATGGATTGAAATGCAAATCAAATACTCATTTTGATTGAATTTCAGTTCCAGAGCTGCCAGTAAATTATATTGGATTAATTTGCATTATAAATCTCAATTACAGGATATCAAAGCTTTTCTGCTTTTTTAAATTTCAGAACCACTTGGGTTTTAATAATATTTTTTATGAAACGGTGATATTTAACTCTCAAATTAATTCCCAAATTGTACTCATTTAGATTCAAATATTACTATCGATTTTCTTCACTGATATCTTCGATTTCTAATTTTATAACAGTACGATATTCACTTTCATTATTACAATCTATAAAAGTCTATTGGAAAACATAGGCCTTCCTACAGGTTGCCTCATAGTTTGAATGTTTGTCTAAGTTAATTAATAGATTCAGGCGTTACTTTACGGAAATTCATTATAAAATAAAATGACAGTGGATGACCGCTATTGAGCGGTGCCACTTTACCTGAGAATACCTCGTTTAGAGGCGAGCCACGTATCGTATTATCGATAGTGGTTTGTCTTTACTAGCGTAGTTGTATTTGTTGAGTGAAGTAGTGACGGGGATAGGTGCACTCAATTGAGGCTGGACGGGCGGTGCTCTTTAAACCAGGTAAGACACATCATTTTATTTTATTACGCGGAACTTAGCTTATTAATTTTTAACATCGTTGCCAAAGTTGCCATGCTAGGCAAGTCAGCAACCGTATTTTTTATCATTCTGATTTTTTTATATGGTAATGCTATTCCTATCCGTACGATTTTAACAGTGGTAGAGCCACGCGGCAGCTTTTGCTGTCGCACGGATGGGCCGGCTCGAACCGGGGTGGTACCACGACCTCACAGAAAATCAGCGTGAAGTAGACGCTTACCTCTGCGTTTCGCTTGGTGAGTGCAGGTGGCCGGAGGCCCTATTTACTGGAAATGAGGCATTCCATCTTAGTCCTCACGGGTGACAACGCATCTACATTTTGATTTTTAATAGAGGATAGATGTAGATGTCTATGGGCCGCAGGAACCGCTTGCCATCGGGTGGACTGTGTGATCGTTTGTCACCCATATCCTATAAAAAAAAAAGAGGGCAGCACTGAAAATTTCGGGAATCAAGGAAGTGACACAACATTACTATTTAAAAATGTATTTATTGCTTTTCGAAGTATTCTCCGCGAAATTAGACACATTTTTCCATACGATGGAACCAATCATTGAAGCAACCATTCCATTCGGAAGTTGGGGTCTCCAAAATGGCCGTTTTGTAGGCGTCCACAGCTTCTTCAGGTAATGAAAATCTCTGTCCACGCAATTTATTCTTTATTTTAGGGAAAGTATAAAAATCATTAGGGCTTAATTCGGGGCTATACGGCGGATGGTCTAATAATTCTTTGTTTTCTTGCTCTAAAAACTCTTTTGTTCTGTGTGCGGTGTGAGAACTCGCATTGTCGTGATGGAGGATGATGCGGCGGTTGCAGTTCTCTTTACGGAGTTGAGAAACGACCTGTAACAAACAAATGCTAGCATACCATTCTGCATTAACCGTGTTTTGTCCCTCAAGAGGAATAGTCGTAACATGGCCGGTTTTGGAGACAAACGTCGCCACCATTTTTTTTACAACACTCCGTGAACGAACACCCAAACTCGTGACTGGTTTTTTGTTTCGGGTTCGTACGCGTATGTCCAGGATTCGTCACCTGATACGATGTTGTATACAGCATTTGAGGATCCTGCGTGGAACACATCCCTGTCTGACACCTTTATGAATATCAAACCAGTCCGAGTAGACCCCGTTGATCCTGACACAAGCACAAGAGTCCCTGTAAAGAGACCTCAATGCCTGTATCAAGCCAGCGCTCAACCCAAATGAGTTCAGTGTTTGCCATAACACATTCCTGTCCACTCTGTCATAAGCCTTTTCCAAGACCATGAACGCACAAAAAACTTTTTGGTTTTTGGCCAAAAACTTCTCCGCTATCATGCGCATGGAAAAGACTTGATCCGTACACCCCATCCCCTTTCTAAATCCAGCTTGCACATCCCAAATTTTTCCATCAGTTTCTTCCATAACTCTTTCAATTAACACCTTAGCATACAGTTTACCCACAATGCTTAGCAAGCTGATACCACGGTAGTTTTTACAGTCCTGCTGCGCGCCCTTTCCCTTATATATTGGGACTATAAAGGCTTTTGCACCAGTCTTCCGGTACCCGCTTCAGTTCCCAACATAAATTAAACAAGGTGTACAGCAGGCCTGTAACCACACCCTCTCCAGCCCTTAGCATTTCGAGTGATATTCTATCATATCCGGCTGCCTTACCTGCTTTCATGCTTTTCATTGCTTTCATTATTTCATCTACACTTATCTCCCTACCTCTCTCCGTTCTTCCGGAAATTCTATTTCACTTACGTCAGACGACTCTTCACTCTTAAACACGCTTTCAAAGTATTCCTTCCATCTCTTAAAATTTGAAACTTCATCATTCAGCATGCAGCCATTCTCGTCTCGTATAGAATTCATTCTAGGCTGTTTTGAATTTCCCCTGGCAGTTCTTACGAGCTTCAACAACAACAACAGTAGTGGAGTGTCGGATATAGAGTGTGAAGTGGTAAAGGTATAAAAGTTTTTCAATAAGAATACTTATAGAAAATCAATAATTCTTTTACCACTTGTTCAAATTTTTTTTTATAGTATAAGGGTGACAAACGAGCACACAGTCCACCCTGATGGTAAGTGGTTGCTGCGGCTCATAGACATCTACATCTATCCTCTATTACAAATTAAAATGCAGATGCGATGTCACCCGTGAGGACTAAGATAGAATGTCTCATTTCCAGTAAAAAGGGCCTCCGGCCATCTGCACTCACCAAGCGAAACGCAGAGGTAAGCCTCTACTTCACACTGGTATTCTGTGAGGTCGTGGTACCACCCCGGTTCGAGCCGGGCCATCCGTGCGACAGCAAAAGCTGACGCGTGGCTCTAACACTGTTAAAAAAAATAACCTCTGCCCTGGAAATAACCAACAAGAAATCCGGCGGGAGTTTTTTTAACATTAATTTACAATATAGTAACGTTAGTAAGTAAGTTTCAAAATTAAATATAAAATCATTTAGAAACAACATGCAACACAAGCCTGTATAAAGCTAGATTTTTGGTTTGGAAAATATACGTTAAAGATTATTATTTAACTATAAAAACTATAATTTATTACACTAAAGTAAGTAATTTATTAAAAAGTAATTTAAAGTAATTTATTACACAAAAGTCATTAAAAATAATTTCTTAAGAAAGTTATTTTTAATGACTTTTGTCATTATTATTAGAGCTGGCAATAGGATTAAAATGATAATGAATTATGTATAAATATTATTATTATGTAGGCATAAATACTAACATAGCTATTAAGTAAAATTGTTACTAATATCCTTGCACTTAATATGGACTATGTCTTAAATATAGTTATATTGTTATTATTATCATGTATATTCTTACTCTACGGTCAAATACCAAATGTTCCAAAAATGGCGTCATATTTTTCGAATCCTCGTATCAGCACCTATTAAAAAATCAAGAACTAAGTGCTAGTAGTTCAAAAAAACACAATTAACTATTATTAATATTGTCTGAGATAAAGACAATAACGCTCGTTCTGCAAGCACCTGCGCTCCTCGGCAGATATTATAAAATGTAGAAGCTGAAAATTAAGCCGTATTATTTTAGTCTTAGCCATGATGCAGCTATATTAATAGTATAGTTGTAACACGAATGGGTCGGCTCGACCGGGGAAAGACCACGGTCTCACTGAATACCAGTGTAAAATAGCAGCTTATTGCTGCTGTGTTTCGTATGGTGAGTGTAGAGAACCGGAGACCCGTATTACTGGAAAAGAGGCATTCTATCTTATTTCTTACGGCTGACAACGCATCTGCATTTGAATTCGCAAACAAAGATAGATGTAGATGTTTATGGGCCACAGCAACCATTTACCATCAATTGGACTGTGTGTTCGTTTGTCACCCTTATTATATTATATATAAAAAAATAGTACAAAAAGTAGTATTTATAGACTTTATACTTGCCCCGCACGGAAAAAATATTTGTATGGCCTACAAATAATTGTTCTTCTAGGTCTAGATGTTTGTCCTCGTTCTCTTATGTTTTAAACTGCCTCCACGATACTGGAGAAAATCCTAGTGTGGGGTTAACGTTAAAAAAAACAAAAATAACAAAGAAATGTTATTAAGTAGAGAAGCTTGCGAAGACACTTATTAAGTGGCGAAGCTTGCGAAGAGACTTATTGGTCTGTCCGTCTGTCCGTCTGTCCCACGATTATCTCGAAAACGGTTTCGAATTTTCTAATTCTGTTTTCAGCAATCGATTACTGATCACCCAGGCATCTGAACCTCCTATTTTGAAACTGATTGCTCAACGGCAACCGTTAGAAACCGCTACAAAGCTGATTGCTTCGCTACTTTGCTATGCTCTTAGCTTGCTTGGTTTATTGATTTCACGATGTCTGTCCGTCTGTCCCACGATTATCTCGAGAACGGTATCGAATTTTCAAATTCTGTTTTCAGCAATCGATTACTGATCACCCAGGCATCTGAACCTCCTATTTTGAAACTGATTGCTCAACGGCAACCGTTAGAAACCGTTACAAAGCTGATTGCTTTGCTACTTAGCTATGCTGTTAGCTTGCTAGGTTTATTATAATATTAAAATTGCACTGTGAAAATTAAATGTAAATGTCATTACGCTTTTCTGTTGCTCAAAAAAAACCAAACATAAAACAACATAATATCATTCATTCATTACAACCTAGCAAAAATTTTTGTTTTAAAGAATAAGGGTAACAAACGAGCAACCAATCAGTCCACCTGATGGTAAGTGGATGCTGTGACCCATAGAGAACACAACAATAACAATCAAGGTATAGTCTGAAATAGAAAGTTTTTATTAAATCATTAAAGACACAAATGAACGATGAGTTGTCGTTATTATATGAAATTAAATACAAAGAAAAGGTAAGGAAAAGATGAAGTACGTAATAAAAAGGGGCGTTACGGGAAATATTTTAACTGAATGGAAGACGAGGCCATACTAAAAGAAAAAAATAGTTATTTATTCAGCTATTTCTTAAAAATTATTATGTACAGCCAGCTCAAATAAGGAATATGTTATGGATATTTAGAAGTTGCAATTCGCTAGAAATTGGCAAGAAAGAGATGATGGTCGTATTGTAGACTGACATTAACTTTATTTCATGTCATTAAGTACACGATTTCAAAACAAGGGCAATTAAAATATAACATTATAGTATATTTTAGAAGCCTCATTGCAGAAGCTTTGTAGGAAATAAGTGAACCAAGAAAATTGCGGTACACGTTTCTCTCTAGAATTAATGGTAACTTCCTAGCAAAATAACTGCTTGGTATAAGAAATATAAAAATAAATAAACTGTGTAAAATATTGTGAGATATTTTAATGGATCACTTAAAATTAAAACTTTAAGGAAGTTTGTAGGATAATATAAAAAAAATTACGCGAATCAGATAGATCAAGTCGTAGTGAGGAGAATTATATTATGAAATTTATATTTTAGTACTCTCACATTATCGGCAGTTATTTCTTTTGACGTAACAATAAGTGCCATTCTTGTAAAAACGACTGTAACTCTGTATAATTATTATGAAATAGTACTATAAAATTTAAATAGTATTTATTGTCTGCGTCGATTTATATGCCTAAATCGTCACGATTGGCAGGCGGATAGAGCACCACAGTCCAGACAAAACGCACCTTTGACACTGTCACCGTCGCGGTATTTGAAGTACGGCAATGGCGAAATTTCAAAACTGTCATTTATCAAATGCCATTAGATCTACCTGCCATTTTATATAGTCGTATCTTACCCATAGACTTAGAATATACTGACGAATAGACCTAAATAGTGTGCAAGGGAGAAAACAATTCCTTATGGCAAAATGCAAGATAGAAAAGGATACCAAATCTTATGACTCTGTAACTGATTTTGAATGACAGATCGGCACAATTCGGCACGCAAGAAATAGCTATTAGATGTTTTGTAATTTTTTAGAGTGTAATAAAGGTTATTTTTATTTACTTTTTTGTAAAATGGTTACTTAATCTGCGAGTGACTGTGGTGTTTATAATATGAATAATCCTGATAATTGCACCATTCACAGGTAAATTCTCAAGACGTCGTCAATGTTATGACGCGTTTATTTTTTGTTAAAATTTGTGTTATATACTGTGTAAAATATAGAATGTTTTCAATAATTTTGTTAATTTTGATATTTGGCAAAGAAAAAAGTCACGTTGTTGTTTCATGAATTTGGTAAATACATTTTAATACAAAATATTTTACACGTACGCTAGGGATTGATTCAACTGATATAGTTGAAATTATAAATTAATAATAAAATGTCGATATTCATCTTGAATGTTTATAATAAATCGATAGACTTGCGCACACAACAAGAAAATAAATCCTCGGTCTGCGTTCTAAAATGTTATTTTATTTTGCCTTTTTTCAAACATATAATGTCCGGATTCTATTATTAGCAAATATGGTTAAGGTTAAATGAACGGGTTAGTTTTAATCCAAAGAAGAACTCAACAATTTGCAGCAAACATTTTCTTGAGAAGTATACAATAAAAATTAGAATAAAAACAATTTTATTAAAAGGAACCATTCCTACATGATTTGTACCAGTAAGTATAATATAGTTACAGTACGGCTTCAAAAATTTAACTTCAAAAACTTTAGGTAAAAATAGAGATAGATTTTTAAACATTATAAAACTGAAGTATATTAAGAATAAAAAAAAGATAATCCTATTAAAGCAATTATGAACCCAACTGAGTATCTATTCATCAATCAAAAACATGTATAACCTTATTTAACCAACCGCACCTCACGGTCTCATTAGTACAATATTTATATCATCACGTTCTTTTCACTAAGGGGTTGGGCGGAACCTCGGATTATATACCCAAGTCACAATGATAAAACTTTTAATGTAGTTAGTTATAGATATTTAGTAATGCTCCTGAAGAGCCGCTAGATGTCCAAGATGAGACGCGTAGTTCATTTTACCAGGATAGTATAAATTCCATAGTATTTGATACTCACAACGCCCGATTCCCGATTTATGCTTGGTACCAGCCGACAGTGTCGAGGGCTAAATAGCGTGGTTCATTGCTTATGGCGTTATGAGTACAGGAGAGGAACTTGTGGTTTATTAACAGCTGCGTGGATCAATAGCTCTGCGAGATTGAGTTGTGCTTGTCACATTCAGTCCATGGATGGGTCACCGTTTCCTTAACATACCGAGATTGAGATAATAGACAGTGCATCTGTATAGATACAGACTTTCATATCTCCTGCGTATTTGGCTAGTCTGTGTAAGATCATTATGTTTTTAAATTCATGCAGCTAAAATAATTAAAAGTTTGTTATTTTTCATGGACAGATGAAAGAAAGAGAGAGTAGCCACATAAATTTATTGGCTTTTAAATAGAGCTAAACAAGTTTAACTGACTCCTACGAGTTTCCTTAATTAAATTATTAAGTTTAAATGCATATTTAAGTTAAATGTTAAAATTAATTTTTATAAGGTATTTAATGATTAATTATAAAATTTTTGTAATTATTATAATAATAGTTATATGAAAAATAAAGCACCCGTTATGTACTCCGCGTCCTCGTTTCTTATTTCAACAACAAAATATTTTATAAAGTATAAATAGGTTTTTACTTAATTAAGTATCTACCTATTTATAGTTGATTAACGTTATGTTAAAAAATCAGGGGAAACTGTTCATGGCAGAAAAGTTTTCTCTAAAGGTCACACATAATTCGAAAATACAACTCTCCGATCTGATTCTTAAAAGAAATTGTTTAAGTTTATCGGTAGACTCACCTCTTCAAAGATTATTGGGAATTTGTACATTTTGAATTAAAATACGAGTACAACAAAAGACAGGTAGGTGCAGCTTATTTCCGGGAACATGTTATTTGAATATTTTTTAAGTACTTTAGAACTATCAAGGAAAAAATTCAGTAAATTTTTGAGGTGTTTAAGTTTCGTACACTAAATCATTTTATTTAATTTTTTACCGCTTCCTTAATAATCATTTTTGATAGTTCATATAAGTAAAATGCACATCACTATCTTACGCTCACAATGACAAATAAAAATTGGTTACAAACTTTCGGTTTGTCAGGTCGTCTATATGCCAGTATATTCTAAGTCTGTGATCTTACCACACCCTCGGGATGAATTGGCGTAAGTTCTCTTTCGTCGCAACGCAATAAAATTAGGTGAACCGAAACTTCATGTTAACACAAATAATAGAATAAGAAATATATTCAAATCAAGGACTATTGTCACCATCACTCATAAGCAATGGCCTCTTGCAACATTTAAATGTACCTGTGACAATCTTGTGGTGATCGTTATCTATACCGATTTTTTAAACTTATTAAGTAACATAGATAACGTTCTAGTTTTCAGGTTGATCTTGTGTTACAAACAGACAAAAATTTTAAAAACATTTTCTTTCTTAATGGCAGGTAAATAGCCCCCTCAAATCATTAAAAACGGTTATTTTTATATAACAGGCAAACATTTGTTATAGAAAGATTTCGATCAATTTTATGATTATTACGTTAATAATAGAATATCACTCAGCTTTTTCAAAAAGTTTCACTCGCAAAATAGAGTCTAAAGTAACACCAATTGTACGTGATCTTGGTGTTACTTTAGACTCTATGATGAGTATGATTAATCACATTGATAGCATAGATAATAAATATTTTCTCAACCTGAACTTTGATTTTATGAGTATTATAAGTTAAATAATTTTATATTTTGCATATGTAAGATGCATACTAGAATACACAAGTTTAATTTGGCACCCACATTATGCTGTTCATATCAAACGGTTAGAAAAATGTTAGATATTGTGAAATTTCTGTTTGATTTAATAAATGGACGATTAGAGTGTCCGAAGTTGCTAGAGCGACGCACTCGGCACACAAACTTAGTCCACTTTCCATAATATGTATCGCCGTTCCACAATATCACCGTGTATTGGAATAATTCAGCGATGTCTCGCACTACGCAAACTTACAACACGGATTCTTAAAATCTTGACCCGTTTATTGAAACAAAAGCGTCTTACAAGCGTAAAATAACCAATGGTTTACTGAATTGAACTGGATGTAACTTCAGTTTAATTCGGTATCCTAGGTTCTCTCGCAATTTAATAAACTCAATATCAATCAAAGATCCTAGTTCTGTTCGAAGTCTAACAACACACGTTTTTTTTTCTATTAATTTTATTTATCTTTTCTTATTTATACTGTAATGAATACATAAATTTATATATAAAAACGATTTAACACTGCATTTTATTAAACTTTATATCTATTATTTAAATAAAAGTAACGTTAAATTCAAACATCATGTGCTATTTTTACATTTAAAGTTAATAAAAATTGTATTTTAATTCTAATAAAAAATAAATGTCTATTTTTCCAATTAAGATATAATATCTAAAACTACATAAAAGAGCTGTTTTCTGTTTATTTTATTTAACATTTTTACAAATTTAGATAGATAAATTGTAATCTATCCATAATATTTTGTGAAAGTAATAATTGTTATTGTTAAACTGTATCACTCTCATCTTCTCTATTCACATGTAATTAGGTAAGTTGTGGATAACTGCTTGAAAAACGCTTAAAAAATAGGACGCTTATATTAGACCATTTGTTTTTATATAAAATTGTAAGAGGTGGTCTGGATTGCCCTGGACTGTTGGAAAAACTTCGGCTTAATACACACCATTTTCTACCAAGGGATCCAAAAGCTATCTCGGCCATCACGCGATTATGAACAGGATGTAACGACAATACAATGCGCTCCAGAAAAAAAACGGACATAGTCATTTTCAAATAGCCTCTCTAAATTCAAAAAGTTACTTCTGGGTACAAGTTTGAGCCGTACTCAACAATTTTGGATTATTTTAGTTTTTTTTTTATATTTTATTAGTTTTTAAAATCTGTAATTGAATCTGCACTTAGCTTAAATCTCAGATGATAACTTAAGAATTTAATGTTTTTGGTGTAACATTTGTTGGCTGTCCTTAATAAATAAATAAATAAACTGCAATCGCCTACATAAATTTCTTCATGTAACTAATTTGTATACATTATTAATTTTGTTACGGTGTCGTTATACCTGATATTAAATAAATAAATTTCAATTAAATTAAATATTACTTTAACAAAAAATATAAAGAAGACGTATCGGGCGGGATGCTTGAGCTTAGGGCACCATTAAACTTGCCCTATCCTGCTGTTTTATTATTAAACAAAACGCGCTTTATTTAAGGAGTGATAAAATGTTGATCCTCATAAAGTCGCGGACAATATTTTTGCAAGCAAAAAGCAACTTCTCGTTCAGACTAATAACAAAGCGCAAACGAGATAGCTGGGCAATAACAGCCAGATTCTTTATTCCACCCACACCTGTTGCTTGCGTTTCATTAAGTTGTTACTTTCAGAAATAGAAGTTTGAAAATATTTTCATTGCTTTACTAACACTTTTGAATTATTGAAAATGATGTTTGTACATGAAAATTCCTTTATAATTCATTTATTTATTGGTACAGCCAATCAAAAGTTCACTGCTAAACATAGGCCTCACTCATAAATTGCCTCATAGGTGTGATATTTGCCAGTTTACACTAAAATATTTTTCCTAATATGGAGACAAAATATGCATGGCGCGTTGGAAGATATATTTAATCACAATCTTACCGCTGTGTACGATTACTATTTAAAAATTTGTTGTATAAAATATCTATAAAATCGTGGAACTGTAATGGTGTACATTTTTATTAATACTAATATTATAAAGAAGTAGACTCACGGTTTCTTGGTTATTGGTTTGCTTATATTATTGTAAGAAAATAGTGAAACGTCTTTAAAAATGAAAAAAATTGCCCAGAAATAACAGAATTTTTACATAAAATTTAAACAAAAATTAAATATATATATATATATATATATATATATATATATATATATATATATATAAATATGCCATTAAAAACATAACTTGTAAAAAAAACCAAGTCTCGCAACTCAGTTTTTCTACCGTAAAAGTTATGAGATCCATGTAATACCAAGTCGGTTAATTTATTCAGTCTCTATCTAAGGGTCCTTCTGTCTTAAGTTATTACGTAATTAGCTAACCTAACAACATCTCATAGTGACTACATCAATACTAACAATCTTTTATATTTTAAATAAATAGATTGACTTGGCCATCGCATAAAAACACAATGTATCTCTCAAGTAATACATTTTATATTAAATTACATTGTTTAGTGCGATTGCCAAATCAATTTATTTGTTATAACATAAAAGATTTTTAAAATTGATATGGTCACTATAAGATGTTGTTAAGTTAGCTAATTACGTAATAACTTAAGACAGAAGGACCCTTAAGTAGGGACTGAATAAATCAACCGACTTGGTATTACATGGATCTCACAACATTTTAGGGTAGAAGAACGGAGTTGCGAGATTTGGTTTTTGTACAAGTTATGTTTTTAATGGCATCTCATTTCTTTTTGTATCTAGGTACCTATCTACACCTATTGTTCTATTATATTATACATTTATAGGTACACTGATTCATTCACTGCAAATGTAACTTTGTAATCCTATATATTCATATGGGATTACAAAGTTATTTATGCAGTTAGTGTATCTCAAAAACTGAAACGAAATAGCAAAATATTTTAATTTTTCCTTGATTTATATACTAAAGAATAATAGTATTTCAAATTCTAAGCTTCTATGTCTGCTAGAAGTGCCTTAGAGTTTTGATGATCGGTCAGTCAGTGAGTGACAAAATTAAGAAACTTTGACTAGTTATAATTCTTAAACTACTAGTTCAAATTTAGTGAAATTTGAAATATACTGCGTTTATACAATTCCTATTTGGTTACTGAAAACTCAGTATTCTAGTATTATTCACAACGAAGTTATAAGGTTTCGAAAATGGCCTGAACTCCTTCGAGAAAAGGATGGTACGGCCGTGCCGATTTTTTGCTCGACTTGGCGGGGGCACTGCCGTGCCCCCAGATATACATATAATAATATTTGGCTGCTCTTCGAAAAATAAATAATCCTGTAGTTATTTATTTTTCAAAGAGCAACCAAATTTTAAACTGAAGTTCAAATATATAAATAATTATAATTATTGTTGTACTGTTATTGCTGTTTTTGAAAATATGAATAAATAAGGCTTCTAATTTTATTTGAAATTATGCCAAACTTAATATGATTTTCATCATCATCATCATCATTACAGCCCTTCACAAGTCCACTGCTGAACATAGGCCTCCCTCAAGGAGTGCCACGAAGCACAGTCCTGAGCCACCTGAATACATCGACTTCCTGCATGTCTTACCAGGTCGTCACTCCATCTAGTGGGGGGACGCCCTACACTTCGTCCGCCAGTACGATGTGATTTATGGACAACAATTACGTATACGCGCGCTGATCTGTGTGCGATTCATGACACAAAGTTTTTGCCTTAGAGTAATTACATACATACGTATGTATAGAGAGAACCTGCAATTTTACATAAATTGAGTCAATTTACTTGTCTCGATTTTCCTATTTTTATTTTCAAATAAGAAAAAAAGAGACAATTCTATTGAAAGATTTTACGTGTAATTCATGCGTGGAATAGAAATGTCAAGTGGTCATCTTCGGTATCTTTATACTATACCAAAAATGAGAGTAAGTACACTCGTGTCATCTTATTTACTAGAAAAATGACATCACTATTGTAGTAGTACTATATGTAAAGTTGCTTTACAAGACATGACGTCTTTAATGTATAGTGATTTCATTCGCAATGTTAGCAACAATCGACATCGAAATATTCGTCTTTGTTTAGTTATTTATTATTATTACTTTATTATAAGTCTAAAAATGTAACGAAAATAGGACTAGACTTGTTATTATTCGAACGATCAAGTCAATTGTCTTCTAAATCAAGTGTATTCCATTTGTAATCCCAATTTCATATGCTCACTAACGATTATCCCCGGCTACGCACGTCTGTTTTCTAGATTTCGAAAATACCGCTTCTTACCGTGTTGTGAGTGTGAGTGTTCATCAAAATCGGTCCAGCCGTTCTCAAGTGATGATCTTTCATACATGCGGTATATAATTTCAATTTATATAGATTGAACTTCTGCTGAACGGAAAACCATCGACTTTATTTAACAGAGCTTTCAAATTAATACTAAAATATTTCAAAATCATGATGTTAAGGCAGGATCTTGATAATGCCGTATATCAGCGGCATTATATAAACTACTACCTCCTACCAAATAATATATATTATTACTTAGAAGCTCTAAGACCCCATACCAGTAAAAGACGTCAAAGGGAAATAAAACAGGAGATAGGCAACAGTATATTATAAAATTGCGGTTGCCAAACCACAGAGGGAACTAAGGAAAATCTCCCACCTAAGTTCAGCTGTGGACTTTTGATAAGATGGAATTAATGTATTGAATATAATATCTTGAAGGAGTTGAGAAGAAAACGGGTAATACGTTCGCAATCAATTTATTGGTAGTTGTGATCTAACGATAAAAGAGAAGGCAGGTCGTGCCGCTGTTATTGTATGTCGTAGCAGTGCCTTCTGTGTACGCTCCGTGAAGCAAAGCCAGTGTTGATTAAACAAACACAGTTATTATTCCCTGTTAAACCCATTATAGGTCTAAGGATAATTTGGCGGAAATATACCGGCTCAATTTAATTACATTTCATAGTGACCTTTTCACAATATATTTTAAATTATACAACGATAGTTCGAAATTCCGCATTATTTGATTATGTTTCTGTTGTAAGATGCCAGATGAAGCTTCCATAAACTGCCATTGATTTAAATAGGTATTACGAACCGGACAAATAAAAATCCCCTAATTTTACTAAGCTAGAGACTAAACTAATTCATCGAGTTTCGCTAATGGCACATCAATACATAGAGGTGTCTATGGAATCGAAAAACTGCACTAAGCTTGTAAAAGAAAGAAGTTGAGAATAATATAGCTATCTTTTTTGTACCATGTTTAACGTCATATGTTTAAAGAGTTGAGCTATAAGATTTTCTTTCTTATTTTAGGACTCTATGCTACTAATTTTTCTGAGGTTTCTGACGAACGAGCGACCCCTACGAATGTGTGCGTGCATAGTAAAATAGTATTCATGAATTACAAGCAGTTAAAATGATGCATTTATTTTAACTGCTTTTCATTGTTTGCTGAGTCAATTGTCATTACCACGCATTTTGAACTTAAAAGAAAAAAGGGCAGATGTTTTGATTGTTTATCGCCACTTACCAGGTGGTAAGTAATACTTATATTCTGAACCTTAGCTGCAAATTTGGCTGCTTTTTGCAAAATAACCCGTTATATAAATGTATAAAAATAAAATTAGGGATTTTTACTAGGCTTGTTCGTAAAACTTATTTAAATAAATGAAAGTTTATGGAATCTTCATCTGAGTTCTTACAACAGAAACGTAGTCATGTAGTAGTAAATAATGTGGAATTTCGTACTATCCTTGTATAGTTTAAAATATATCGTAAATAGGTCACTATGAAATGTACCCTAGATTACTAAACTACCCTGCAAGTGAGGTTGTTAATAAATATTTTCAAAACATCCGACATGGAAATAAAACAGAATAAAGCAGACAGTTTCTTTTTCACATTCAAATTCATGTAGAATGGTTCCACCACAAATTTTAGCTACACTTCATGAGATACATGTCGATTTATTTCTTATAATGTATAGATTACAATAGTAATATTAGTTTTACGGAATGTAAACGGAGTACTGAGAAATTAGCAAATTAAATATGAATCTTACTATAAACTAAAAACAAACTAAAAGCGATCGTCTATTAGTTTTAACCGGTATTATAAGTTAAATTAGGGCACTGTTCAATAATTATTAGTATAAAACAAAGCTGTAGTTACATTCAGCATTTATAGGTACTTTAAGATCGATGGAAAATCCTTTAAGTAGTTTCGGCAAAATATAGTGCCTGTCTGTGCACAAATGTGGTATGGATACATTTTTTTATATGTATTGATTGATTGTGTGTATACATCCCAAATACCATTTAAGTAATATTATCAAAGCCAAGATGGCTCAGAGATAATATGTACGTTCATAATATTACCTACATGTGCTATATAGTAAAAAAGATATTTTGAACTGGTTGTGTAAGGATTAAAACAAAAATTATTATGCATCTACATTTATTATAGTACGAGTAAATCATAATTTCCAAAATAGTCTATTAATACTATTAATAGACTATTTTGGAAATTATGATTTTTTTGTCTGTCTATCTGTTATACTAATAACAGATAGACAGACAGACAAAGTGTCAAAATTTTGTTTGAAAATATATAAACAGATTAGTTATCATATCTCAAACACCATTAAAGCCCAAATGACTAGGTCATATCATTTTTATCTGTTATTACACACTGATACCGCGGTGACACTCTCTGTACGTGAGAGTTGAAGCACCAGGTTCAGGTTCGGTATCAACGGTAACGCTAGGGTTGATACCGAAACGAAATGGAATATTATAGACTTGTGCCAAAGAAGATACATAGTAAGTATATGTTATATAATGTAAACTTATGTATTAAGATAGTGAAAGATACGATCAATTTGAAATCAACTATTATTAAATATCTTTACAGATGGGGAAAATTTAAATTTCCGACAACACAAAATATGCACGACAGTTAATGGTAATCTTAAATAATAATTAAGCAACACTTAGTATTTCAGTTTTTTTTTTGGAGTTTATGGCCTGGTATCTAGACCTTTAGGCCAAGTCTTGAGTATTTTTATTCGGTTTATTATAATTTCTTCCTAGTTCACTGCTTCACAATATGTTGAAGCGTCACATTGTGCAGCCCTTGGGAGATTTTGACGGCAACTTGAGCCAGCAGGCAGCTGACAGTTGGCGATGGTATCTAAAGGCGCCTATGCAAACAAACAGCTTATCTTGAGAATCCATCACCATCAGAGCACTTGTTTCACAGTTTCCACTAATAGTTCACATGCGCAGACACTTATTACACAAAATCGCACCACTTTTATATATCAAAGTCCACTTCAAACCATTATTTAAACAATAATACAGGAGCAACAAACCGCCCCAAGTCAAGTTCCCGCCAAAACTCCTAGTATTTCAGTACGAAATAATCAGTATTACCTACTACCCTTTAAAAATTACTTACTTTTATATATTTTTGACTTTTTCGATGACTTTTATAATTTTTATTATTATTTCTAACAATTGAAAAAATTCGTAGCCGTTTGAATATTTTTTGTTAGAAAATCCATAGGGAAGCAAAGATAGAGAGATAACACTTAATTGTACGCCAAAAAATTATATAAATATTAACAAAACATGAGAAAAATAAATGAGGTACATGGGTGGTCTTATCGCTAAGAGCGATCTCTTCCAGGCAACCTTTGGATGGACAGGATTGCAAGAAAACTATTAAAACGTGTGTGCATAGACGACAAAAGTAACATAATTTTTATTAAAGCAATTAAATAGAAATAGAAACTAAAACAGAAACTTTTTTATTCAATATAGATTACAAATAATACTTATTGAAAGTTACTCTAAATACAGAATGGTATATAAGTACATATAAATTTTGTTCATTTTGATATGAATTGTAGTTTTTATTATACAACTGTATGTTGTCCTTAATAAAAAAATATAAATATATATTTTTATAAATATAAATATATAAAATTACAAATATATACTTTAAAACTATTATATATAACATAAATGTGCCATACATATAAATAAATATTGTAACTAAATAAAGGTAGAATAATTTTATACAAATGAATATGCATTATATTTGTATAAAGCGCAGTCCTCAGCCAGGGCAATCGCACATAGCCGTAAGTGATTTTACGTGCACACATGCTTAAGTGTCGTTTCTTTTCGCGTAGTGTACATATTCTTTGACAGTGATAAATAGTAAGGAAGTTAGATGTTTTAAATTGTTTACGGAAGGATAATAAAACACATGTGTAATTTAAGTGTATTTGTTATTCTCAGTCATTGTTTCAAAAGTTTTTTTCTAAATAAGTTGATGATAACATGTCCATTTATAATATTGGCTGGAATCAGAAGGACATTTTCAATGATATGATATAAGACAGTAGTCGCGCCGAACATGCGCTCGAATTAATCTATTCGTATTTATCATAGATGGCGGTGGTGTGAGTAAAAATTGTCACTCCACGTCACCTTCAAAAGGAAAAGGGTCATTAGTTCAATAAAGTCTCCGCGCCAGCCACCCGCTGTTGCACTTTGTTGTGCTCTTACCGCAGTATCAATTTAAATAGTTTTAAATTTTATAATCGCTAGTGTTTTCGGCTATACACTATCATACATACATTAACACACACAACATTATACATCACAATATTTTAAACGAACGCCGATTAGTGATTGTAAGTACGAGCTTCTCGGTAAGTAAATTTAATTCCTCTAATTTAAGATACATACATATATTCTCCCGCGCAATCACGTAATTAACGGCCACTAGGTGATAGCTAGTGCCCGGCGTGATTATTTTTCTGGTGCCTCCTGTGAGGTTTTCGATTTCTTACAGAAATTTATATTTTCTCACATAGCGTCGGTTAATTTCTTCGCTTACCGCCCGCCATTTTTATTTCCCGCAATTATTATTCATGTGTTCTGGATGACGTTGATAATTTTATAGTGTGCGCGACTTGTTAAAATATTGCATTTATTATTGTTTGAACTGTTATTTGTGCGGATACTGATATAAATACTTTGTATGTTTTGTAATTTTACATCATTAATTTGCACTCCGTTTTCATTAGTTCGAAAATATGGCAGCCACTCGCTAAACTCTGACTTAGGAATTACTTATTAAGGAAACATGCCGTGGTGGTTATTTTACTCGCATGCAACGTATTTTTGATTTTTCAAAAACAATAAAGGATGCCGCTATTCAGGATATGTTTATATCACAGTGCGAAACCATCGATGATATCAGGAGTGAATATCACAAGTGCATTCATGACATTAATTCTATAAATATGGAACTAGATCCCGAATTTACTTCTGATTTCAACGCCTGGTGTAGCTTTGAAGACCTATACTGCCATGTTAGACGTATTCAGTACAAAATATGCAAGCCGCAAACGATGAATGCTTCCAAGCCTAAGATCGCGTTACCTAAGTTGCCTCCCATAGAAATTCCAAAGTTCCACGGAGACCCTTCCAAATGGAGCCTCTTTTATGAAACATTTAATTCGACGATTAATTCTAATACTGAGTTAACGAACTCGGAAAAAATCTATTATCTAGTTAGCAAACTTAAAGGCAAAGCGCAACATGTTTTTTCGGGTATTAACCCCACCGCTGATAATTATTACGATTCTATATGGGATGCTTTAATAAAAAAATATCAGGACAAGCGTTACCTCGCGAGCACCTATCTCAACTCAATTTAGAGATGAAAGCTTTACCTAATCCCGCAACTTCAACTCAATTGGAAGCATTCATTGATAAATATGCCGCATCTATCACTGCTCTTAAATAATTAAATATACCAAATCTTTGTGATTAAGTGTTTATTCATTTTGCACTCAAGCGCTTAGATCGAGACACTCCGAAGGCATTTGAAATGTCTGTCCGAGACGTGGACATACCTACTTATGAGAGCTTTATTAATTTTGTAAAAGGTCAAGTCAAAATAATGAAACGCGTAAACGCACCCGCATACAAGGTGTCAACGAAAGAAAGTGATAAACCCAAGTTGCCTGCCATTCCAAAGATCTCGCATTCTTATATTACATCGAATTCTAATGACGTCACATCGACATGTAGACTTTGTAGTAAATCGCACGACCATATTTATATTTGTCGCGAATTCATGAATTTTTCACCCGAGCAACGCCATAAATTTGTGAAAGAAAATCGTTTATGAACAAATTGTCTCAGTTCTAAACATATTTGGAACGCTTGCAAAAGCACTAAGGTTTGTCGTATATGTGGTTCAGGCCATCATTCGTTAATTCATTTGCAAAAATTAAATTATATCAATAAGCGAGATAAGGATTCTCAAATTTTTACACATCCCGACACGGTTGCAACGCGCCCGCGCTCTCACGGTCCAACTCGATAGCCAGAGCTTAAGGATACATCCGGTGGTGTAGCCTACCTGTCGGCTGACAGCGCAGACAACAAACTATGTCTTATTTCAAAGCCACAAAATATTAACACATTATTAGGTAATGCGCAAGTTAATGTGCTAGACCGCCATAATAACATGGTTACTTGTAGGTGCATCATTGATCCAGGTTCGCAAAATAATTTTATCACGACCGCATGTTGCCGCAAATTAGGGCTGAATATTAAACAGTTTAATCGCAAAACTATCATAAAGGGATTAGGCGATCATTCGAGTCTTGCAAAAGGAAAGGTGAACATCAACTTATTTAGCCGAATAAATCCCTCCAAAACATACGCTATTGAAGGTTTGGTTTTAAATCAAATTACGGGTAATTTATCTACCGCGCCCATGAATACCACGTCGCTAGATTATCTTGAATGCCTACCGCTTGCTGATGAAGAATTCCCTAAGCCGTCAGAAGTCAAGATACTTCTCGGGGCAAAATTATTTATTGAAATGTTGCTGCCCGTTAAAGTAACTGGACCCCCGCAACAACCCTCTGCGTTTTTTACGACATTAGGCTACGTAGTTATGGGAGACGCGCAGGTTGAAGTCAACGACTCCGTTGACGTATCTCACTCTTATCTGTCCAGCGTTTCCTCCCCGCATTCAATTCATGACCAGTTAAGCAAGTTTTTTGAAATAGAGGATCTCGGCGATGCCCCGATTCTCTCCGAACAAGACAGATATTGCGAGGAGTTTTATTCTGTCACTACACAACGTGAGGAGACCGGGCGCTTTGTTTGTAGGTTTACCTTTCAGGGACGAAACTATCCTCTTAGGAGATTCGTTACAAACGGCTCGTAAACGTTTCCTTCATTTAGAACGCAAATTTGTTAAAAATCTAGCATTTTAATCGCAATATGATGAAGTCATCCGTGAGAACCTATCTAAGGGTTATCTTAAACAAATTCTGGAACCTCAAAATTATAGCAAGGGTTACGTTATACCGCACCATGGGGTGATCCGCGATGATAAGCTCACTTCCAAACTGTGCATCGTCCTTGACACAAGCACTCACACCGACTCTGGAGTATCGTTATATGATATTTTACACGTCGGACCGCCGCTACAGTGTAATTTATTTCAAATCTTATTAAACTTTCGCCTTTTCGAAATCGCCACAACTGCTAATATACGTCAAATGTATTTACAGATTGTAGTTCGTGAGGAAGATCGACCTTACCAGCAAATAATATACCGCTTTGATAATAGAGAACCGCTAAGATATTTCACTTTCCAACGCGTATGCTTTGGTTTATGTTCTAGTCCCTTCATAGCCATCCAAACCATTCGTGAATTAGCTAAACGCGAGGAAACTAATTTTCCCCTCGCTGCGCAATTCGCTACTACCCAACTGTACGTTGACGATATAGCCTGTTCTTTTCCCAATAAAGATGTTGCGCTAGACGGACTACAACCGCCCATCAAAATGTTCGCATCGGGTGGTTTCGAATTGGTAAAGTGGTGCAGTAATTCCCATGAGATACTAGAAAATGTTCCCGAATCGCATCGGTTAGCTAAACCAATTGACCTTACAAAAGAAGAGTCTCTTAAAATTCTTGGCATGCTATGGTTGCCGACTTGCGATAAATTTTCGTTTACTATTTTACCATCCGACCGCACTTGCACGAAACGCAATATGTTATCAACAGTGGCTCGCTAGTGGGATATACTTGGGCTGGTAGGTCCGGTTATTACATACGCCAAACTCCTTATCAAGGAAGTTTGCTTAATGAAGTTAGATTGGGATAATACCCCTCCCGACTATCTTGTTAGTGCATGGACTCAGTTTCAGTCAGAGTCACCACTTATCGCAGATTTAAAAATACCGCGGCATGTGAAGGTGTTCGAGAATACCAATATCACCCTTTTAGGTTTTTGTGACCTAAGCGAGCGTGCATATGGAGCCGCTGTATATTTACATGCGAACAACCACGGCAAGCGAATCACTACCTAAGTGTGCGCAAAATCCAAAGTCTCACCTAGTAATCAGGTTATTACGACGCCGCGACTCGAACTTATGGCCGCCTTTCTACTTGCAAAGCTACTACGCGCTGTGTCAGATAGTTATTCATCGCGTTGTAACATTAACCGCATTTATGCATTGTCTGACTCCACCGTAGCACTACACTGGATTAACACATCTCCACATCGCCTGCAGGTTTTTGTCGCTAACAGGGTTTCCAAAATTCAATATCTCTTACCCGCGAAACATTTTTATCACATTCCTGGGTGTGACAACCCCAGCGACTGCTTATCCCGCGGTTTATTACCTTCGCAACTCTTAGTTCATCCACTATGGATGGGCGGTCCTAGCTGGACACAAAGAGAAGAAACTGATTGGCCCATATCATATTTTAATCTGGAACCTTCTTACGACGTTCCAGAACTGAAATCTGTTTCTCTCACCACAACCACCGAAGATATCCCATTATTGTGTCATATCGCTTCTCGACATTCTAAATGGACCAAACTTTTGAACACAATTGTGTATATTTATAGATTTCTTAAATATTTACCGCGCAGTAATTTTATTTCCGTTTCCGATTTAGAGTTTGCTGAAAGTAAACTTCTTACCGCTGTGCAAATAATCCATTTCCGCGAAGAATTTAAGCAATTAAAATCGGACAATAAATGCCAGAAACACGTAAAGAAATTAAATCCGTTTCTTCACAACGGACTTATCCGCGTTGGAGGAAGATTAAGTAACACTAACTTAACCTTCGACCATCGGCATGCTATTTTGTTAGCTAGGAAAGATCATGTAGTGAACCCCATTGTAGATCATTATCATTGCATGCATTGCCATACTGATCCTAATTTATTAGATAGTTTATTACGACAGACGTATTGGATTATTACCGCTAGACGAACGATCCGTTCGGTAATAGATAAATGCAATCATTGTTTTCGCACATCACCCAAATCTATTTGTCCACTTATGGGAGATTTGCCCCCGGTACGAACTCAAGTTGTACCTAAAGCGTTTTTCAAACGGGTTGCGATTACGGAGGCCCGCTGTTCATTACTCCGAAACGTGGCCGTGGCGTTCGTAGCTATAAGGCGTATATATGCCTATTTGTGTGTTGGACAACTCGCGAGAATCACATTGAGCTCACCACCGACTTGAGTACTTCTACGTTCATGTCTGCCTTCAAACGGTTTAAATCGCGTCGAGGACCTGTGTCGGTGATGCACTTTGATAACGCCAGTAATTTCCGGGGTGCAAAATCATACCTTGACGATCTTTTTAAATTCATAACGTCAAGCCAATATCGCTCTGCTCTAGTGCATCAGCTTAATGAGTATAAAATAGAATGGAAAAAACACACCGCCTAGTGCATCTCACTTTGGATCATGGGAACCATTAATTAAATCAGTAAAATCGCATCTTAACAGATCTATTGGCTCGCAAATATTAACTTACGAAGAAATGAACACAGTTTTATGTCAAATTGAAAATGTAGTCAACTTGCGTCCGCTTTGTACAACGTTAAGCCAAGATCCAAGTGAGCCGCTAGCTATAACTCCCTCTCATTTTTTGACCTTAACATCGCTTAAGTATTTACCCTCCGCCCCGGTGGAAGATCGAGCGAAACATTTGTTAGAGCGCTATCAGCTGTTAGACAACCTAGTGCAGTCGTTCTGGGACCGATGGTCGCTCGAATATCTAAGCACACTACAGGCGCGCGTTAAATGTAACGTTCCATCTGCAAATATTAAACCAGGTACAGTTGTGCTAGTAATACAGGATACCAAGGTTCCGCCATTACAGTGGAAGATGGGGGTTATAACTGACGTTCATCCATGTCCAGATGGGATTGCAAGAGTAGCTACTATCAAAACTAGCCGCGATATCTATAAGAGACCTGTGGTACGCTTGTGTCCACTACCTACACAATAGTGATTATTAAAAATAGATATTAATATATAAGTTTAAGTATTTTTAGTCAATCTCGCAATTTCGTAATACTATTTATATCTTGTTTGCAAATTTTAATTAGTCATCACACACTGTCCGTAATTCGCATCATATCTCTCTATTTCAGATTTATTTTGTCACTTATGTAATTAATTATAAGTTACTCTTAAAATATTTTGAAAGGCAACCTTTCAAAGGCCGGGAATATAGTCGCGCCGAACATGCGCTCGAATTAATTTATTCGTATTTATCATAGATGGCGGTGGTGTGAGTAAAAATTGTCACTCCACGTCACCTTCAAAATGAAAAGGGTCATTAGTTCAATATAGTCTCCGTAGCAGCCGCCCGCTGTTACACCTTGTTGTGCTCTTACCGCAGTATCAATTTAAATAGTTTTAAATTTTATAATCGCTAGTGTTTTCAGCTATACACTATCATACATACAGTAACACACACACACACAACATTACACATCACAATATTTAGAACGAACGCCGATTAGTGATTGTGAGTACGAGCTTCTCGGTAAGTAAATTTAATTCCTCTAATTTAAGATACATACATATATTCTCCCGCGCAATCACGTAATTAACGGCCACGAGGTGATAGCTAGTGCCCGGCGTGATTAACAGGCAGGTCTGCAAGCTTTTAGTCTGCAAGGCATATAAATATCAATCTATAATAATAAGCAATCGACCTGAAAAAGTTAATGACTATTGTAAAGAGTGACTATAATAAATGTAAATAACTTATTATCAATATATGATTTTTTCTATATTTATTTCATTTAAATAGCTTATATATATATATATATATATATATATATATATATATATATATATATATATATATATATATATATATATATATATATATACTATAAATTAGCTTGTAGAGTGTATTTAACATGATTTTTCGTGACTGCCTTTTTATTTTATTTGGCATTGCACCTTTTTAACATATAAATGGTTGTTGTTTTATAGGTTTATAGGTATAGTTATAAACAATATATGGCTGATTTTTTATTTAATTTGGCACTGCACCATTATACAGCATTACAAAAACTCCGGCGATAGGATCAGTATCGGGGATATATTCCGAAACAATTATTTTTGGGATCCGACATCTATTTAAATTTTTGGAAAAATTTCGCTAATTAATTTGAAATAGCGTTGTATATAACATATAATTGTGGTTGCTGTTTTATAGGTATAATTTTATGATATTTCTCTTTTCATTCAACGGTTATGGTAAAACATTAAGAAAATAATGGGTTTTAATTGGTGTGGTGGTTGTTGCGTCTAGTAATTTTTTAGTTGTTTTGGCACTGTACCATTATAACATATTATTATGGGTTTTATTTTATGATATTACTTATTACATTTAACGATTTTGGTAAAAATTTAAGAAAATAATGGGTTTACATTGGTGTTGTGTTTAGACTTTTCTTAGCAGTAGGCTTAGCTTTCACCAGCTTTCATAAAAACAAAGTGCCGATTCTAAATCACGATTATATTCTAGGTCTGTGAGTCAAAACGCTTGTGGTAGTCGAAGTGGCGTGACGCCGCTGGACCAACCGTGAGTATGAAATATTAATGTTTATTCATGGAAAGCGGAGTGGTAAAGTTAATTAATTTTTGTTACAATTTATTTTAGAACTACAAGTAATCGAGATGTAGGTGTAGTAGGTGAGACTACCGTAGGTGAGACTACCGTAGGTGAGACTACCGTAGGTAGAGGACGAGGACGAGGACGAGGACGAGGACGAGGACGTGGACGAGGGCGAGGAAGAGGGCGTGGAAGAGGGAGAAATAAACAAGCGTACGTGCCTTTTTTGTAATACCTAACAAACTGTAACTAAGTTTAATATTCCACTTTATTTAAAAAAAAACATCTCCAATGTTCTACACCTGTATATTTTTTTGCAGTGTCACTTTGGAAGACACGCTTTACCAGATTAGGGTAGAGAGGTAAACAACGCAACGCCGGATGGCTGCTCTACCGACAGATGTTCGCCGAAAACTTGTCGCCCGGAAGCGTGAAGCTCATCTGGAAAGAATGCTTTTGCCAGATGCACCACCGCGCAAACTACAAACAAAGTATTTTTTTCCTTTAGTATACTTTTTAGTTTCACGGACATCTTAACAATTCACCTTCTTTTAATTCTAGCGTCCAAACTGCAAAGATTTTAACATTAGATCGAATACGACTAGACAAGTGACGACGACACTAATAAGACGTAACACTCGGCACAAGACGCAAGTCCGACCGACGGTTGAAGCTAACCACTTCCCAGTTCGTACAGGGTCGAAAAACACTTGCTGCTGGATGTGTCCTAAAAAGACCAGGACAATTTGGAAATGCGAGGAATGTGATGTCAACCTTTGCATTGAGGGGTGTTTTAAGGCATATCACAAGCCTTAGAATATTTAATTGTTTTCTTTTTTATAATATACATATGTTTTTTATTTCAAATATACAACGTTATTTTAAATTATTTAACTAAAGTCCAGGGGAACGATCACTATCGGGGATACAGTACGAAAGAATTCTTTTTTGAGATCCAACTTTTTATAAATTTTTAGATAATAAATTTTTCAATATTTTTGTAAATTCCTTCACAGCGAGGACGCAGAGGCCTTCAATAGACAGAAAACAGTCAGAATGAGCCTACAGTGAATTTATTTTTCCAAAAATTAAAAAAAACGTATTAAAAAAAACTTTTTTGAATATATCTCTAATACAGATTCTTCCCCTAGTTTCGCTAATTATATATAATTGGTTAAATATATGGATGAAATAGTGAAAGCGTTGAAAAGTATGAGATTAGGTAAGGCTGCTGGGTATTACAGGATTACCGCCGAGATGCTGAGGGCTGGACAGGGCCTGGTGGCTAGTCAGCTGTACCGCCTTTTCAATCTGTGCTGGCGAAATGGGCAAGTACCGGGAGACTGGTGCAAAGCCGTAATCGTGCCATTGTATAAGGGAAAAGGGTCACGGCAGGACTGCATAAATTACCGTGGTATAAGCCTTCTCAGCGTCGTCGGTAAATTGTATGCGAAAGTGTTGATTGAAAGGGTTGTGAATGAAACAGACGAGAAAGTATGGGATGCACAAGCGGGATTTAGAAAGGGAATGGGATGTACGGATCAGGTCTTTTCCTTGCGGTGCATAGCCGAAAAGTGTTTGGCTAAAAACAAGAAAGTCTACTGCGCGTTCGTAGATCTAGAAAAGGCCTATGATAGAGTGGTAAGGAATGAATTGTGGTCAGCACTGTCCGTGAACGGTGTGAGCAGTATCCTCATACGAGCATTGAAATCTCTTTATAGGGATTCTAGTGCTTGTGTAAGGATAAACGGGGCATACACTAAATGGTTTAATATCGAAAAAGGTGTTAGACAGGGATGTGTAGCGTCACCGTGGCTGTTTAATCTGTTCATGGACAATTGTTTGACAGATTTAAAAGAGAATGAAAGTGGGTTGAGAATGAATGAGTTACTCGTCAAATGTTTTCTCTATGCTGATGACCAAGTATTACTTGCGTCTTCGGCCGAGGAGTTGCAGGAGATGGTGACTGCTATGAGTGGAGCTTTTGTTAGAAAGGGAATGAAGATGAATGTAAGGAAGACGAAAGTGATGGTGTTTGAAAAAGACGAGGCAATGACAGACTGCAATATCGTGATTGAAGGTGAACAAATTGAACAGGTGAAAGAGTCTGTGTATCTGGGGTCAAAGTTTACAAGAGATGGAAAGTGTGAGAGTGATATCGAAAGAAGAGTGAATGCAGGAAACATAGTGAATGGAGCTTTGCACTCCTTTATGAGCAGTCAGAAGGTGTCTAACAAGGCTCGTTTGGCTGTGCATGAAGGGGTGTTGGTTCCGACACTCATGTACGGAAGTGAAAGTTGGGTATGGCAGAAGAAACATGAAAGCAGAATAAATGCAGTTGAGATGAGAGCATTAAGAAGTATGATAGGAGTTAAACTGAGTGACAGGATAAGAAATAGTGAGATAAGGAAACGTTGTGGTCTGAAAGAAAATGTAGTGACAAAAATTGAGAAAGGTATGCTGAGATGGTTTGGTCATGTCGAGAGAATGTATGAAGAACGATTGACGGAAAAAGTGTAAAAGGCGAGTGTGAATGAAAGTGTTGGAAGGGGTAGACCTAGGTGGACATTTCTAGACCAAATCAGGGACGTCTTGAAAAAAGGCCAGGTCAAGAGTACTCTAAACCGTAGAGCATGTATGAAGGGAATAATGAAAGTGGACAAAGCGAAACAAGTATGTAAGGATCGTAGCAAGTGGAAAGAAGTGGTCTCTGCCTACTCCTACGGGAAAGAGGCGTGATTATATGTAATAATTGTAAACATATATATATATATATATATATATATATATATATATATATATATATATATATATATATATATATATATTTAAATAAATTAATTTTTTATACATATAATTTTAAAGTAAATTTTTAAAAATAAGAAAAAAAATAAGTGTTTAAACAAATTTTTTAATTATATTTCATATATACCCATGCTCAAATAATCGTGTAAACGGACCTTAAAGCGGGCGGCCATCTTGCCACATTTTATAGCCGCCCGGGAGATCACACTCTAGAACGGAGTATGTCGATATTTTAGGTATTCTTGCCTAGAAATACTTAACATTCATATAACGTTTTTGGCATTATTGGATAGGGTAGATCATGTATTTTAATAATTGTACAATAAGTATATATAAATAAAATGATCCTGTGATATTAACAAAGAAAATAAAAAGATGTTAGGGTTTTTCATCTAAATTTCTAAAATTAATCATTTTTTTTTACCTGTTGTATGTCAATTGAGTAAATTATTATTATCATAATTAAATTCTGAATTTCATTAGCTTTCTGTGGGTGATTTTTATTCTGATATAGGTAAAGAATTTTCTCCATGGTAACCGTTTTAGTCGAACTGATCGCGATCCGACCGTATAAAAACATCAACGACCGGGGCCGGGACGTTCAAGGGTATTGTTGCCGCGTCGCTTGGACGTTCAAGTGGATATGTATGTATCTTAAATTAGAGGAATTCAATTTACTTACCGAGAAGCTCGTACTCACAATCACTTATCGGCGTTCGTTCTAAATATTGTGATGTGTAATGTTGTGTGTGTTACTGTATGTATGATAGTGTATAGCATCATAGGTAGTGTATGAATATGTATATGTATTGCTTTACATTTCAAATACAATAAAGCCAAAAAAAGTCCATTTATGATATTATTAGGAATCAAAAGGAAATTTTCAATAATAAGAGATAAGTTTCCTTTTCTGTCAATAAACTGTAATAGTGGTGTATGTGGTCGGTTCAACGATGTCAACGTGCAGGTGTTCTAATCTCTCCGTAGGTGGAAATGAATCTATGTTGCTTGGTGTATGCCTTTGTACTTTGCATTTCTGACATTGAATGCATTGCTTCGCCCAGTTGCCAACATCCACTTGTATTGAAGGCCAAAAGAATTTTCCTGTGATTCCTGGACGGAATTCAAAAAAATCATTTCTGGATGACTGATGTTGTGCAGTGCATTGAAGACTTCGCGCCGACATTCTTCTGGTAGGTATGGTCGCATGGTTGACGTTGAGGCTTCACAGTAGATAGGTAGATGCGTCATTGGCGTTGTAACTTGCTTGATGGACAAGTTATTTTGCTTCGAAAGATGTTTGATGGTGTCGCTATCTCTGTCCTGTGCTTCGGCGATCTTGTGATAGTCGATTGATGTAGGGCACGTTACACTGTCGATTGGTATGCGATTGAGTGCGTCGGCGATTATGTTGTCCTCCCGCTGATGTGACGTATGTCGGTCGTGAATTCGCTTATGAAAATGAGTTGTCTTGCTCGTCATGGTGTTTCCGATGATGATGGTTTCTTCTAAAGTACACATGTTAATTGCTTGTGGTCGGTAAAAACGATCAGGTTTCGACCCTCGAACGTTTTTTTGAAGTGTTTGAAAGCCATATAGATTGCGAGTAGCTCTCGGTCGAATATACTGTAGTTACATTGAGTATCAGAGAACTTCTTTGAAAAATAGCCAAGTGGTTGCCATTTCCCATAGATGTATTGTTGGAGTACAGCTCCCGCAGAGAGATCGGTCGCGTCACTGAAGATAGCAAGGGTTCCTTCGTGTGATGGGTGAGCGAGCAAAGCTGCATTTGGATCGTAACTTTACAAGCTTCATATGCCTTCGTGGCTTCACCATTCCATCTGATTGACGTTTTATGTTTTTTCTTCGTGCTATGTGGCGTGAAGTGGAGCTTGGATTTCAGTGGCTTTAGGTATGTGTTCTCTGTAGAAATTTATCATACCAAGAAAACGCTTTAGTTTTTCGATTGTTTTAGGTTTCGCATAATCGATGATTGCTCTGATTTTTTCAGTAGGCGGTTTGAATCCTTCTTGGCTGACGGTGAGACCGAAAAATTGAACTTTTTGTTGTCCAAATATTCATTTAAAAGGATTGATTGTGATTGCATCGTTTTCTAATCGCTGTAGCACGATGCGTAGATGGTTTTCGTGAGTTTCTTTATCAGGGCTAGCAACAAGGAGATCATCAATGAATGCGAAAATGAAATCCAGTCCATGAAGTACTTTCTGTATGAATCTTTGAAAGGTTTGACCAGCGTTCTTCAGTCCTGGAGTCATTCTTGGAAATTCGAGTAATCCCAATAGAGTAATTATTTCTGTCTTCTGTATGTCTTCATCGCGTTCTTTAATTTTTTGGTAAGCTCGATTGAGATCGATGGTGGAGAATATAGTCTTGTCTGACAGTTGATGAGTGAAATCCTTGGCTCGGCTGTCTTCTGTAATCTCCACAAACTCGTAATTCTCCATTCTTCTTCGGTACAACGTGAAGTGGTGATGACCAAAGGCTTTTGCTTGGACGGCATATTCCTTGCTCAATCATGTTTTCTAATTCCTTCCGACCTTGCGCGTATCAGTGTTGTGCGATTGGACGTGCACGGCAATGAAGTGGTGGTCCATTGGTTTCGATGAAATGTTCAACGTCGTGATTGGGTGTTAATTTCATTGAAGTGATTCCAGGATATTCTTCAAGAATTTTGTGATACGATTGTTTTTTTTTTATTTAAAAAAAACGTTACCCCCACACTATAATTTTCTTCTGTATCGTGCAGGCAGTTTACAAACTCAAATACAACATCCAGATCCGGAACAATTATTTGTAGGCCATACAAATACTTGTTCCATGCGGGATTCGAACCCGCGCCCCCCAGCGCAGCAACTCATTGCTAAACCACTGCGCCACGGAGCCGTCATGTTGAACATCTATGCTCCTTATTGTGGCTAGATTGGTTGCTTATATAACATAATGTATTTAAATTAGCAGTGAATGCAACAAAAAATATAAATGGTTGCGTTCTCATTTACTAACAGCTTAGACGATAGACTGAGATGCAAGATTGGTTTTCCCGTCGATGATTCTTCTATTTTTGATGCCGACGATCAACTGGTGATGTTGAAGAAAATCAGCACCGATGCTTGGTTTGCTGACTTAAGCGACGATAAATCTCCATTTGAATGGTCGGCGTAGGTTTAAATCCAGTTCCATTGTTTTTTCTCCATATGTGGCAATCACCGTATTGTTTGCTACGTAGAGTTGAAAATCGAGTGGCTTCATCTTGTCTTAGTCTCGGCGGTAAAACTGAGATATTTGCTCCGGTGTCGATAAGGAGGGTAAGCTGGATTTTTTATCGGTGATGAAAAGACAGTAAGACTTTTCTGTTACGCCGGATTCCGTCGCACCAAGCATATTAGTTAGTTTTCCGAGTTCATATTTTCATTTTTGAATGTGCACGGTGTTGTGCATTTTCTTGCCTCGGAACCGAAACGTCAATGATAGTAGCAGTAAGGGGATCTGTAGCCGTAGGAAGGAAAGGGGGATCTTGTTCTTGAGCTTGTTCGACGTCTACTTGCAGAGCGGTTGCGACGAAATGGTGATCTTCGGTTTTGCTGATTGCGCTGGTTGTACTGTTGTTGGTAACAGGTTCAATGCTGGGAAGCTTTGAGCGCGGCAATTTCGAATGATAGCTTCCGAATTTCTTCGAGAAGAAACTGGGTATCATTGACCTAGGTTGAAGTGCCTTCGATCGTCGATATGTGTGAGCTACTACTGTTTTCGATCATCTTGTCCTACGCATTTTGCGTAGAAGTTGTGTGAGCTTCTGGTCTCCAAGTTCTAATTCTGATATAAGTTTCTGTAGGTTACGACTGTCGGATTCTTCATATGCAGAGATCAGATGATCCTTCAGCGAATTATACTGGTCGGTTGCCGGTGGGTTGTACAACAGGTCCGAAATTTGTTCGATGTCTTGTTTCTCAAGTTGAGCGATTACCATTCGTTGCGGCTTCAAAACTGACGAACCAAAGTCGGGGTTTATCTCCCCAAAACGCTGGTGTTCTCAACAATAGAGGTATACCGGCAATTTCTTGTTCCTTGACCGGGTTTTATGCATATGACGTCCATAATGACGTCTTGATTACACTGATTTTGTATACTAAAGTCCTCCTTGATATTTTTCCTTCTATTGTTGCAGGGATCTTCCTTATCGGTAACGGTAATAATATCGGGTAACGGGGTCATCAATGTAATAGTGGTGTATGGGGTCCACTATTAACAGACTCCAAGTGGTCTAGTGGTGAAGAAATGAAACTATTTTCAGATATGCCTTTACTATGTGCAGGCGAATGGTGCGTTTTATTCAGTCAACCCTGCCTATATTTATATGCCCGGCTACATTCTTAATTTACCAATAGTAATAATTCTTATTTACTTAGCCAATTACAATACATACATTTTGAACAATAATGATTAATCAATAAAATATTATGTACAACTATTACATGTCGCGCTGCATTTGCCGGCGTAAGACTTGTGGATAGCTTCTCGTAGCTGCATTGCTGGACGGGGCTATAAAAGTGGTGCAGAACGGCGCGCGCGCGCGCAATCGTTAAGCGGCGGCGGCTCGTGACACATCTCCGGAACAGCAAGAAGAAGCGTAGCTGCGGCGTTGAAGAAATGGCTCGAAAATGGTCGACGGATGCATGAATATAGCAGGCGTGTGAAGACGATGCGGCGCTGATGATATTTACGGCTGTTTCTTGCTTCTATATTATAACGTTAAATATATACGTCAATGAATAAAAGTATTTTTTACGGATTTTATCGGGCTTAATTTTACTATTTTAATTCCCGACGTTTCGGGTGCTTTACAGCAACCCATGATCACGGGGAGGGCTGAGATGTTTGACGTCCCGATGTCACAGTTAGCCCGGCTACCTTCAGCTTTTTAATATTAATTTTTGGTTCGATTTACGCAGAATGAACTTACAGTATCTTGAAGTCTAGCAGTGGTATGCTTGGGTTTGGATTTAATTTTGTTAATTATAGGATCACAAGCAGATGGCGGCACCCATCCATCGTCTCTATTGAAATTAGGATGTTTTTTTTTAATTTCAATAGCCTTTCGTATTATCCTTGGTAGGAATCGGTGTTCTTTTGCGAGGATTTGTGGTCTATCAAATCTGATGTAATAACGGGGGCGATCTTGAACATGTTCACAGACTGTTGTAAAGCACCCGAAACGTCGGGAATTAAAATAGTAAAATTAAACGCGACAAAATCCAAAAAAATAGTTTTATTCAATGCAGTGTTCGTGTAAATATAAGAAACCATTATATGTACGTCAAGTTATCTCGCATCGATGTGCAGCCCGCAATATCTCATTTGCCGGGGTAGTTAGGAAATAAATGTTTTCTTCAGATCTTTGCCATATGCGTTATGGTAGTAGCAGGGTACACATAATTTATTACTGTATAGGGTTGATTAGCCTGGCTGCTACAAAACAGAATTTCCATATTTCTGTCAGAAATTTGTTATATCTGCCTATATGTTAAATAAATTAGAAATTATTTTAAAATATACACGATTAATTAGCTTCAGCCGAGTGATAAACTTTTACAGGCAGGGAACTGTAAATAGTTATTTTGAATTACTCGAAAACTCGCGTAAAATTAGAGTAACATGATAAACCAACCCGAGTGACTCGAGTCACAAAATTTTACTCATGTTGCATCTTTATCTTACGGTTAATGCAGTTTTAGTGTACAATTTAGTGATGAACTCGACTTATTAATTCGAGCAATTTATTGATATATTACGTCATCATCATCATTACAGCCCTTCACAAGTCCACTGCTGAACATAGGCCTCCCCCAAGGAATGCCACAAAGCACGGTCCCGAGCCACCTGCATCCATTGACTTCCTGCAAGTCTTACCAGGTCGTCACTCCATCTTGTGGGGGGACGCCCTACACTTCGCCTATCGGTACGAGGCTGCCACTCGAGAACCTTTCTTCCCCATATTACGTAATATTAATAAATTGATAAAGTATAATTTATGATAGTTAATTATGACATTAAAACCTATACCTAGTATGCACATACGCAAACCAAAAATATATAAAAATATAAATATACACCTATTAAGTTTAGTAATAATATTTAAGTTGGATGGAAGAACAAATATAAAAATAATTTGTAAGAAATTGACACGGCTTATTTCGACCAATTTGAGCTGTGTAACTCGAGTTCAAATCGAGTTACGTGAATTTCAACTCGAGTTAACTCGAGTCGAGTATGTGATTTGGCACATCTCTACAATTTTTTTTTGAAATATTATCACCAGATCCAATGCCTTGAATATCAAAACAACCCTTTTTTCAGATTTCTTGATACCGTTTAGATTTTCTTATAATCTTAATGCTATTTACAATAATAAATTGGTATCTTTTTTTGTGTATAATATCATTGAAATTCGTTAAAATTTCTAGTGTCCCCAAAAACGATTGACTCCTTTTGGAATCATAAACTTAAATTATTTTAGATATTACAGTTACATTCTTTGGGTTTAAGAGACCACATAATAATGAAAATTGTAAACATATTTATGTAGTTCGCCCTACATATCTTTTTCTTTTCATGCAAGAATTAGTTGTAATTTTTCTAGCCCTAAAGCTCAATGTACAAGTTTTTTATAGAATTTCATTCTTGTATAATTACAACTTTAGGAATAGTTACAATACTAAGATACCTTTTATGAACTCTTTGATATCTCGCTGCAAAATTGGACTAGTTAAACTGTAATTAATTTCCACATTAGTATATTTGACCACTTCTTCAAGGATTTCTCGCTAAGATATAAAGAAACATCTCACACCTTTAAAGTTATTACATACTTCACCTTGAGTCCCCTAAACAAAACGTATAATTTTTCTGGAAGTAGCTCTCGTTCTTAGCTGTGTAGGCTTCGTGATCCAATTATGTTCATTTTTGCCTCAAATATTATTTTCTTGATATAATAACCCTGGGATCATATTGCATTCTGTTTTGACTACTTTGATCAGTTTGAATGGCCATATAATCTTCAGATTGTGAAGAATCAGATTCTATACGCCAGTATCGCTTTCGTTACTAGTAATAAGAACATCAGAATCAGAACTTTTCTCTTTACCTGGCGTTGTGTGTTCTTCATTATCGCTATCGGTCGTATACGGGTATTGTTAGAGTGGTCACGTATATATATATATATATATAACCGTGTTCTGGCTCTTATGAGTATCCATTACCCCATATCGTCCCAAGGGTGATTTGAGAGGCACCAGAGAGTATATATTTATATATAATTATTTATTAAAGATAACAAAAATCCGCTATTTCTGTCAAAATGCAAATAAGAGAGCTATTACAGACATATCATGTAGCAAAGATGTTGTTGGCAATTTCCATAGTTGATTATTGCATTGACCACGACTTAAGATGTTGTGATGATGATTTTCCTACGCTGCCATCACAAGTCGTGTTCACAATATATTATAAAAATTGAAGAAAAAAAAATATTCATGGCGTACTTCTCATCATTACTTAGTTAAATCTAAGAAATTCGCAAGCAATATTAGCGTGATCTTAATACTAGACGTTTGCAATCTTCCACACTGTTTCCTGACCATGTCTAACTATGGACTTTTATGGGCCTTTAAAGTAAAATAAAAAGAAATAAAAGAAAGAAGATGTGTCGTAGTTTCCCGAACGCTGCTCAGCCGAGTTAAATCCGTCGATTGTCCTCTCGGTCGAAGTTGGACTTACCTAGTCGAACTATTTGTCCCAGGTAAATATACTCTTCAACAACTTCGAGCTTAGTGCTCCCAAAAACTACCGGCATAGGTGTAACATGGATATTAAACATAATCTTTGTTTTGTCCATGTTCATCTTAAGACCTATCCGTTGGGAGACACTATTGAGGTCATTGAGCATAGTGCTTAGGTCCTCCAGCGATTCTGCCATAAGGAATATATTGTTGGCAAATCGAAGGTGAGTAATGTACTCGCCATTGATGTTAATACCGTATCCTTTACAGTCTAGTAGCTTGAAAACGTCTTCCAATGCAGCGGTGAAGAGTTTCGGGGATATAACGTCACCCTGTCTTACACATCCCTGCAATTGGATAGGTTTCGTACTCTGGTTCTGTACTCGGATAGCCATCGTAGCCCTACTGTACAAGCACTTTAGCACTTCGATATACCGACAGTCAACGTGGCACCGCTAAAGAGAATGCAGCACCGCCCAAATTTCGACGGAATCAAAGGCTTTCTCATAGTTCACATACGCAAGGCAAAGTGACAGTACTCTTAATAAAATAATAAAAGTTAATAAAGAAAACAGTATAATACCCATAAAAGTTCACTTTTGGATATGGACCTCTCCGGTTGTATGGAAAATTTCCCTTAATCGTCACGCTTGGATTAACGATTGCATTGGCAAACGTCTCGAAACTTTGGCGCTGCTGTCCATCGCCGGTTTTAATATTGTATGACGTAAACTAGATTCTATGCAGCCACACGTCCGATGCCATACTAAATCGTACGCCGCCACCTTGCGGCTGAGATATTTGGTGAGAATATGAGATGCTAGCAAGCTATATATTGTCAGCCAGAAAATTCATAAACTTTATTTATAGTTTGGTAGCGACCAAATTAAAAATGTGAAAATATTTCTTATATTTTGCATATTGAATATTGCTTAGTAGTCTTTTGTTACTTTTATACTAGTACTGACTTCTAAAAACCTAATAGTAAGTTGTGATATAGCCAAAGATAGCTAAGAACACTAACTTAATTAAAAAAAAAACCGATTGTAATTGGATTGAAGTTGATACATGACGTACCCGACTCAATTAGAGCAAGTTGGTCAAATCTTGACATATAATGTTATCCGATTTACTTCAGAATCTATAAAAAGTAACAATAAAAACGAGTGACCTATGTATGGAACCGAAACTTGGTGCGTTACTGTTGCCTTTATGAAAAATGAAACTGTAGATTTCAAAAGATATAATAGGGTACATACAACTGAACTGTGACTTGTGCACAGTCAGAACAGCTTGTATTGTAGTAGCCATTTGTATAGCAGATATTGCAGAAATGATAGAACAGGACCAAGGCTTCAAATAATTTGGCTGAAAGAGCCACCTGTCTAAAACATATAATTTACTTTGGGAATTATTTCATTGGTGTTAGTAAACATCTAGTCCCTGAATTTAAACACTGCACACTCTTATGGTTAAATCTCAGAATTCTGACAAACAAATAACTAGAAATTTTTAGAGGAATGTTGAAAATACGAAGAAATTAAATTTCCTTTATGAAGGTTGTTTGCTTAGTAAATCCTTTGCTATTGTATAAGTAAAGAAAACTGTCGTTTCAATACAGAATCTTATTTATAACTAGCTAAGTTTGTTTTTAAATTGTTGCTACATATTTTATAAAATTCCATTTCGAATAGCCAGAATTCCCCGTGGATTTCGATTTGATACAATGATATAATTCATTGTTGACTGAAATCACGTTTGGAAAATTGAATTCTGTGTCAATTTTCAATTGAATTTAATAATAAATGTAAACTAAGGTTAATAAAATAGTTTAAGAGTATTCTTAGGGTCATCCGACCCTTGAAGGTGTCAGGAGGGGTCAGGGGTGCGTAGGAGCACGGTTCGGGGAGTTCGTCGTTGTGGGGGTGTACTTCTCCCCGAACCGATCTCTCGCCGAGCTCCATAACTCTCTTGCAGAGCTGAGAGCAGTCGTCGTCGGAAGCTATCCCCTCCCCGTACTTGTCCTCGGGGACTTCAAAGCCAAGAACTTGGCTTGAGGTTCTCGTCGTACAGATGTGCGGGGTAGGATGGTGGAAGACTGGGCTCTGGAGACAGGCATGGTCGTCCTAAATCGGGGTTCTGTCCCCACGTGTGTGCGGATGCGGGGCGAGTCGGTGGTGGACATTTAGTTCGCTAGCCCCGCTCTGTCGCCGCGTGCCATTGACTGGCGAGTCATGGAGGTGGTGGAGATCTACTCCGACCACCGGTACATCCGGTTTGACGTCTCCACCCAGCCCTCGAGCGCGCCAGTCCAACAGGCCCCGAGCGGTCCGCGTTGGGCGCTGAAGCAGCTGGACCGGGAGCTCCTCCTGGAAGCCTCGATCGTGCAGGCCTGGGTGTCATCACCGGATAGGCCTGCCGACGTCAATGATGAGGCAGGGTGGTTCCAGGAGGCCATGTCCGAGATATGTGACGTGGCAATGCCCCGCGTCCGGCCAGGAAGCGCCCGGCGTCAGGTGTATTGGTGGTCGCGTGAGCTGACGTGTCTGCACGAGGCTTGTGTCGCCTCGCGGCACCTGTACGCCAGGCATCGCAGGCTCCACATTCGTCCACCGAATGCGGCAGCCATTGAGGCGGAGCTGTACGAGGGATACAGAGCGGCGAAGACCGCCCTCCGGGAGGCTGTCATGCGGGCCCGGGATCGGGCCCGTGAGGAGATGCTGGAGACTCTCGACAGAGATCCGTGGGGGCGCCCTTAAAAGATGGTGCGGGATAAACTCCGCACCTGGGCCCCCCCGCTGACGCAGGGTCTCCAGCCTCAGCTCGCGGAGGACGTGGTGAGCGCTCTGTTCCCTGCGCGAGGGGAACATCCGCCCCCGCCTATGGCTCCGCCACCTGCGGTGCCGGAAGCGGACCACCAGGACGACGACGACGACATCCCGGAAGGGACCGGGGTAGACCTGAGAGTGGCGGTACGTAGGCTCAAGGCCAGGAATACCGCCCCAGGACCCGATGGCTTGCCTGGAAAAGCCTGGGTCCTGGCCTCGGAGGCTCTCGGGCCCCGACTGGAGGGGCTCCTAAGCGCATGCTTGGAGAGAGGCCAATTCCCGCTTCGTTGGAAGACGGGGAAGCTGGTCCTCATTTGGAAGCCGGGGCGCCCTGCGGACTCTCCGTCCGCATACCGGCCCGTGGTGCTGCTCGACGAGGTGGTCAAGCTCTTTGAAAGAGTAATTGCAAACCGCCTCGCCGAGCACCTTGCGGGGACGGGGCCGGATCTTGCGGAACACCAGTTTGGTTTCCGCAAGAGGCGCTCTACGGTGGACGCCATCATGCGCGTGAGAGCCCTCACGACGGGGGATGCAGTGGCCAGGGGGGGGGGGTGTCTTGGCGGTGTCTCTCGACATCGCCAACGCCTTCAACTCCATGCCCTGGAGCTGCATTAGGGAGGCACTCCGGTATCACCGGGTGCCGACCTATCTCCGTCGTAAAGTCGGGGACTATCTGACGGACAGGGCCGTCATCTACCCCGGTCGCAACGGTGAGTGGAACCGGCGAGAGATGTCGTGCGGTGTCCCACAGGGTTCGGTTCTGGGGCCGCCCCTGTGGAACATCGGTTACGACTGGGTGCTGCGCGCCGACCTCCCTACCGGCGTCAGCGTAGTTTGCTACGCTGACGACACGCTGGTACTGGCACAGGGGGGGTCGTACGAGGCGGCGGCGGAAAATATGACACGCGGGGTTGCGATAGTCGTTGAGAGGATCCGGCAGCTGGGTCTTGAGGTGGCTGTGCACAAGTCCGAGGCCATGCACTTCCATGGTCCTCGGAACAGGCCACCACCGGGATCCTCAGTGATGGTAGGAGGGGTACCCGTCAGCGTCGAGTTGACGTTGAAGTACCTAGGACTCGTCCTCGACGGCCGATGGAACTTCGTTGAGCACTTCCGACGTTTGGCTCCCAAACTGGAACGGACCGGGGCTGCCTTCAGGCGGCTCCTGCCGAACCTTGGGGGGCCAAACGCCTCCTGCCGGAGGCTCTACGCGGGGATTGTGCGGTCCATGGCCCTTTACGGGGCCCCGGTGTGGGCGCGTGGTTCTGCGCGGCTTGCCGTCCACCACCTGAACGCGCCCCAAAGGGTGGTCGCCGTGAGAATGGTTCGCGGCTACCGCACGATCTTCCGCGAGGCGGCGTGCCTCCTTGCCGGATTGCCGCCATGGGATCTGGAGGCGATAGTCCTCGCGCGCCTGCACGAATGGCGCACGGAGGCACTATGCCGGGGGGGAAACCCCGCTGCCGCGGCAAGTTGTCGTGCAGCGGACAGACTTCCGGCGTGATCTCATGGCGACATGGAGAGAGCGACCGTCGCAACCCCGTGCTGGGCACGCCACTATAGCGGCGATAAGTCCCCTCTTTGAGGAGTGGCTTGAGAGACGCCACGGCGTCCTCACCTTCCACCTGACGCAGGTCCTCACCGGACACGGTGTGTTCGGGAGGTTCCTGCATCGAATCGGGCGGGAGGAAACGCCCGGGTGCTCCCACTGCGAGGATCGACCGGAGGACACGGTGGAGCACACCGTGGAGGTGTGCCCTGCTTGGGCGGAGCACCGCCGTGTCCTCGTAGCGGCGATAGGCGGCGGCGACCTCTCGCGTCCGGCCCTGGTCGAAGCCATGGTCCGGAACGAGACGGAATGGGATGCCGTCACCACCTTCTGCGAAGCAGTGATGCTAGCGAAGGAGGTGGCGGAGCGGGAGAAGGAGAGAGCAGCAGCTTTCCTTCCCGGCCGCCGCGGGAGACGCCCCGGGCGTCGGGGGCTACGTCGTGGCCCCCGGCCACCGTAGGCGCGGGCCTGTGGACGGCGAGCAATGGGTAGCTCGCCGTCCGTCCGTCTAACGACGACAGGCCGTGTCGACGGCGCGTTTTGTTCCACGCGCGCCTCAAAGAGCTGTCAGCATCGTGAAGGGGCCCGCAAGGGCCGACGCCTGCCGGGGCTGCGGGCTGTTCGAAAGAGATACCGCGGCTCCGGAACGTAAGGGCACTGAAGGAACACGGATGGTTTTTAGTCAGTAAAAGTCTGACACTCCCTTCCGCTCCACCCAGAGCGAAAGGCGTCATTTGATGATTTTCCATCCGCAAAAAAAAAAGGGTCATGTAATGTTTTTTTTGAATAATATAGATTATTTTAGTTTTTTTATGAATAACGGTGACAAGCGAACAGACAGTCCATAGAAACCTACATCTATCGGATACTAACTTAATTATTATCATAAATACTTGCAGTTGCAAACTTGCTTACCAAGCGTAACAACTGCGCCAAAAATCCCCCGTATGGAACAAATTATGGGAGAGCCAAATGTTCAGCAGTGGATTTGGTAGTAATATGCTTCATTTATCGTTAGTTCGCAAATATTTTTGTATAAAATCCTTAAATTTATATAACGTTTCAAATTTACTATTAAATCAAAATGTAAAACATTGGATTGATTCGGTTTCAAACAAAAATTTGGTTTAACTTATTAATTCAGTTGTTATGTTTTTCATCTTTGATGGCTTGATAGCGTAACTGTTACGGACGGTGAAGCCACCACTCCATCGCCCCCGCATGTTATGTTATCTTATGCCTCGCATACCTCGCGTACCACCACGAACATAACGTGGTGCCCGCGACCAATGAGCATGCAGCGATTCCGCGTGCGAGCACACCTACGATAACGCTGCGCGAATAAAAGAAGTCATTCAATTCTCAAGCGGCAAGGATGAATTTATTAACTGTCCCAACTTTTTTTTCTTTCCTTTGTGTTGAACCGTCAAAATTTACATACAGTCCACCTAGTGAGACTTAGGTGGATTGTATGTAATTTTTTTTTAGTCTCAACTATCGAAGCACTTTAATAAGTAAATCAGTCAATATAGAAAATCACACATAATATAGTCCACTTGCTCTCTTTGCGCTGTCTCTTTCAACTCTTTGGTTCAGCGCCGCCGGATTGAAGGCAAAATATCTTTAAGAAGAGTGAAGATCATTGGTCATCTTGTTCTTTCATCGATTTCGATTTAAACGTGTACATCGCAAAAGATAGCTGTTATTAATACAGTAAAAATTATAGATGGTGCTATATGAAATTTGTCATATGTGAAAGTGAATATTATCTGTATAATATTAACAAAAGATTTAGAAAAAAAGTTAATATTAAAGGAGACGGTCCAAAATTGTATGGAGCGTAGGCCCAGTTTATGTACTAGTATGGAAATAAATTAAAATAAAATATTAAACCACTTTTGATCATTAAAATCCACGAATTTGCCTTAATTTCAGTGCAATTAATATTTTATTCTCACCAATAACAGCAACACTAATGGCGAATTGATGTCGTTTTGATTTGACGTTACCTGTCATCTCTGAAATATACACTCTGGTAGAATCTACTAGTTAGTCTGTGATATACTTATATCACCTATAGCCTATCAGGTACATTTATTATGTAAAATAGCTAAAATGACTCAAAACTAGTAGGAAAGTAGGGCAAAAAAGTTGTATTTTTTTATCAAAACACGAATAAAGTGTATTATAGATTGTGTATGTGCTTTTTTGGTCTTAAAACAACTAACGTTCTTGTCATATTTGAATATTATAAATGCAGTTCAGGAGAAAACAAATGTTAAAAGTACTACCTAATTCCAGACATGAAGATTGTTGAGATAAATCAACGGTGCCTACGCACAAAATTATTTCATTGCATTCATTAGTGTGTACTAATGCACACTTCACCTCAATTTAGTGCCAGATAGCTCAATGCCGAGATTATATGTTAATAGAGGGTAACTCCGTTTCTCTACCCTAAAAAATCCACCCTGAGATACTACTTTATTGCACTAATCTTATAGAATATATTTAACTTATTTTACCTTAGAGTGTCTGTTTTAAGGAGGTAGAGCCACGCGACAGCTTTTGCTGTCGCACGGATGGGCCGGCTCGAACCGGGGTGGTACCAGGACCTCACAGAATACCAGCGTGAAGTAGAGGTTTACCTCTGCGTTTCGCTTGGTGAGTGCAGGTGGCCGGAGGCCCTTTTTACTGGAAATGAGGCATTCCATCTTAGTCCTCACGGGTGACAACGCATCTGCATTTTGATTCGCAAACGAGGAAAGATGTAGATGTCTATAGGCCGCAGCAACTACTTACCATCAGATGGACTGTGTGCTCGTTTGTCACCCTTATCCTATAAAAAAAAAACAAAAAAAAAACAGAATAATCCTGAATACTAATTTCTGTTCAAGTATATGTGTCTATCTGGGCTGCTGAAGTGCTAGGGTACAATCATAGATAATATAATTTATTTGTTATAATATGGTACATTACAGTTGTTACAAAAGAATTGACATCCTAAATATTCTGCCGTTTCCGGCGTACAAATATTTTCATATAACAGGTCCTCAGCGTGTCAGAGTATGCCTTGAGCCTTGACAGACATTTGAAGCTTGGATAATGTCATAACAAAGGTTAACAGTCCTATGAGTTATAGAAAGTGAAACATTAGGTCAGTCATGTTTTGGATACTAAACATAAATAAAACAGCTTAATTTTTAATTTTTTATTTATTTATCCTACTTCAAAATCCTCTCTTACTAAAATGCCATCCAGAATTAAGGCCGGTGCGCTTATAGAATTTTGATACCGAGCCCAACACAAATACCAGACAACGGTCATTATGTGGGCACAGCAACCCACTGTCTGTTGTTCAGAAGAGCAACTGCAATAATAACCTGCAATCATCTCATCCCATCTTGTCCCTTGTCTCGCCAACAGTATATAATATATATAAGCTCTTCCCGAGTGATGCCGAGATGTTAAACGGCCTCTTATTAAAACAGTCTTGTTGGGATGATATTAATTGGGTCACAACTTATCTGTTACCCAGTCTTCGTTGACACCAAATATACAATATACTGATAGTATTGGCATTAGGGCACTGGAGCTCATTTTCAAGATTTGTGCCGACAGATAATTTTTGTAATACGTTCACAAAATATTGTGGACATATTGGTGCATATTCTTCATCCATCTAGAACAAAACAATCTTATTTAATAAACTATCTATGTTGCAGAAGCGCATTTTAAACAGTGCAACATGTTTTAATAGGTAAATTGAAAGATAATTACGTCGGGAATAAAAATAATAAAATAAACGCGATAAAATCCGTAAAAAAACAGTTTTATTCAATAATTACATCTTATTAAGATTTTGCAGGCCTTATGAACTTATGTAGAAATTAATAATTAATTAACAGACTACAGATAGAAGCACGTCATTCAAATGCGTTTAATAGCTTAAGGAAACATCTTTCTTTAGTACATACCTGCTTAATGATTCAAATGTGATTCTACAGAATACAGATATCCGATATCAACGAAATCAAAATCTCACGTAAAACGTAAATCATTAAGTCCGAAAACAAAACTAGAGTCAAACAAGTAGAGAGTAGAAATCTGAACTACACAACCAAGCTCGAAATAAATAAAAATATCATTTGACAGAAATGACATTTGACAAATAACCGTGTCTTTTTTACTTTTTATGATTTGAAGGGCACCATCTTGTAAAACCATCAGAAACTTGGGATTGCATTTTTATTTTTTGCAAGTTATTTATTTTGATTTATTCTCTCACTTTATTTTTAAGAAAATCCCTGAATTTTCTCATTTTTACGGTGTATTGTACATAGACTAGGCCAGAAATGGACCGTCTCCTTTCGCCATTTTTGTTTGTGGAATGATAAAGTGTGAGAAATTCGATCAAAAATGTGATAACTTTTCTGTTTTTATACGTTATTTGTAATGTTATTGTACATCAAACTAATTGTGAAGATAATATTTTATTTAGTATATATGTATCATTACGACAATTCTAAAATGTTTACATATAATAATTTAGCTCGAAATTTTAATCACTCAAATCATGATCTTCACTGAAATTATCATGATCATCGTTTATTGATTATATGTTGTTTAAAATGTATTCTATTCAGTTTTTTTTTGTATTAAATGAATGTTAAATATAAAAGAATGATTCACTATTAACATGTTGATAGCAATTTATAAACGAAATATCTGTTGAGATGTGTCTAGAAATTATTAAAACTTATTTTTATTTATTTATTTAATTATTTATTAAAATGTATATAGGGTAAACATTATATACTTATTTATATTGGGTATATAAGATATTCTTGATATTGGTATCATTTTAAAGGCAATATCACGTTCTATTACAATATAAAATAATAGTATCCAGTAAGTATTATACTTTTCTTTTAAAACTCAAAATATAAAATTAATACCATTTTTTTGATATTCCCATTTTTAAGCTTTATTTTCAGCCTTTATTTTTAATTTGGCTAAGTTTCTTTTAACAATATTAAATTTGGACAGCTTTGAGTCTTTTGAGAATATTTTTTCAATAGTAATTGTTTTTGTTAAGACAGTCTCGCGAGTTCATAAAAAAATAGTGATATTTAATGCGCGGACAGGTTAGGTGAGAATTACTCGTGCTGGGTAGTCGGTTAAGTGGGATATCTCTTCACCGCTGCATTTGAAGACGTTTTCAAGCTACTGGACTGAAAAAGGATACGATATTAACATTAATGGCAAGTACAACACTCACCTTCGATTAATAATGTCCATGTCACACCTATCCCGGTAGTTGTTGGGAGTACTAAGCTCGAAGTTGTTGACGAGTATGTTTACCTGGGACAAATAGTCCGACTAGGTAAGTCCAACTTCAACCGAGAGGTCAATCGACGGATTCAATTCGGTCGGGCAGCTTTCGGGAAATTACGGCACATCTTCTCGTGAGGTATACCTCAAAACCTTGAAAACGAGACTGTACAACCAGTGCGTGTTGCCTGTGATGACCTATGGTACTGAGACGTTGTCCTTTCCGTTAGCCGGATGAGAAAGCTCATGGTTGCTAAGCGATCTATGGAGAGGGCTGTGCTTGTAGTTTCTCTGCGTGATAAACTTAGAAATGAGGATATCCGCAGTAGAACCTGAGTGACTGACATAGCCCAACGGTTTAGTAAGCTGACGTGGCAATGGGCCGACCATATAGCTCAAAGAACCGACAACTGATGGGGAAATAATGTTCTCGAGCGGCGGCCTCGTACCGATAGGCGAAGTGTAGGGTGTCTCTTAACTAGATGGAGTGACGACCTGGTAAGACATGCAGGAAGTATATGGATGCAGGTGGTTTAAGACCTTATTTTATGACATTACTTGGGGAGGCCTATATTCAGCAGCGGACTTGTGAAGGACTGTACAAGGCTGACGGTACTGTTCGAGAATTCTTCGGGTAATGTATGGGGGTAGTAAAGTACGATTCTTTGTCATCTAGGCGAGCGTATGACGGCTGCAGAGAACCACATAAGGATAAGAAGGGGTATCTTCCAGGGCAATTGTTTGAGTCCAATCTGGTTCTAATTCTCTCTGAACTATCTCAGTACCTTACTGGAGGGTTCCGGGAGGGGATTTCAAACATTCGAAAATTTCGATGCCTAAATATATATATATATCTATCTATATATCTATATCTATAAACACTCACGCCTGTCACCCAGAGGGGTAGGCAGAGACTATGGACTTCCATTTGGCACGATCCTGACAGACCTCTCTCGCTTCCTCCACATCCATATACCTACGCAAACACACTCGTCGGTTAAAGGTACACTTGATTTGGCCCATTTTCAACATATCGCCAATTTGGTCGATAAACTTTCGCCTATGGCGACCCTTTCCGACTCTGCCGTTCACCTCTGCAACATAAATTTGCTTTGTCACTCTTTCCTCATTCATTCTTTCCACATGACCAAACCACCGAAGCATTCCTTTCTTAATCCTGGTCACAACATCATCTTGCAAACCACACTCTTCTCTTATTAAACAATTTCTCACTCTGTCATTCAGATTCATCCCTAACATACTCCTTAAGGATCGCATTTCTACAGCATTTATTCTACTCTCGTGCTTCTTCTGCCACACCCAACTTTCACTACCATACATTAAAGTAGGCACTAACACAGCATGGTGAATTGCCATACGTGCCTTTTTGGACACATTCTGACTTTTCACAATAGAGTGTAAAGCCCCATTCACTCTATTTCCTGCATTCACTCGTCGTTCTATATCCTTATCATATCTACCATCCCTGCTAAACACACATCCCAAATACACAAACTCATCTACTTGCTCTACCAACTCCCCTTCTATTCTTATATATTATATATATATATATATATATATGTATATATATATATATATATATATATATATATATATATATATATATATATATATACATATACTTCTTCTCACTTTTGTACCTACAAAAGTGACTCACCTTTTATATATGGATGATCTTAAGTCAATCTCCTCCAGTCACGCCCATCTTGTGATATTGCTAAACATCACTTGTGATTTCTATTAGAATGGAGCTGGGGACGGATAAGTGTGCGGTCCTTCATGTCGAAAGCGGTAGGGTTGCTAAATCTGAGGACATAGACTCATCTATGCCCATCAACATAAGGACTCTAGACGTGACTAAAACATACCGATACCTGGGTATCTCACAGAACATAGGTATCGATGAGTCGGACATGAAGCAGTCAGTTTGCGATGTGTTTAATTCACGCTTGACAAAAGTGCTCAACAGTATTTTGTCGGGCTTTAACAAGAAACACGCATATAACGGTCGGATCGTGCCTGTTCTCATCTATACCTTCGGCATACTCGGGTGGACTCAGACCAAACTGAATGCTTTGGATAGAAAAGTCCGCACTGTTATGTCGTCCCACAAGGTGCATTATCTGAGATCTTCAGCAATAAGGGTGTACTAGGTGCGGAAACATGGCGAGCAAGGCTTTATAAGCGCTCGCACCATGAATAATCGCGAAGTGTGCAGCCTTCGTAATTACTTCCTGACGCAATCGGATGATCAATTCTCCAGGGACATCATTTCGTGTGATAAAGAGTTGACCGTATGGAAGGAGAAGGAGCTCTACGGGAGGTTTTACAAGGCTCTACAAGAGCCATTCGTATACACAGCTGCCTCCCTCCACTGGCTGCGTTTTGGTAACTTCTTCGGGGAAACCGAGGCTTTTGTCTGTGCAATACAGGATCAGATAATAAAAACCAACAACTATCGGATATACATCCTGAGAATGACAACCTCGACATTTGTCGAGCTCATCTCTGGTTGTTCGGCGTTTTACAACTCTGAGTAATTGCATAGGCACTACCTAGTAGACAGGATTCTACACCAGGAGCTCGCTATAAAATACGGTCTAGTGGATCGGCTGCCTTATTATAAGTACTTGCCGGAAGCCGTGCTCAAAAAAGACCGTGCCAGGCTCTACTGGGACCGGACCATCATCACAGACTGGACTATTCTTGCGAATAAGCGTGATATTGTGCTGATGGACCGGGCACAGTCAATAATATTTTTCAGTTAGTAATATATTATCGTCAGTCGATATGTTGACGCTGAGGATTCTGATACTGGCTGAGGCAACATTGGGAGTGCCTTAAAACTGTGCAGATGACCAAGGGGTTCTTTTTGGCGATAAACACGTAAACTTGTGTCTTCTGAGGATTAAACTGGATGCAATTTAGTCACCCCCAATTTGACACTTGGTTCAGTAAAGACTCGACTTCAGACACAAGTTTGTTCTGGTACTAGGCGACGTTTTCCCGAGAAATATTGGTACGGCTGGTGTATAGAGCATCACCAGTGCTGTCATCCGCATAGACCATATGCCAAGGCAAAATCTCAAAAAAATCTTCCTGCATGAACCGGTTAAACGTGAACCGAGCCATTCAACGTTGTGGACGTTAAAATCACCATGGATCACGATCTTTATGGATGGGACCTGTTGTAGCAAGGAATCTGCATCCATTTCGACGTGGTGGATGAGACGGTAAGTTTTGGCATTACCGCTATAGAACTGATAGAGTCATCCGTAGACGCGCGGATGGTTGTCACTTTCTACGCGTAGCTAAAGGATGAACAGGTTCAAACTTTCAAGACTGCTGAGGCGTCGTGAACAGATTTCCTCTCTGACGCATACGCAAACTCCAGCCCGAGGCACAAAGGAGTGTTCTAATTCATACCCTGGGTAGGAGTGATACGAAGTTTCAGCCGGAGATGACACCTGAGTCTTGGTCAGAAAGAGCAAGGTCGGCTTCGCCATCTCAAGATAGTAGTGGACGGCATTTAGGTTCGATTGAAGTTTGCTGATGTTGCAGAAATTCGTAGATAGCGTGGTAGGGTTCGCCTTAGTCTTGTTGCTGAGTTTGCCCCGAGCAGTTATGGTTTTGAGCGGAACTTTACCCCCCCCCCCCCCCAGAATACGCGGGACATCCTGAGCACCCATGCTCAGGATTGGAGTAGCTTGGTCGTGGATGCTCAGCGAGGTATTCTCCAGAGGTGTTGGCACCCTCCTACTCTTTCAATTACGCTACCATGTTGATGGGGTGGGGGGATGGACAGAATCAGAGCTTCCACTTCACGCCGGTATTCTGCCGGCCCATAATTGCAACAGCAAATGCTGCCGCGTGGCTCTACCACCGTTAAACCTTAACTGGTATATATGGGTCAAATCAAACCTGGACTAACCTTTCATCGATCATTAGTCAACATTAGTTCGATATTCACTCACACTGCGCCCGTTATTCCTCAGTCGCACAGAATAATACGACGTAAGTGCACGCGTGTTTAGTCTCGGTGCGAATTTTCGGAACTACGTACACCCCCGGGTCAGATTTGACTCGTACCTTAAGTGTAACTTTTTGTTTCGGAGACGAAGTTTGAAAATAGCGGAAAATGAAGAAGAAGGTAAACTGCGGTAGCTTAATGAGTGTAATAGGGACTCGGACTATGGCGACAACTGCTCCGAACATAGTGATCACGACACAGTGTCTGAAATAAGTGAAATGAAGGATAACTTGGATTATTCATCATGTTTCGATGCTACGAGAATTTTTGCTGAGATGGTTCCAAAAATGATGAGCTTATTCACGATGAACGACTACCACCACCACCACTGCCATCACGATCACGTGGTTCATCCAGAGGTTCCTCGTACGGACGTAATCGGTTTAAATCGGTCAAAGACGCCTACATCTTCTTCGAGAACTCGACGTGGTAAACATTGTTACCCAATTACCTGATTTGGCAGGGGAAGGGCATGGATAATCCTGTTTACTGACGATATTGACATCTGAAGATCAGACGCAGTTAGTGGCGCGAGACAGAAAACGAAAACGTTGTCAGATTTGTCCTTCAAAAAAGTACAATAAAACTAACATTATTTACTCATAACAACATAATTTAAAATTAAAAATGTTGTACAGCCGACTTCAATATAAGTTTTTTAAGAATAAATCAATAACCATTGGTCTGACCGTGATCAAATTCATATAGGACCACACGAGAACTATCAGCTTTCATATAAAAAAGAGTCATCGAAATCGGTTCACCCAGTACAATGTTATGAGGTAATACACATAAAACAAAACATACAGTCGAATTGAGTACCGTCTCCTTTTTAGAAGTCGGCAGCAAATGTGGTAAATATCTACACACTTACCTATTTTAACTATCGTGGTTGTGTCATTAATTTAAAAATATGCACTCTAGAACAATTGGATTTCCTTCATATCATATTATTAAATATTATTGGTAATTTGTAATAATTTAGTTTCTTTTTTAAAGGGTAAGGGTGACAAACGAGCACACAGTCCACCTGATGGTAAGTGGTTGCTGCGGCCCATAGACATCTACATCTATCCTCTATTACAAATCAAAATGTAGATGCGTTGTTAACCGTGAGGACTAAGATGGAATGCCTCATTTCCAGTAAAAAGGGCTTTCGGCCACCTGCACTCACCAAGCGAAACGCAGAGGTAAACCTGGTTTTCTGTGAGGTCTTGGTACCACCCCGGTTCGTGCCGGCCCATCTGTGCGACAGCAAAAGCTGCCGCGTGACTCTACCACTGTTATAATAATAAAATTTAAGTTAATTTAATAAAAATAAAACAAGATGATAATGGCAGTGACAGTTTATTTAGATTTGTGACCAATGATTTCTCTGTATACACGTAAACTTCTATATACGAGGGCAGCACTGAAAATTTCGGGAATCAATGAAGTGACACACCATTACTATTTAAAAATGTATTTATTGCTTTTCGAAATATTCTCCGCAAAATGTGACACATTTTTCCATACGATCAACCAATCATTGAAGCAACCATTCCATTCGGAAGTTTAGGTCTCCAAAATGGCCATTTTGTAGGCGTCCACAGCTTCTTCAGGTGATGAAAATCTCTGTTCACGCAATTTATTCTTTATTTTAGGGAAAGTATAGAAATTATTAGGTTTTAGGTCGGGGCTGTACGGCGGATGGTCTAATAATTCTATGTTTTCTTGCTCTAAAAACTCTTTTGTTCTGTATGCGGTGTGAGAACTCACATTGTCGTGATGGAGGATGATGCGGCGGTTGCAGTTCTCTTTAAGGAGTTCAGAAACGACCTGTGGCAAACAAATGCTAGCATACCATTCTGCATTAACCGTTCTTTGTCCCTTAAGAGGAATAGTGGTAACATGTCCGGTTTTGGAGACAAACATGGCCACCATTTTTTTTGCAACACTCCGTGAACGAACAACTTGTGTTGGCTTTAACTCATTTTCGAACACCCAAGCTCGTGACTGGTTTTTTGTTTCGGGTTTTTACGCGTATATCCAGGATTAATCACCTAATACGATGTTGTATACAGCATTTGAGGATCCTGCGTGGAATCTTTCGAGAGTCCTGACGCACCAAGTAACGCGAACCGCTTTTTGCTCTTCACAGAGCGAATGCGGTGTCCACCGGGGAAACAATTTTTTTACACCTAATTGTTCATGCAAGTTTATTTGTATTTAACTCATGCCAATGTCCAAAGTTGGTTGAATTTCGCGGTATGTCACATGTCGATCTTCCCTAATCAGCTTACGCACAGCGTCAACGTTTTCTTGGGTGACTGCAGTTTTTGTACGACCTTGACGGGGATCATCACTGAGCTTGACACGTCCACGTTGAAATTCAGCAAACCAGCGATAAATTGTGGTTTTGGATGGGTCTTCATCACCAAATACAGAAATCTTTCGGTCAATACACTGTTTTTGTATTAAACCACTTCGAAAGTCATAATAAATCATCGCTCTTGAATTTTCTCGAGTCAATTCCATTTTCTCAACGACTAAACAAGTTTGACAAAACCTTGTGACAAGACCGAGAATCTTTTTTTAAATAAATAAATGGTATTCGATTTTTAAAACCAAGGAGTTTTCAAATAAAAAGATTTAAATATGACAGGAACAGTGGAAATATTCCATTCCCGATACTTTTAGTGCAGCCTATGTATGTCACATTCGTCACAAACAAGTTTGTAAACACCCGACTTTTGACGAATATCCAACTTATCTTTATTATGACAGATATTCCTAAGAGAATTGTTCGTTTTGAACGCCACAGAAATGCCGCTTTGTGGAAGAATATTAGCTACTTTTTCTGATAAGGAGCCTAAGTAGGTCAAACTTCTCACACATCGGCGAACAGTTTGAGGTTGAACCGTGTACAGAGAGTTGCAAACAACATGCTCTTGTTTCTTTTTAATTAAATTGTTAATGAAATTTTATGAAAAACCGTTAGAGACCGCTATTTTATAAATATCATTTAGGTCTTTTAAATCATTTAGGAAAAACTAATGACTATTGTTTACATAGCATATTAATATCTGAAGTAAACTTTTTTGGTTGGGTCAGACTCCAATAGCTCCCGTGTGGAGTTGCCAGAGCTCCCACCGGGCGCGTCCCCAGGTGGCGGATAGGGAAACGCCACTCAGACATGGGTGGTAGCGGGAAACCGTCGCGGACCAAAACTGGCTGGCTGAGGGCTTGTCTGGATAATGGAGGGCCTAATAGTTGCTTCCCGTATCCTCTCCGTTGAGAGGAACAGAGAATGCGACATGCGCGGTGAGGTGCCAGGTGCACTCGGCTTTTGCCGACGCCGGGCAACCCGTAATGGCGGGGTTGTCAGGGACCACACCCTGTAAAAAAGGAAACCGAATGGGCTCAGTGTTCCCTCACCCGGTCTCTGGGCAGGCATGGGAAGAACCCGTAGCGACCCTGCCACCGTACAAACCTCGGAATCCCTCTGGCGTGTCTTGGATCACGTCTCGCGGCGCCTTAGGGTCCGAGGGCTCTTGGCTTAACCGCCTGGAGTCGCGAGGATGATATCCACTTTAAAAAAATCACCCGAAGCTCAAGCGTGGCACGCCGTGAGGAGCCGCATGGCTGATGGGTAAATGTTCAGTCGTTAGCGTTGCCCCCGTCGGGGTACCGGCCGACACCCTTGACGGGTTACGCATAGGCTTATCCGGGCAAAGGAGGCGCTGCCCGGATGGACTATTATTTCCTCCACACTCGTGGGAATAAAAATGAAAAAATCAACTTACTTTAAAACCAAAAAAACAGTAGAGGCTGGATCAGATACTGGGAGCGGTGAAAATCGGTCACGTGGGACGTCTTCCGCTAGGAAGCGTCCAGTGTGCCGGTCTTCAGAAGAGGAAGGCCTGCAGGCCCCCAAGTTGCCGACTTCGGGGAGGGGTCGGCAGGCATTGAGAGGGGCAAGTGCTTCGCAGCCGCCGAGGGATAACCACGGCCGGTTCGTGTGCTCCAATACCTCGGCGGTTAGTGAAGCAGAAAGTGATATGGGGTTCACTACGGAGGACCCTGGCGATGGCGGAGAAAGCTGTGCCTCGCTGGGGAGCTCAAAGGCGGAGCTCAACGCCGCCAAGAGGGAGCAGCGCAAAGCCGTCGCGGCCGACGAAGTGTCGGAAATGGCCCGACGTGCTCGCGAGCGACGAGCTGCTCTTGCGGCGGAAGGGGGAGAGCCATCTGCGGTGGCCTTAAGCCAGCTGGCTTTGAATGGGGTGGACTTAGTCCTGAAGGTTGCCACCAAGTCCGGCAGCCTAAAGGGCACGTTCACCCGTGGCTTAAAGGAGGCTGCAACGGATATTAGGGAGGCGGTTGGCATCCTCCTCAACAGGACGGCCTCTGACGAGGTCGCAAAGTTACAGGAGGAAAACAGCCGCCTCAGAAATGACTAAGAGGACCTCCGGCGGCAAGTCGCTGTGCTGAGCGAAGAGCAGCAGCGACGCACGTCCTCCGATGCCGCGCCTATAGTGGCCCCGACTTGCGCACCGCAACCGGCAAGCCCTCGTACTGACGAAGAGGTTGAGCGTATTGTCCGGATCTGCATGCTCCAGTGCGGGAGCATGGTTAACGCTCGGCTGGAGGCGATTTCACGGCGTCTCCCGGCGGAAATCCTCCGTCCGCCTTTGGCGGCGGACACACGGAGAACTGAGGAGTCGCCGAGACTTGCGCCTCAAAAGAAGAAGCCCGCGGAGGGTAAGAAAAAGCCCGCGGTGGGAGCTACTTTGAGCGAGCAGCCCACAACTGTCGGGTCTAAGGGTGAGACCTGGGCAAAAGTCGTGGGCCGCAAGAAGGCCCGCAAAGCCGCCAAGAAGGCCGCAGCAGCTGCATGCGCCCAAGGTGGAACCGCAAAGACGGCTCCTAAACCTGCGCGGCGAACTGCCAAAGGAGGGTCGCAAGAGACCGGCTGTGCATGTTCCGCGGTCCAATGCTGTAACGCTTACGTTGCATCCCGGAGATGTGGAACGTGGCGTGACGTACCAGTCGGTCATCCCCGAGGCCAAGGCCAAGATCAAATTATCTGATCTTGGCCTTCAGTCCGTCACCCTCAGGCAGGCTGCCACGGGTGCACGGCTGTTCGAGGTGGCTGGTACTGTGAGCGGCAGTGCCGAAAAGGCGGACGCACTGGCCACCAAGATGAGGGAGGTCCTCAACCCTGAGGACGTCCGGGTCTCCAGACCAATGAAAACCGCAGAGGTGCGGATTGCTGGCCTGGACGACTCCGTGACCTCTGAGGAGGTGGTGGCGGCCGTTGCCAGAAGCGGAGAGTGTCCGCCAGACAAGGTGCGGGCTGGCGATATACGCACCGACGCCACTGGACTCGGCGCGATCTGGGTTCGGTGCCCTGTGGCGTCGGCGAAGAAGATCGCTGATAGCGGCAGATTGCTGGTAGGCTGGGTGGCGGCAAGGACCAAACTTCTACAGCCCCGGGCTTTGCAGTGCTTCCGGTGCCTGGAAAAAGGGCATGTCCGGGCGAAGTGCACCGCCGAGGTTGACCGTAGTGACCTCTGTTATCGCTGCGGCCAGCCTGGCTACAAGGCGGCCCTGTGCACCGCTGCGTTCAACTGCAGCCTTTGTTCTGCTGCGGGAAGGCCAGCGGCGCACAGAGTAGGCGGAGGGGCCTGTGGATCGCCTGCCAGCAAGAAAAAGGAAAAGAAGAGGAGCACTAAGCCTGCCGGGTTAACCTCGCTGCCCCCGCAGGCTAGCAGCTCCGCGGTCGACTCCCGGCCCAGGACCGTTGCCGAGGGAATGGAATGTCAGTAACGGCACAATTCCATTTTCTCCAGGGCAACATCAACCACTGTGCCAGAGCTCAGGATCAGGACCGACCCTCGCGGCGAGGTGCTAGAAGAGTGGACGGTGACGACTGTTCTGGTCGTCCTGAATCGGGGTTCGGAATACACGCGCGTGCGGCAGCGGGGTGGGTCGATAGTGGACGTCTCGTTTGCCTGCCCCTCTGTCGCCAGCCGAGTCCGCGACTGGCGTGTCGCCGCAGAGGTGGAGACGCTGTCGGACCATCGATATATCCGGTTCGACGTCTCTGCCCAGACTGCGAGCGGCCGCCATCCAACAACCCCGATTAATGACGGCCCGCGTTGGGCGCTTAAGCGCATCGACAGGGAACTACTCGAGGAAGCAGCATTAGTCCAGTCATGGATCTGGGAGTCGACGAGGGACGGCCCCGTCGACGTCGAAGCGGTGGCGCTATGGTTTCGCGGGGCGACGACGCAGATCTGCAACGCGTCCATGCCCTGTGTCCGCCAACGGTCCGCAAAGCGATAAATACAGGGACAAGGAACAGATTAAATATTTGTAGGGAGTCAAGAAAGTGCGCGCGGGAAAGAGCCACGTGCAAGTACCGCGCGCATCTCCCGAGATTCGGCCTGTATGACCTGAGGGTCGGTGGGGCCATGGGAGGTGGTGGGTCCGCAAAGCGCCAGGTGTACTGGTGGACCGCCGAGATCGCACAATTGCGCATAGCGTGCGTTGCGGCTCGTCGCCGGTACACCCGATACTGGAGGCGGCGTCGACGGGATTCCGCCGAGGAGGACGCGCTGTATGAGGTGTACCGCGCGTCTAAGGAGACTCTGTGGCTGGCCATTGGCGACTCAAAGTCGCGTGCCAGGGAGGAATTGCTGGGGTCCCTAGATCAGGATCCGTGGGGGCGCCCCTACCGTTGGGTACGGGGCAAGTTGCGTCCCTGGGCGCCTTCACTATCACAAACGATGCAACCCCAGTTGCTAGAGGCGGTGATATCGGCTCTCTTCCCTGAGCGAGTGGGACACGTTCCCCCGGCAATGGCTTCGCCCTCAGCCACAGACTCTCCAGAAGAGGAGAGCACCGCAGTCCCCGAGGTAACGCAAGCAGAGACGAGAGCGGCCGTGTCGCGACTCCGGGCTAAGAACACAGCGCCCGGACCCGACGGAGTTCCTGGTCGAGCTCTCGTCCTGGCTCTGAAGGAGCTAGAGCCCCAGCTGAGGGGGCTCTTCACGGCATGTCTCGAGCAGGGCAGTTTCCCGGTGTGTGGAAGGAGGGGAGGCTGTTCCTGCTCAGGAAGGAGGGGCGCCCCGCGGACTCACCGTCTTGGGACCGCTTCTGTGGAACATCAGCTACGACTGGGTGCTGAGAGGTGAACTCCCGTCGGGCGCCGACTTGACGTGTTATGCGGACGACACGCTCGTCACTGTCCGGGGGAGCTCGCACAGGGAAGCAGCGTTGGTTGCCACGGCTGCGGTATCACAAGTGGTGAACCGCATCCGGCACCTGGGCCTAAAGGTGGCCCTAAACAAGTCGGAGGCCATGGTGTTCCATAGCCCTCGACGCGCGCCGCCGCCGGGATCATACATCGTGGTCAGCGGGGCCCGGATAGCTGTCGAGTCCACCATGAAGTATCTGGGATTGGTGCTCGACAGCCGATGGGAATTCGGACCCCACTTCCGGCGGCTGGCGCCCAAGCTGATGGGTGCAGCGGGCGCGCTATCAACATTGCTTCCCAACTTGGGGGGCCCGAGCGCCGCCTGTAGGCAGTTGTACGTGGGAATCGTGCGGTCCATGGCCCTGTATGGGGCCCCTGTGTGGGCGATGGACATGACAGCCAGCACTCTCGCCATTCTGCGCAAACCGCAGAGGGCGATGGCCGTCAGAGTCGTCCGCGGATATCGCACGATTTCCGACGAGGCGGCTTGCGTCCTGGCCGGTACTCCGCCCTGGGACCTAGAGGCGAAAGTACTCGCGTCATTATATCGATGGCGCGAGGAAGAGGAGAGGAGCTCCGTCAGGTCTTGGTGGCGGAATGGCGGCAAAGGCTTCTGCGCCCTACCGCCGGCCTCGCTACCGTCGAGGCGATCCGGCCAGTACTCGACGACTGGCTCGGGAGAAGGCACGGCTCCCTGTCGTTTAGGGTGAAACAGGTGCTGTCGGGGCATGGCTGCTTCGGCAAGTACCTGTGCTGCATAGACAGAGAGCCTGACGCTCGGTGCCACCACTGCGTCCATTGCGGGGAAGACACGGCGCAACACACGCTCGCTGAGTGTGTAGCTTGGGAGGAGCAGTGCTGTGTCCTCAAAAATAAAGTAGGAGGCGATCTGTCGCTGCCGGCCTTAGTGCGGAAGATGGTCAGTAGCACAGAGTCGTGGGACGCGGTGGTGTCCTTCTGCGAGGACGTGATGTCGCAGAAGGAAACTGCGGAACGGGAAAGGGAGATCTCGACTCCTTTCCCCGGCCGCAGAAGGCGCACCGGGCGCAGGAGAAGGGCGGACAACGCCCTTTTCCAGCCCCCGTGAATGGGTCCAGGGGCGAGGGACTTGGGGAAGCCCCCGCCAGCCCTATTCGATGGACCCGAGGCGGGGGCGCGCGTGGGTGTCGGCGCGCGCTCCTGAGGCGATACACGGGGTAGTTAAACACCTCACTACCCCGTGCAGGAGACGAGGCCCGGACAGACCGGGCCAGCACTAGTGTGGGGCTGCGAAAGAATTTGGATTCCCGCGGCCCCACGCGCACGTGAGAGGAGACACCGGGGTGGTTTTAGCCGGTAAGAGTCCGGCACGCCCCTCCGCCTTTACCCAGGCGGAGGTAGTCCATGAGGATTTCCAACCGTAAAAAAAAAGACTCCAATAGCTCAAAGTCATCATCTTGGATAATTAACTTCGTTAACCTTGTGGCCGTTTTCGCTACTGTCTATAATGAAAATAGTATTGCCCTAAATAGTATTGGCTTTAGTAACAATAAGCTCGTTTTTATTTATTTTTTGCATTAGTGATTTAAAAACAGGGAACTCAGGATCGAAATGAGAAGAAGCGGGTACAGCCTGAATTTCATTAGCTACCAAATTTTAATGATGTTATCTTTTTCCCGATCACAACGGCCATCACTGCGTCAACGACCGTCTCCGTGTCAACGGCCATATCCGCATCAACGGTCATCTCCGCATCAACGGCCATTACCACTAACGATTTTTGGGAGACCAAAGGTGTTAAATTATATTTTATGGCTCCAGTACACGTTGGCCGAGCGCGCTCGCCGAGTGCGTTCGTCCAACGTGTACTGGGCCGTTTTGTGTGTATTTGGCGTTTGCGGCCAACGCTCGCCTACAAGCCGTGTAGTGTCGGTTTTCCGTACACAAATCAAAGAAATTTGGCGCAAGCCGCAAACAGCGATAAAACGTTGGCCGAGTGTTCAGTTCATAGTTACGCGTCGAAGTAGACTGTAGTGTCGGCTTAATAAAATTGTTTCAACATGGCGACATGGACTAATGAGGAAATATTTATTTATTTATCGATTTAACAGTTTATGTACACACTATGTGCACTTACATAAATATACATATACAATACATACACACACACACACACACACACACACACACACACACACACACACACACACACACACACACACACACACACACACACAGGCAGGCAGACGTTGTGCTGCCCTTTCCAACGACCCTTCCTATAAAAATCCTTAAATACTTATATATAGGCATGTATATATATATAAATAAATAAATATTATCTTTTATGAAAAAATATGTAATTCAATATAATATATTTTTAATGTTACTTATATGCATACCAACACATTACGATTTAATAATTATGGAGTGAAATATTTAGGTTCATTGATTGATTCTCACAATGAAGCAGTTATATGGAACCCCAAACATGAGCAACATAAAAATAAAACCAGAGTAAGTAACTTGCCTAACTGCATTAAATAATACATGTTAAGTTGCGATTTCAGAGTACCTACCTAATGATAAATATTATTATAAACTATCTCTGCGTTTATGTTGCTCAGGGATAATGTAGCTTAAGGGCTTCTTTTGGGCTCATCTTTTATTTAAAAAAAAACCCCAGCGAATCGGGCACGGGTCAGCTAGTAGATCCTATAAGGGTTTCTGTTTTCCTTTTGAGGGCGGAACCCTAAAAAGGACAAGCTGGGATTACTGTTGTATGTGTAGTTTTTTTTCGTTCACTCTGAGAAGAGTGAAGCGCTGTATAAGTATATGACAGCGGCTGCGATTGCCCTAACGTCCATCATCATCTAGCTACCAACGCAGAATGAAACACGCCAACGCGTGAACGGCACCACAAAAATCTGCCAGGCGCGCTCTCCAAGCGCGCTCGGCCAACGTGTACGAGGGCACTGAAAATTTCGGGAATCAAGGAAGTGACACAACATTTCTATTTAAAAATGTATTTATTGCTTTTCGAAGTATTCTCCGCGAAATTTGACACATTTTTCCATACGATGGAACCAATCATTGAAGCAACCATTTCATTCGGAAGTTGGAGTCTCAAAAATGGCCATTTTGTAGGCGTCCACAGCTCTTTCAGGTGATGAAAATCTCTGTCCACGCAATTTATTCTTTATTTTAGGGAAAATATAGAAATCATTAGGGCTTAGGTCGGGGCTGTACGGCGGATGGTCTAATAATTCTATGTTTTCTTGCTCTAAAAACTCTTTTATTCTGTGTGCGGTGTGAGAACTCGCATTGTCGTGATGGAGGATGATGCGGTGGTTGCAGTTCTCTTTACGGAGTTCAGAAAAGACCTGTGGCAAACAAATGCTAGCATACCATTCTGCATTAACCGTTCTTTGTCCCTTAAGAGGAATAGTCGTATTATGGCCGGTTTTGGAGACAAACGTGGCCACCATTTTTTTGCAACACTCCGTGAACGAACAATTTTTGTTGGCTTTAACTCATTTTCGAACACCCAAGCTCGTGACTGGTTTTTTGTTTCGGGTTTGTACGCATATATCCAGGATTAATCACCTAATACGATGTTGTATACAGCATTTGAGGATCCTGCGTGGAATCTTTCGAGAGTTCTGATGCACCAAGTAACGCGAGCCGCTTTTTGCTCTTCACAGAGCGAATGCGGTATCCATCGGGAAAACAACTTTTTTACACCTAATTGTTCATGCAAGATTATTTTTATTTAACTCACGCCAATGTCTAAAATTGCCTGAATTTTGTGGTATGTCACATGTCGATCTTCCTCAATCAGCTTACGCACAGCATCAACGTTTTCTTGGGTGACTGCAGTTTTTGGACGACCTTGACGGGGATCATCACTGAGCTTGACACGTGCACGTTGAAATTCAGCAAACCAGCGATAAATTGTGGTTTTGGATGGGGCTTCATCACCAAATGCATAAATCATTCGGTTAACACACTGTTTTTGTGTTAAACCACTTCGAAAGTCATAATAAATCATCGCTCTTGAATTTTCTCGAGTCAATTTCATTTTCTCAACGACTAAACCAGTTTGACAAAACCTTATGACAAGACCGAGAATCTTTTTTTAAATAAATAAATGGTATTCGATTTTTAAAACCAAGGAGTTTTCAATTAAAAAGATTTTAATATGACAGGAACAGTGGAAATATTCCATTCCCGATACTTCTAGTGCAGCCTATGTACTGGCCATTAGACCTTTATATAAAACCGCTAACTCATCCGTTGGAAACTGGACATCGGAAAGATTCCTTCCTCGGGTAACGGGGATAAAATTGGTAATATTCTGTATGTATGTCCTTATTATGATTACGAGATGAAGAGGATAAAAGTAGTTGTAACTTACGAGACTGAATTTGATATTTACCTTAAGCAGCCATTGAAGCAAGTTCTTTGGCTTTACCATCAAAAATATCAAATTTAATGTTATGTTGATTATATGAAAGTTCGCAATATAATTACTATAAGGTGGATTTTTAAATTATCTCTATTGGAAACCAATGACGACACTACTCATTAATTCAAATGTTCTAAGCTTTAGAAATACCAATATTGGCCGCTATTTGTGCCGGAACTTATTTGAATATAATTGGGAATAACATGAAGTTGTAATATGTAGCTTCAAAAAGTTAAGTTTGAAAGTTATAGAAGAGTGTATATTCCGAATAATTACGTGATTACGGGTACAATGACATTGAAGCAAATAGCCGTTTTTATCAGTGTCCTTGTAAGCATGTAATTATGCCTGTATTTCCTCTTTGTAAGTTACATGTTATTTCTTTACTGATTATTAATTAAAGCTACTTTACTTTATTGTTTAAAGTTACTTTAAACTAAATGATACTTCTTTATACATAACATTTTTACTGAAGATGAATAATCTACACTATACTCATTCCTAACAATACATATAAATAAAATTCAAATGCAATATTGAAATAACTTTTTCGTTCGTATTAAGCTCAGAGATTTATTTGTATGCTTTAAAGACATAAATAGACATTTTTAAAATAATAGTCTGCCTGCTTGTTTGTTCGGGCTAATCTTCGGTATGGCTGAACCGATTGTAATGAAATTTAACGAACAGATAGCGAGCAATGTCAGGAGGGATCTAGACTATATCTATGTTTTAGGTGGTAGAGCTATGTTGCAGCTATATTAGTAGTATAGTTGTAGCACGTATTAGTAGTATAGTTGTGGCTCGACCGGGGAAGGACCCCGCCTTAACAGAATACCAGCATAAAATAGCAATTTAAAGCTGCTGTGTTTCGTATGATGGGTGTAGAGTATCGGAGACCATTTTTATTTTAACGGTAACAACGCATCTGCATTTTGATTCGTAATCAAGGATAGATCTAGATTTCTATGGGCCACAGCAACCACTTACCATCAGGTGAACTGTGCGTCCGTTTGTCACCCACCTATACGCTATAAAAAAGACTATATCTAAAAAACTTAAATATTAATTTTGGAAAACAAAAAAGATAAATGGTTCTTGATTAAAAATAAATCTAAATAATGCCACATTAAAAGATTCCATCCAGGGGAAGCCAGGGCGAGTCACTAGTTGAAAATAATGTAGCACTTTTATAACACGTCAATATAAAATAATTCTCTGATCTGATATACTGAAAATACCCCATATCATTATTTACACATTTAAATATATAATTATAAATTGCGTATAACATAATATTTGTAAAAATTTGTTCTTACATGACTAATAATAAACATCATAAGAGGGTGATTCTTTGTACGCAGACGTCACACATATACGACTACGCCGTACTTCCATCATCGCGCTATGAAAGTTTTCATACACTGGAGCATGAATACAATATCAAAGGTATACTAGTAAATAAAACTTATCCTCCCAAGCTTATATCGACTAATCAGTCTTCGGAGCTTTTAATTGTCGGTGTCATCTGACAAAATGATTTATAGTATAAATGACATTTAAATATTTAAATAAATTACCATAATACCACTAATACCCACTTATCCATAAAGACACAAATAAACGGCCCCAGTCCTCGGCGGCGCCACTATTCCTGGCTATGGTGGCGACCATGGTAACGGCGGGGCAGGGGATGCTAAGAATCTTCGGGGGGGGGTTCGGTTGCCACCTAAGACTACTCGACCTGGCAACATACAACACACGCACCCTGACTACTGACGAGAGACTGAGCCCTCGAGCTGGAGAAAGAGATAGATAAGTTGCGCTGGGATATTATAAGATTATCTGAGGTCCGAAGAATGGGGCGCTAATACATGTAATAAGCGACTAACGATCTACATGTATTATCCAAAGTTGTAAATGAAAATTCTTTACGGATGGTATAATATCACGGTTTCGTAGATTCTACAGTGAGCTAAAGTGTAATTTTTTGGGGCAATTTTACAAGGCGCGAAGGTATATTTTAAGCGCAAAGTTTTGTGCGCTATTGCAAATATACCGTATTGTTACCGCATTTATGTGTAAACCACAATTTAAAAAAATAAAATTATTGACATTTCCCGCAATGTTTTTTTATGAAGTTGTGACATTTTTGTAAAAACTAATCCTCAAATATTAAATAATTGCTTAATAACAAACAATCGGCGTAGAAACAAAATTCATACAATTTCATCAGCCTTACTTATAAAAAGCTTTCGGTATATTATATAAAATTACAATAAAGTTCCATCTATATTTCATGAAATGGAAAATATTCATTAATTTAAAATATAATTTAAAATATAATTTAAAACATTTCTAATTGAGAAATGCTACTACTCGATTATTGAACATTTAAGCGACGACGCATCAGTAGGCATATTATAATGGCATTGCTTATATAATTTTTTGACATCCCATTAGATCATATATTGTTAATATACTATTCGTATTAATAACTACATCATTGTTGCGCAGTATAATATAATTACAATTTGAAAACTGTAATGAAATAATTTAATTGTAGAAGTGTAGTAGATTTAATTGTAACAAAATATAATATTTGTATACTCAGGAACGCGTGGAGGTATCAAGCTGAAATTCATATCATATTCTCAAGTCTTTTGTTCCTTAGAGCTATGAAAAAATCAAACTTCGAAGCTAACGCAATCAAAAGATACAGCCGTTTATGCCGCAAATTTTCGAAATTCGCAAGGGAATCAAAACCTACAGGGTACTTCCCGTGAACTAGAATCTTAAAATTTGGTACGAAGCAACGTTTTATAGCACAGATAAAGTAAAAATTGCGAATATCATAAATTTTCAGTTACGTCATATAATAAAAATATTTTTAATAATTTTAAACTTATATACCTACGGATTTGTTCGGACCCCTCGGTGCGCGAGTCCGACTCGCACTTGGCCGGTTTTTTAAGTCATTTATCATTAAGGGTGCTGATGTTTCTATCAGTCCTAAAGAGGACTTAGCTATATGTATAATAAATTTATATAAAATTGTGTCTTTGAAAATGGTATCCCACGATGGTATGGGCAGGAAAACGTCTGTCGGGCCAGCTAGTAATTAAACAGATTTGTATTTGAATTTGAAGGATATAAATCAATAACAAACGTGTATCTAATGGTTAGTAAATATAGTTATTTCGATTCAGTTAGATTGTTTGTATTGTGTTTAAAAAAACTAAAAAATGTTTATGGTTAGTATTTTGAAATGGTTTATCTTATAACATTTATGTATCAGCTAGTTTCATATTGTTCTACTGCCTCTGTCAAACTTAGGCTCAGAATATTCGAATAGAGAAACCGTCGGTTGTCACTAGCCAAAACTTTGCTTAGTTAGGTTAGATAGTTAGGTTAGATATTAGTTAGAATTGGAGAAGTTCGTATATTTCTTACACACCCGTTCTCTTTTTGTATTTATTTTCATCTTACATTTAGTGGCGCAGATGGTAATAAGCGTTAGAGAAGTGAACGAAATATTTTTTTTTATTTAGCCACGTATTTTTAGTCTTTATTCTTATGTGACGTGTAATGTGACAGGTGCGTGGCAATGTTAGTCTCTTCGAATAAATTATCCAAATTCAAAGAGATTCACGAACATAAGAAATTATTTATAGCTTCGTAACATACTGTTAAATAAATGAGATTTTACGTAAATATAATTTAGTAATGACATTGATTTATAGACTTTGAAATGTCAAATAAACAAATATATCAAAACATATTTCTTACAAATTTTGAAGAAAAAAAACCAATTAACTAAAAAGCTAAAAAATAAATGTTTTATTTAATTTGTTGGCAAATTACATACTAGAAACATGAATTATTTAAGAAATAGTTATTTATACTGAAACGCTCATCGCTAAATAATTTGTAATTCGTTATTTATCATTATCAATATTTAAGCTTTTACAAAAAATACTGGCCACTCTTAATTTCAATTAAAACGCTTTTACGTAGGAGATCAACGCTGTAACCTCACACTAAAACTTGTATCTAGCAGGAAGATTTCTCTTCTGGTTTTCACGTTTTTCTTGCGTTTTTCTGGCATCCGAAGTTTTTTTTATAATTTTTTGTTGATTTTGAGGAAGGTGCTGCTGCCCATGTCCTGTTTCAGTTTTCCGCTATTGTCTCTTACGACACCCACGGGACGCTATGAGGCAGTAAATATTCTTACACCGCTATCAATAGGTTTTATATATTATTATATAGATATTAAACAAAAAATCTATTTCGATCACTCGCTGTTATACTTTAAACTGATAAGGCTCTCTCTATATTTCTACTGAATAGCCAATTGCCAGGTATCTAAGTCACGACTGAATTTATATTCATTCCTTGACGTACTCCCAATTTCAGATGATAAGGCAAATTTTTCTTTTATCCTCCATATGTGTGTCACAAGTTTTATTAAAAATATTATTACGTATAAGCAATCCAGAATATAAAAAACTTTTATTTATTTCTAAAATTATTTTCTTTTAATATTTATATAACGTTTTTAAGCAAAACTGGCGATATAATCAATTATTATTATTTTTTTTTTGAAAAATTATAAGTAACTCTTTCGAACATTTTAACTATGCACCTACTAGTTTTGATTTTTCGAAATAGAATAATAAAAAAAAAATATAAATGGTAAAATACGCCAGTAATTAATAGTACGTTATGATTATTTATTAACAGTTAATCAAAGCGTATTTCTTCTTCATCAGCTTGTAAAAGTTTATGACTCTACAACGGCTGCTCCAGTACTGCGTACAGTACTTTAAAGCTGTTTCGAGTCACTAGTTTGGGTATTTTACATCTGACATAAAAATATGTTTATAACGTCATCAATTGAAAGTCATAACAGACGCTTTTTCTGGTACAAACGAGACAAAATAGAAAAATAGGGCTCTTTATCTTCATTAACAAAATAAATGAAAATTGTTAAAGATTAATTATATTGATGGTAAAAGAAAAACTGCAATCTATTAAGTTAAAACATGAGATCTGTGATAATTGTGCAGGAGTGCTCCCGGGCCTGAGCTGACGAAACAACGTCTCGTGATGCAAACACCAGCGCTCTTAAAAATAAGTATAATTCCGTATCCAGGTCCTTCAAAAGTGTCATTGCTATCGCAAAGTCAGAGCACTTCAGCAGAATTGGCGAGAAACTAGTTCGACTTCCTTCGAGAACACGTGCTGTTGCCATCTCTTCCATCTCTGCACAGGGAGGGCCACTCACTGCGCAATAACGCAAAGGAGAAAGCTGATCTGCTATGCTCTTTCTTTACGTCCAACTCGACTCTAGATGACGGGGTAAACACACCGCCGACCATACAGTGATGACGACGCGGTGTGAGTGCTCCATGCCGAGTGTACGGTTCACACAGCGCTCGGTTCGTAAAACACTCATCTCCCTTGACAACCACAAGTTGAGTGGGCCTAAGGGAATCCCCAAAATTGTGCTGAGGTCATGTTCTCAGGAGTTGTCACCAGTGCTGTCTTTTCCGGTACTCCTACTCCCTAGCCGTAGTCCCGAAATCATGGAAGATGAAAAAGGAAGATTTTGTCCAACTATCCCCAAAAAATGTGACCGCTCAGAACTGACCTACTAGAATATACAGATCCGTCCAATAGGCCTATCGCTTTAACCTCCTTGTTCACTAAAATAATGGAAAGAATTATTAACTGCCAGCCTTAATGAGGTACCATGAGGATCACCAGCTGATTAGTGACCGCCATTACAGTTTCCAACGGGGTTGCTCAGCTGAGGATCTTTTGGGTTAATTAAGTCATAGATGGGTGGAGGCAGTAGGTAGGCAGAAGGCGAAATAACCTCTAAAAAGGTTGGCAGAGAGGAAATGACACACCGCTTGCAACTTAAAAATAATGAAATACTGTTTCCATTTCTGGTCTGGGGCTTCCCAGTGCCAGCTCCTTGCATTTGATCGCATCCAGTGCAGAGCAGGTCAAATCTTTGGCGACCAAGCTCTTTCTGATGTGCTTGACTCACTGGGACTGCGAAGAGTTGTTGCATCTCTTTGCGTATTTTATCGCATCTACTACGGGGAGAGTTTTGAAGAATTTTTCGGACCAATTCCTGCCACTCAACTTTACCATCGCACATCGTGACAAAAATCGCGATACCATCTATACCATCTGAATGATTGCTGGTACACCACTGTGCGATTTACAAGAAGTTTTCTTCCTCGCACAACTTCCTTGTGGAATCGACTACCACCAGCGATTTTCCTGGACCGAACCGACTAAGGCGCCTTTAAGAAAAGAGTCTACTCTTTTTTTAAAAACTGATACATTTTCAACGCATTTTCAATTCCCCTGCTGGTATAGTTGTTACTTACCATCAGGTGAGCCGCATGCTCTTTTGCCTTCTCTCATATAAAAAAAAATTAGGGTTTCGATGGGATATTAATTAATTGTTCTGTTAATCCTTAAAAAATGAATTAGCAGCCATAATGTTATGTCCAAGTTTCAAATATCGTGGCACAAACTAAGCTTTACCACGAAAAGTTATCGTATATTTTATAAAAATATGGTTTAAAAGCCTAACTTTAAGTAATGCTTATAACGTTTTGTTTTGCAGCAATAATGTTACAAAAAGTAACTGTCCTTATGATGATTAGTTGCCATTGCAGCTCACTGATACTCGCACACCAACTTTAAATAGATAAAAGGAGACAGGAGTCAGTTACCATACTCGCTCTCCATATCTTACAAACCGTAATACATAATATATGCATGGTAGAGTAAGTAGATGTAGTTTTACTTTGAGGCAGAATGTAATCGTTTGTAACTCTAGAGAATCTCTAGAGAGTCTTTTTATTTTATAGGATAGGGTGACAAACGAGCACACAGCCCACCTGATGGAAAATGGTTGCTGTGACCAATAGACATCTACATTTATTCTCGATTACGTATCAAAATGCAGATGCGTTGTCACCCGTGAGGACTAAGATGGAATGCCTCGTTTCCAGTAAAAAGGGTCTCCGGTTCTCTAAACTCACCATAAGAAACATAGCATTAAACTGCAATTTTACGCTGGTATTCTGTGAGAGCATGGTCCTTCCCCGGTTGATCCGACCCGTTTGTGCTACAACTATACTACTAATATAGCTGCAGCATAGCTCTACCAAGTAAAAAAAAGTCTATTAAGAAACATCTGTTGTTTCAATTACAATATCTGCAATCATTTTCTGATGCAAGAATATCTTCGACAAAAGTATTTCTCGCAAACAAATATTAGTAAACTGTTCTATTTAGCTTTGTATCAAATATCTCCTGTCAGTAACACAGTTATCGACATCAATATCTAACCGATCACATTATTTTTTGAATAGTATGTCCACATAACGTAACATATTATCAACTAAGATTAGATAATTGTTTGCTGTAAGCTCGGACGTGAGAAACAATTTCCTTTTATTTAGAGTTGCGCACAATATCTGTATTTACTTTAAAATAAAGATCATTTATTTGCAAGAATAAGGTACAGATAGATCTTAAGAAATTAATTAAATAACTACTTATGATTTTCGTGTACCCAAATTATATATTTTTATCCGTTTTCAAAACATGCATACAATATATGTACATATACAGGACATACATTACATTAATTAAGATTGATTTAGTAACCATTATCACATTAACCCCTTTTACAGAAATACAAATGACAGACAGTGTTATTATAAATAACAGAGCTTAAAGTTTATAAACTTTAAAGGCATCTATCAATTAGTAATTTCGTTAAGTAACGCTTGAATACTAAAACGGTAGTGTTGTAATAGAACTCTTATTAAACAATTTGGGGCACATGATATAACTATTGTTAAAAGTAACTGTGAGATTCATCTAGGGACGGTGTAACTTTTAAGAATTAATAGATCGCAAATGATAGTATCTATCCAATTGCAGAGAGGTGTAAGACAGGGTGACGTTATATCCTCGAAACTCTTCACCGCTGTATTGGAAGACGTTTTCAAGCTTCTGGACTGGAAAGGATACGGTATTAACATCAATGGCGAGTACATCACTCACCTTCGATTTGCCGAGGATATAGTCCTTACGGCAGAATTGCTGGAGGACCTAAGCACTATGCTCAATGACATCAATAGTGATTCCCAACGGATAGGTCTTAAGATGTACATGGACAAACAAAGATCATGTTTAATGTCCTGTCACACATATGCCGGTAGTTGTTGGGATCACTAAGCTCGAAATTGTTGACGAGTATGTTTACCTGGGACAAATAGTCCGAATAGGTAAGTTCAACTTCGACCGAGAGGTCAATCGACGGATTCAACTCGGTTGGGCAGAGTTCGGGAAATTGCGGCACATCTTCTCGTCAGGTGTTTTTCTCAAAACTTGAAAACGAGACAGTACAACCAGTGCGTGTTGCCAGTGATGACCTATGGAACTGACACGTGGTTCTTCACTGCTGGCCAGATGAGGAAGCTCAAGGTCGCTCAGCGAGCTATGGAGAGGGCTATGCTCGAAGTTTCTCTGCATGATGAACTTAGAAATGGGGATATCCGCAGTAGATTCAGAGTGACCAACATAGCCCAACGGATATAGCTCGAAGAACCGATAACTGATGAGGAAAAAAGGTGCTCGAGTGGCGGCCTCGTACCGGCGAACGAACTGTAGGGTGTCCTCTCACGAGATAGAGTAACGACCTGGTAAGTTATGCAGGAAGTCGTTGAATGCACGTGGCTCAGGACCGTGCTTTGTTGCATTATTGGGGGAGGCCTATGTTCAGCACTGGACTTGTGAAGGGCTGTAATGATGATGATGATGATGAAATGACAGTAGCACGGCGCTTGCATAAAAAGTCTCATAAGTTAAGAAAAAAAACAAGTTTCTAAGATATTTATGCATGGTAGCGTAAGTATTTTATATTTTCAAAAAAATAAAGAGTGACATGACTATTTGATTCAGCCCAAATATAGCCCCTACATTCGACCATTTTTTCGCATTACTAATGCTTGGTTTATTTCTTCTCAACAGCCACATAAAATATACTATTTTTTATAGGATAGGGTGGCAAACGTGCACACAGTCCACCTGATGGTAAGTGGTTGCTGTGACCCCTAGACATCTACATTTATCTTCAATAATGCAGATGCGTTGTCACCCGTGAGGACTAAGATGGAATAAGAGGTATTCTAGTAAAATGGGTCTTCGGTCCTCTACACTTACCATACGAAACACTTTAGTGTCAAGCTGCCATTTTACGCTGGTATTCTATGAGAGCGTGGTCTTTCCCCGGTCGAGCCGACCCATTCGTGCTGCAACTATAATACAAATATAGCTGCAGCATGAGCGTGGTCTTTCCCCGGTCGAGCCGACCCATTCGTGCCACAACTAAAATACTAAAATAGCTGCAGTATAGCTCTATCACGTATAATACCGCAGAATGGTAGATATTTAGTCGTGGTATGTAGTAGTTGCGGCTTTTATAGATAAATGGCAGCGAATACACCTCAAAGGTTATTATTATTTTTTTTATAGAATAGGGGCCAAACAAGCATGCGGCTCACCTGATGGTAAGTGACTACCGCCGCCCATGAACAACCGCAACACCAGGGGAATTGCAGATGCGTTGCCGACCTTTTAGAAAGGTGTAAGCTCTTTTCTTGAAGGTTCCTAAGTCGTATCGGTCCGGAAAATCGCTGGTGGTAATTGATTCGACAAGGAAGTCGTGCGAGGGAGAAAACTTCTTCTAAATCGCACAGTAGTGGACCGCCAATCATCCAGATGGTATGGATGGTAACGCGAGTTTTGTCGCGATGTGCGATGGTGAAATTCAGCGGCTGGAATTAGTCCGAACAATTCCTCAGAGCACTCCCTGTGATAAATGCGATAAAATACGCAAAGAGATGCAACATCTCTACGCAGTGCCAGTGTATCGAGCCGATCAGAAAGAACTCGGTCGTCGACGATTCGAACCGCTCTGCGCTGGATGCGGTCAAGTGGAAGGAGCTGGCACTGGGGTGACCCGGCCCAGAGATGAGAACAGTATTCCATGTGGGGCCGAACTTGCGCTTTGTAAAGTTGCAAGCGATGTGCCGGCATGAAATACTGTCTCGCTCTGCTGAGCACGCCAAACTTTTTAGAGGCCAATTTGGCCTTCCCTTCCAAGTGACCACGAAACTGCACACTATTCTATATGTCGACGCCAAGGATTCCGATACTGGCTGAGGCAGTAAGGGGAGTGCCTTGAAACTGAGGAGATACGACAAAGGGGTTCTTTTTAGCGGTAAACGCGCAAACTTGTGTCTTCTGGGGATTGGACTGGACTAGATTTAGTCGGCCCCAATCCGAGACTTTGTTAAGCAAAGACTCGACTTCAGACACAAGTTTGTCCCGGTACTCGGCGACGTTTTCCCGAGAAATATTGGCACGGCCGGTATATAAGGCATCACCAGTGCTGTCGTCCGCATAGCAATGAATGCTACCAGTTAGCAACATATCATTGATATGCAGGAGAAACAGCGTTGGTGATAGCGCGCAGCCTTGTGGAACACCAGCGTTGATAGGCTTGAGATCAGAGCATGCACCGTCTACTACGACCTTGGTGCTCCGATCAGCAAGGAAACTAGTGATCCATTTGCACAATTTCTCGGGAAGCCCATAGGAAGGAAGTTTCGAAAGAAGCGCTTTGTGCCAGACCCGATCAAAGGCCTTCGCTACGTCCAAACTAACGGCTAATGCCTCCCCCTTGGACTCTACTGCCTCCGCCCATCTATGAGTTAAGTAGACTAGAAGATCACCAGCTGATCGACCCCGACGAAAAACCGTACTGGCGGTCACTAATCAGCTGGTGATCCTCAAGGTACCTCATGAGCTGGCAGTTTATAATGGCTTCCATTATTTTAGAGAACAAGGAGATGTATTATAAGACAAAACTGTTCAGCTTTCCCCGAATTTTATTTGAGTTTACTGTCCAAGAACAAAAGTTACCTAACGCGATATTCCAAGAAATTTAACTAAGTCAGTTTCAGACACCCATTTGACCCCTTTAAATGACATATTTAATTTCAGTGGTTTTTTGCGGTAATTAAATAATTGTATATATTTTCTTTTATTAACATAAATTTTTAATTGTTTTGCTTTTAGCCGTGTTTTTTTCTTTTTTTTTTATTCATATATAAAGGGCTTTGTCGCTGATGCGACTATGCCGCCCTGGTAGTTACAAAAAAATCTTAAATATAATTACTAACAAATAAACTTATGTTTACTAGTTACTTAATCTCTTATTAACTAACAAATACAGTTTTTTGGCATCATCTGATAACGGGTCCTATAAAATACTATTACTAATACCAATTAAGGACAAATGTAAATTACAGTTTGCTCTTTCTCTTGAGTTCTGGGTACATTCTATCAAAATGTGATAAACATCATCGATAATATTACAAATTGAACAATTTGGTGAGGTAATTTTTCGCATCAAGTATAAAAATTTATTGCATGGAATGTGTCCAGATCTGAGTCCTTAATTCTGTTACAGTGTCGCGTCTACACAATAGTCTGTTATCTATCCAGGTTGATTGCATTGGGTGTGGCTGGATCGTACGGTACCATATACCCTTTTCTTTTGATCTTTCGTCAAAATATTCTTTCCAGAGTTTTTTTCTTGATCGTATAGTTGATTCATGTACATTTGATCGATACACTCGTAAATTCATACATATTTAAAGATTCATTAGGTTGTTAATTAAATTGATACCGACACCCTAAACTTAACCAATAAATAACATTGAACGGGTTATCCCTGTTATACTCATATTAAAACCAAATGTTAAAGTTAAAATCGATCATGACTTTAAAGTTAGATCCAGATGTTGACATTAAATATTGTTTGTGTGTATTTACTTATTTGGTATTATGAGCTATGACTGTATTCAAAACAGCGAATGGTATCCGAGTCGAGTTTCTTAAGCGCGATATGTAGAAAAATTAACTCCGCAAGATTATTCAACTTTAAGTTTTGTAAAGTGCGCACTGCACTTATAAATTTGTCAGTAAATGAATCAAAGTTATTTGCTGTGGCCGATTACAATGGCTTAAACTCGAACATCTGATTTATATACGTGGAAGCTAGCATACGCTTATCTTCGTATTTATCAATGAGTTATTGCAATAAAGTTATATAATTTTAAGCACATGGAGTTATACCTGAGTACACTTACAGAGCCTAGCCTGTTAGTTTACCTAGCAGATAGTATTACTTTTCAGCAACAGTGAGTGATGGACTGTTGATTTAAAGCTGACATAAAATAACGGCCAGGAGCGAATATCACCCGAAAACGTCATAAGTTCGATAAACTGAAGTGTATGCCTAGCCATATATGGTACACTAGTATTTTGTTAAGTACCAGACTGCGAATATTTATATCTATACAAATGAATAAAATTGAAGTGTCTGTTTGTAATGACAAAATTACAGCTTTTTACTAAATACATATGAAAGTATATACGATACTTATTACAAAAATACAATTTTTAAAGTTTTTGTCTGTCTGTCTGTCTGTCCGTCTGTCTGTCTGTTTGTTCCGGCTAATCTTCGAAACGGCTGGACCGATTTTGACGAGATTTTCACTGGCAGATAGCTGATGTCACAAGGAGTAACTTAGGCTACTTTTATTTTAGAAAAAGAATTGGCATTCCGCGAATAGATTGCGAGCATCTACCTTTCCATCCGATTAGAATGTTGTTAACTTAGTGTGTTCTACAACCATCGACTGCATCACCACTTCACACCTGCTGGGATAGTAGCCAAGTGCTGGATTAGAAAAACCGTGTGGTGGCGGTGTTTGAATATTTACTACCCTATATTGTCCCGTGGGTCGCATAAGAGGCGACAGAGGGAAAAAATCCAAGATACGGGCTGCTGCCCGTACATCATCCTAATAACTTCTAAAAATCCCTTCTATGAGTCAATCTATGGAAGTCATGTTCATCAATAGACTTTTGATAGGCTGTAACGGTGTAACGGTAACTGGCTTAGAATAGTTAAGAAACAGAGTAGTTAGTAGTTTTTTAGCAGTATAAGGATGACAAACGAGCACAGAGTCTACCTGATGGTAAGATACTGTGGCCCGTAGACATTTCATTTATCCCCGTTTAAGAAAATTAATAGAAACAGGCATTACTTTGCGGAAGTACATTATATTAAAGTTGGTAAAACATTATTTCGCGTACATCCGCTCGATAAAATAAAATAATGTGTTTTACCTAATATGAAGAGCATCTCTTGCCCTCCCTCAATTGCGTGCACTATCACCGTCATCACTAATCCCGGCAGTATTGGCAACAGTGTTGGGAGTAGTGGTGCTGGTATTAGTGGTGACGGTGATAGTGCACGCAATTGAGGGAGGGCGGGAGGTGCTCTTCATACTAGGTAAGACACATCATTTTAT
>JAVANC010000025.1:10150185-10186890 GCA_033319125.1 Parnassius glacialis
CACTGTTACATATACTAAACTCACTTCACCAACAAATTTTAATTTCCCCATACTGGCGACATAAAGATATACCATGTCTTTTAAAAAGCTATATAAAGTTTCTAAACATTCAATCTCCAATCTTTCAAAATAGCAACAACTTACTCTTCTCCACTCCCTACGAAGCACTAGTTTTCAATCCAAACGTCATCCTTGACTTTGGACTTGACAAGAAAACCATTGATCCTAACAGCAAATTAAAGAAAATCATCTCAGAAAATTGGCAAGACTGGATCATTATGTACACAGATGCTTCAAAAACTTCTAACAAAGATTGTGTAGGTTCTGCAGTTTGGATCCCTAAATATAGAATAATATTAAATTTTAAGTGCCCTCCTGAATCATCAGTTTTCACAGGTGAATCTATTGCCATCTTAGAGGCAATTCGATATGCCGATTCTCACAACCTGGAAAAATACCTTAATTCTCTCTGACTCTCTTAGCTGTCTCCAAACCATTATCTCCAGCTCCTTCCACTCTAAATCAAATATTTTCCCTATCCTCTTTATTAAAAAAGCATTATATAATTGTCACCAAAAAGGCCTAAAAGTTGTTTTGGCTTGGATTCCAGGCCATTCTGGGATACGTGGTAATGAGTGTGCTGATTTTTTGGCTAAGAAAGCAACACGAACAGGTATCCTCTCTCAGTATCAAATTTTCCCCCATGACTTGCTTCCACTAGCAGGATCTGACTTCATGGCATCTTGGCAAGGTCTCTGGGATCAAACTAAAACCATAAAATGTAAACACTATGCTCGGGTTCAAGACACAATCCCATACAAACCTTGGTTTTTCCATTATCGTGAAGCTAACAAATTTACTACATCAACCATTTGCCGTCTTCGCTTTGGTCATTCTTGCACACCGCCTTTCTTACACCTAGCCAAATTAAGGATAAGGGATAATTCTTTATGTGAATGTGGTCTTGATGAAGGTACAACCGATCACATATTTTTTGAATGTCCTCGACTCAAGTTCTCCTTGTATGATATCCTTCCTCACAACATCCCTCGTCCTACTAATGCTACCTGTCTGTTGTCTCTCGTGTTCTCCCCATTTGTTCATATTTTATGTGATTTTATTTATACTAATAGTATTAAGTTGTAACATAAAATTAATCATTGTTGGTGGTAGAATTATAAATGTTTGTGTTGTCTTTTGTTGTAGATTAGAAGCCAATCACAAAAATAAAATTTAAAAAATAAATTATAAAAAAAAAGATTTTATTCACCTTGTTGTCACTCCCATGACTGACTTGACATTGGCAGAATTCTTTTAAGAGAAGCCAAAAAGTAAAGAAGAAGAAGAAGAAATCTGACTCACATTCAGATTTAATAATGGGTCAAACCAACATGTTCTAATTTGACAATAAAACCTATAAAGTTTTAAAGTTATATTATGAAAATAACAATAAATTTTGTTTCATCCAAATTGGTGCAGAAATACGAATGTTATAACGTTTAGAAGTTTCGCAATATTTTTTAATTTTTACCCGCTCGTTCTCTGTGACGTGACATCACAATCGGAGAGAGCGACCGTGCAGTAGGAACTTGCTAAGTTCAGTACTAACCTCGCGCTCGGAATTATACGGTCGTTTACCTACATATTATATCGAATGTCAGAGTTAAAGTCCGGTTGACGGTATTAGATGTCATAATACTTATAATAAACCCAACGACTATATAATAATTTTGAACTAATAATTTATGAATAATCTAATCTAATCCAATGTAATCAATATAATTTGTGATGAATAATTTAATCTTATAATGTAATCTATTATTATGAATAATTTATTCAATGAACTATTAATAATATTTGACATTTGTTTGCCCATGAGGATTCAACTCGGCTGGGCAGCGTACGGGAAACTACGACACATCTTCTCGTAAGACATACCTCAAAACCTGAAACGAAATTGTACAACAAGTGCGTGTTGCCAGTGATGACTTACGGATCTGAGACGTGGTCCTTCACTGCTAGCCGTATGAGAAAGCTCAAGGTCACTCAGTGAGTTACGGAGAGGGCTATGCTCGGGGTTTCTCTGCGTGATAAACTTAGAAATAAGGGTATCCGCAGTAGAACCAGAATAACCGACATATCCCAACGGATTAGTAAGCTGAAGTGGCAGTGGGCCAGCAATATAGCTCGAAGAACTGACAACCGATGGGAAAGAAAGGTTCTCAAGTGGCAGTCCCGTACCGATAGGCGAAGTATAGGGCGACCCCCTACTAGATGGAGTGACGACCTGGTAAGACATGCAGGAAGTTTATGGATGCAGGTGGCTCAGGACCGTAATTTGTGGCATTCCTTGGGGGAGGCCTATGTTCAGCAGTGCAATTATGAAGGGCTGTAATGATGATGATGATGATGCCCATGAGACTGATCACAGACTGAGCTTTATTTGTGTTTAAATAAGACTTTTATGTAAAGTGTGAATCACAACTAAACTATTTGATTTGATGTATAAACTAAAGTATTGAACATTTAGCTTTTATATAATTATTATTCTAGTAAAATTAAATTTATTTTTATTTCATTATATTTATTTATTTATTTTCACCAACAATATACATTCAGAATACAAAAAATATGTGCTTACATCTGATACAATACTATTGTTAGGTGAAAAACTGGTGCCTAAACTAGGTAAAACCTGTATCTTAGGTCACCATTTTCTTCCCAAGGAGCGTGCTATAAAAGAAATTAATAAAAACAACAGATAATAAAGGTTACTGATAAATAAATAACATGACAAGAAAAATATGGAGTAATAAATATGGAGTGAATAAGAAAAATATAACAATAACGACTACTGGTGGCATCGACGTGTCGTTTTGTGACGTCACATCGCGATGCGGAGCAAAGCGGTCGCCCTTACCGTAATTTTTTTTCATTTTACTCATCAATATTTCAGTCATTTTTAAAGGTAAAAAAAAGAATACCGTTGAATTCGTAATTTTTTATACACTTATTTGATATCCTTAACAAAATTGAGTGGCCAGACCCATTGTGAAAAACATTAAAACTTGGTAAAGGTTGAGTAAACGTCGGAGATACAGCCATTTCAATGCGTCGTGTTTTGGCTACTGGACGCTGATCAGTTTTGTTATCTCGATCGAAGTCAGCGTAGGCATCAAAGTAAGCATTATTGGGGCTCCCCAGTGCCAGCTCCTTCCACTTGACCGCATCCAGCGCAGAGCAGCTCGAATCGTCGACGACCGATTCCTTTCCGATTAGCACGATTCATTGGCACTGCGAAGAAATGTTGCATTCCTTTGCATTTTCTTTCGCATTTACCACGGGGTCTGCTCTGAGGAATTGTTCGGATTAATCCCAGCCGCCAAATTTCACGAACGCACAACGCGAAAAAACTCCCGATATCATCCTCACCATCTGGATAATTGGCGGTCCACCACTGTGCGATTTAGAAGATGTTTTCTTCTTTGCACTACTTCCTTGTTGAATCGATTACCATCAGCGATTTTTCCGGACCGATGCGACTTAGGGACCTTCAAGAAAACAGCATACTCCTTTTAAAAAGGCCGGCAACGCATCTGCAATTCCCCTGGTTACCCTGGTGTTGCAGTTATACATGGGCAGCGGTAGTCACTTACCATCAGGTACCGCATGCTCGTTTGCCTCCTCTCCTATAAAAAAAAAGATCTTGGGAAAAACGTTAACTTTTAATGAGTTGGTCTTCTGTACTTAATTTGGTATACAGGTTGCCATTTCGATACACTTCAAATACAAAAGGGTATATACGACGGACTGCAACTAACTCGCCGAAACCGCCATATGTATAGTGTTGTAACATATCTAATGTTACAACACTCTACATATGGTATACAACAATACTTCATATGCCCTAAAACGTACCATAAATACAAAAATAGAAGACAATAATAAAATCACATTTGAGCCTTCAAAAAAGAAGTAGTAGTAAATAAATGAGAATCTTTAATGCCTTTGTTGTATGTAGTTTATATGACTGCCTCGTTAGTCTAGTGGTTGTACTAGTGCGACTGCTGATCATGAGGTCCCGGGTTCGAATCCCGGGTCGGGCCAAAAAATCAGTTATTGAGCTTTTCCATCAAGAAATTCTCAGGAGCTGCCGGAGTCTGGAAGTTGGCGGTGTTTCACCCCCGTGCCTCGGGAAAGCACGTAAAGCCGTTGGTCCTGCGCCTGATCTCTCTCCGGTCGTGTCGGTTTACCGTCCCTTCGGGCTATAAAAGTGAGGGAATAGAGAGTGCACCTGTGCTTGCGCATACACTTGGGCACTGTAATATATATCCTGCGCAAATGGCTCGTTTTCGTTGAGACTGGCCCGCAGTGGCCGAAATTCAGTCTGGAAGACATTATTATTATTATTATATGAAATATGTACGATAAAATGATAACATAAACAATACAGAACTAGTTAAACACAAGTTTTTTATATATGATAAGCGGGACAAGTGAGCACACAGTCCATCTAATGGTAAGTGGATGCTATGGCCCATAGAGATCTGCATCTGTTCTCATTTGCGAATCAAAATGCAGATGCGTTGTTAGCCATAAGGACTATGATGGAATGCCTCTTTTCCAGTAAAATAGGTCTCCTGTTCTCTACAATCACCATACAAAACACAGCAGCATTAAGCTGCTATTTTTACGCCGGTATCCTGTAAGAGCGTTGTCCTTTCCTGGTCGAGCCGATCCATTCGTACTACAACTATACAAATAATATAGTTGCAGCGTGGCTCTACTGCGTTTAAAAATAACAAGTAACAACGCATTAAAATTTATAATCAAGATTACTGTAATATTATGTTGAATTGTTCATTTAATGTCACAGCGATAAGTTTCGTTACTTCATAAACTTCAAATACAAACAGACAAGAGTTATCTAATGGTTAATATTAGGGACTCTGAAAATTGTGGGTTGCCGCAATTCGATTAAAGTCGTGAAACAAGAGTAGTTCAAGACATTAATCGAATTGCGGATATATAGAGTAGCTCAAGCATTTTAAGCTTAGTTGAAGTGGTTACCGAGAGCATGATACGACATTATGCTAACAAATCAAACTTAAGTAACAACTTTCCCATAGATGGTCAATCTCCTATACTGACTAAAACTCTACAGTAGCCACCCCAGGGTTGAAGAGTTGTCACGGGATCTTTATGCGGAAGTCAAAGCGGTCACTCTAACCTTTTCTTTTAATTAACTGGATGATCTAAGCCCACGATTGACCGTTATTCCGAATACCTCATTAGCGGTAGGTGATCACCAGTAAATTGAGAGCTGAGACGAAGCAGAGCTGCGTCCTTATCGCTTCAATTTATTACACTGCTTTGAACAGGATCTGTCATTACCCATTTCCGATGACCAACCTATTTCTGGACCCTTCTTCACAAAATGAAGCTATAGTCCTTGACGCCATATTTACACTAACATGACTGGTGAGATTGAAATATCCTATCTGATAATTTAATTCACTGGGCCCACCACATGGGTTACTACGCTGAGTATGTGTTTCGGAATTCTGGCTTCTCCCACCACAGTCCAGGTAAAAGGTTGTCGTTGCGTTGCTTCCAATCATACAAAAATAGTCATCCAAATACCCATGTCTGATTATTATCTGCTTAAGTTGGTAGGTTTCGAACTCTGTTTGTGTATTTAGATCTTATAATAATCAAGAAATGTCAGGCGTCTTCAATTACATGTTACAGCAAAAAGCTTTTAAATGTTTAATAACAGACATATAACAAAATATGGGACTGTTTCCAACAATCAAAAGTGTTAAGAGATAATGAGGCATACAGGTTGGTATTGTAAATGATGACTTATGGAATCGAGGCTAGCCTCTTTATTTCTGGCCGTACAAAGATGATTAAGGTGGTCTGCAGAGTCTATCTACTTCCTGCAATCTTTAATAATAAAATTTCAATAGAACCGGAGTAACGGATATTGGCCAATGGGACACTAAAGGTAGTGACTAGAGGCTTGCCATATAGTTCAAAGAACGGACATCGGATAGAAAACCGTAGTGCCAGTAAGACCCACTTGTTTCTCCAAAGAGTGACAACCTGTAAAAATATGTAGGAAGTCAAAGGATGCAAGTGGCTTAAGACATATATTGTGTCATTACTTAAAAGGAGTTGGTGGAGGAGATGTTATGAGAATGTTTTTTTTTTGTAGAAGAGGGGGCAAACGAGCATGTGGCTCATCTGATGGTAAGTGAAAACCGCCGCCCATGAACAACCGCAGCACCAGGGGAATCGCAGATGCGTTTCCGGCCTTTTAAAAAGTGTAAGCTCTATGATAATTGACTTTGTTTTTTTTTTAAATAATAATTGACCTAATTGACCTTAGTTTTTTAAACGTTGGACATACTTTTAGAGCACACGTGGTGATATAAGTGTCAAGAAATAACGGGGTTTCTTTGTAAATATGATTGCTTCCAGAAGCTGTTTTCGTATATTATAATGCTTAGATATATTATTTTTTCTTCTCGTGATAAGGATCTTCACCCCATCAACATAGGAGAGAGGTGCCCAAAGTTGTGCTTTCATAGTTATCCCGAAAATTTTAAAAGTATTTTTTTTTTGTTTGACCAATGCAGAACGGGCTTTCAATAACTTAACTAAGTCTTGCATAGGTATGCTTGTAACATTTCAAGATACTGTTAAATAGTCGGAAATTAAACATAAGAGAAAACAAAATGCGATTAAAATCCGAAAACTTGTTTTCTCTATATTTTATTTATAGAATAGTCTTACAAACGAGCACCCCGTCCACCTGATTGTAAGTGGTTGCTGTGGCCCATAGACATCAACATTTATCCTCGTTTGCGAATCAAAATGCAGATGCGTTGTGTCCCGTGAGTTCTAAGATGGAACGCCTCTTTTCCAGTAAAAAGGGTCTACTGTTCTCTACACTCACCATACGAAACACAGACATATATTAAGCTACTATTTTACGCTTGTATTTTATGAGAGCGTGGTCCTTACCCGGTCGAGCCGACCTATTCGTGCTACAACTATACTACTAATATAGCTGCATCGTGGCTCTACCACGTATAATATACTCTTCGTGTAAATATAAGAAATAATTATGTGACGGTTCTACTGTAACTCATTTATTCGATAACTCCAATACACCAACAAATTACTCCTTCTTAATTACATTTCACGTTTAATAGAGACTAACGTCAATAAACAAATTAAGTCTCACACATCAGTAAATGTAAAGGCGGCTAATTCTCTGAACTAACGGTGAAGTAAACAACAAATTATTAAAACTTCAAATTAATATGGATGATATAAAATGTTTTAATTCATTATATAAATACTGGTATTCAAGACAATCTTAAAAAAATAATTAATTATGACTAGTCGTCGCGTAATTGTCTAAATACGACCGTCATTCCTTTTTTTAAAGTTTCTATGATTGAAACTGAAATATAGCTTGTTTATTACAAGCTCTATTTCACTTTCAACTGCATATTAATATAAATACAAAACACAGATATCTAAAAAAAATATAAAGAAAATGTTTTGCAAAAGAGAGCCGTACGGGCGATTTATAACCTAAATTGTAAATAGTCCCTCAGAGAAAAATTTAAAGAAATGAACATATTAACTTTGGCATCGCAATTTATTTATGATAATGTAATGTGTGTGCATAAAAACATAAATAGCTTTAAGGAGAATAAGGATGTGCATAATTTAAACACTAGGAACAAACATAAGCTTGTAATACCAGTTACTAGACTTCACAGAATCAGTAATTCATTTATGGGGCAATGTATACGCTTTTACAACAAAATCCCAGAACATATTTAAAGTTTGTCAATAAACAAGTTTAAAAGTTTTATTAAAGAAAAACTGTACAAAAAGGGTAATTATCATTTAAAAATTGTATAAACGAAGTTATTGTTAAATAAAATATGTTTGAAAAAAATGTTCCGCTGGGTTTCTTGCTGGTTCTTCCCAGAACTGAGGTATTTTCCGAACCAGTGGTATAAAAAATGACTTTCAATAAGTATTATGTAACAATCAATATTCAATAAAATATATATTTTATTCTATTCTGTTCTATTCTATATACCTTCCACTCCTGAACCCAGATTTCCTTCTTTAGTTAAGGGTTTAAGGAAAGAGAAATAATCACTGCGTTTTGCCAATGCGTTTCACATGACTTTGAAAATTCTTTTTGATTTTACAGACATGCGGGTTTCCTTGCAATATTTTCTTTCCTTCGATGCTCGAAGGAAAGAAAATATTGCAAGGACTTAATATTTTTTCACAATCTCATCATTCTTAATCTCAATGTAAAATTGCATCTAATCTGAAATTCTATCACTTCAATTTTAGAACATAAATAAGTAGATTATTAGGATAAGTGAATTGTTTTTGTCTAAATGTGATTTTGAAAAATGCTATTAATATAAGCACATAAATAGTCTGTGGTCAAACAGTCACACAGAGAAAAGATTGATCGCCGAAAAATGTTTAAATATTGACAACAAATAATTACTGACAGATTGACTTAATGAGCTTTCAATTTTGTGTGATTCAAATCAATGTTTTATTTAATAGCCTGTAGTTTGTATGTCAAAGCAAAAAAGCGTTTTCTTTATATTTTTTTGAGATATCTGTGTTTTATATTTATACTAGCTGACCAGGCAGACGTTGTCTTGCCCTTTCCGAATAACCATTTGCTTTCCCAACAAAACTCCTGAAATTAGCAATAAAAAATTGAGGGTCACTTATCGGGATAAAAACTATCCTATCTCTCAAGTTGGACCAAACTGCACACAGTCTGCAAATTTTTTTTTGAAATCGGTTCTATCTGTTGAATACTTACAGCAACACGTGGTGGTTATACTACTAAATTGTAGCTTATATTAAACGTTTGTATTTTTAATATAGCGCCATCTATTAAATATTTACTCAATCCAGTCAACAGATATCGTCATCTGACAGAATCGTTTAGAGCTAACAGATAATTGTGACTGTCAAATAATAGACAAATAATTTTCAATAAAATAATATTGTATTGCGACTATAAATTGAGATGTAAGCTATCCTATCTTTTAAGTTGGACCAAACTGAACACATTGTGAAACATTTCATTGAATTCAGTTCAGTAGTTTAGGAGTCCATCGCGGACAAACAACGTGAAACGTACTTTTTAAATATAAAGATTAATTTGCAGTTGAAAGTGAAATACAGCTTGTATTAAACAAGCTGTATTTCAGTTTCAATCACACAAACTTTAAAAAAAGGAATGTCGGTCGTATTTAGACAATTACGCGACGACTAGTCATAATTAATTATTTTTTAAGATTGTATTACATTTATACATTTATTACATTTCGATTACAGTATATATATAATGAATTAAAACATTTTATATCATCCATATTAATTTGAAGTTTTAATAATTTGTTGTTCACTTCACCGTTAATTCAGAGAATTAGCCGTCTTTACATTTACTGATGTGTGAGACTTAATTTGTTTATTGATGTTAGTCTCTATTAAACGTGAAATGTAATTAAGAAGGAGTAATTTGTTGGTGTATTGGAGTTATCGAATAAATGAGTTACAGTAGAACCGTCACATAATTATTTCTTATATTTACACGAAGAGTATATTATACGTGGTAGAGCCACGATGCAGCTATAATAGTAGTATAGTTGTAGCACGAATGGGTCGGCTCAACCGGGGAAGGACCACGCTCTCATAAAATACAAGCGTAAAATAGTAGCTTAATATTTGTCTGTGTTTCGTATGGTGAGTGTAGAGAACCGCAGACCCTTTTTACTGGAAAAGAGGCGTTCCATTTTAGAACTCACGGGTCACAACGCATCTGCATTTTGATTCGCAAACGAGGATAAATGTTGATGTCTATGGGCCACAGCAACCACTTACAATCAGGTGGACTGGGTGCTCGTTTGTAAGACTATTCTATAAATAAAATATAGAGAAAACAAGTTTTCGGATTTTATCGCATTTTGTTTTCTCTTATGTTTAATTTCCGACTGTTTAACTGTATCTTGAAATGTTACAAGCATACCTATGCAAGACTTAGTTAAGTTAATGTAAGCCCGTTCTGCATAGGTCAAACAAAAAAAAATACTTTTAAAATTGTTTGGGATAACTATGAAAGCACAACTTTGGGCACCTCTCTCCTATGTTGATGGGGTGAAGATCCTTATCACGAGAAGAAAAAATAATATATCTAAGCATTATAATGTACGAAAACAGCTTCTGGAAGCAATCATATTTACAAAGAAACCCCGTTATTTCTTGACACCTATATCACCACGTGTGCTCTAAAAGTATGTCCAACGTTAGAAAAAACTAAGGTCAATTAGGTCAATTATTATTTTTAAAACAACTAAAGTCAATTATTATAGAGCTTACACTTTTTTAAAAGGCCGGAAACGCATCTGCAATTTCCCTGGTGCTGCGGTTGTTCATGGGCGGCGGTTGTCACTTACCATCAGATGAGCCACATGCTCGTTTGCTCCTCTTCTATAAAAATAAACATTCTCATAACATTTCCTCCACCAACTCCTTTTAAGTAATGAGACAATATATTACTACGGTTTTCCATCCGATGTCCGTTCTTTGAACTATATGGCAAGCCTCTAGTCACTACCCTTAGTGTCCCGTTGGCCAATATCCGTTACTCCGGTTCTATTGACATTTTATTATTAAAGATTGCAGGAAGTAGATAGACTCTGCAGACCACCTTAATCATCTTTGTACGGCCAGAAATAAAGAGGCTAGCCTCGATTCCATAAGTCATCATTTACAATACCAACCTGTATGCCTCATTATCTCTTAACACTTTTGATTGTTGGAAACAGTCCCATATTTTGTTATATGTCTGTTATTAAACATTTAAAAGCTTTTTGCTGTAACATGTAATTGAAGACGCCTGACATTTCTTGATTATTATAAGATCTAAATACACAAACAGAGTTCGAAACCTACCAACTTAAGCAGATAATAATCAGACATGGGTATTTGGATGACTATTTTTGTATGATTGGAAGCAACGCAACGACAACCTTTTACCTGGACTGTGGTGGGAGAAGCCAGAATTCCGAAACACATACTCAGCGTAGTAACCCATGTGGTGGGCCCAGTGAATTAAATTATCAGATAGGATATTTCAATCTCACCAGTCATGTTAGTGTAAATATGGCGTCAAGGACTATAGCTTCATTTTGTGAAGAAGGGTCCAGAAATAGGTTGGTCATCGGAAATGGGTAATGACAGATCCTGTTCAAAGCAGTGTAATAAATTGAAGCGATAAGGACGCAGCTCTGCTTCGTCTCAGCTCTCAATTTACTGGTGATCACCTACCGCTAATGAGGTATTCGGAATAACGGTCAATCGTGGGCTTAGATCATCCAGTTAATTAAAAGAAAAGGTTAGAGTGACCGCTTTGACTTCCGCATAAAGATCCCGTGACAACTCTTCAACCCTGGGGTGGCTACTGTAGAGTTTTAGTCAGTATAGGAGATTGACCATCTATGGGAAAGTTGTTACTTAAGTTTGATTTGTTAGCATAATGTCGTATCATGCTCTCGGTAACCACTTCAACTAAGCTTAAAATGCTTGAGCTACTCTATATATCCGCAATTCGATTAATGTCTTGAACTACTCTTGTTTCACGACTTTAATCGAATTGCGGCAACCCACGATTTTCAGAGTCCCTAATATTAACCATTAGATAACTCTTGTCTGTTTGTATTTGAAGTTTATGAAGTAACGAAACTTATCGCTGTGACATTAAATGAACAATTCAACATAATATTACAGTAATCTTGATTATAAATTTTAATGCGTTGTTACTTGTTATTTTTAAACGCAGTAGAGCCACGCTGCAACTATATTATTTGTATAGTTGTAGTACGAATGGATCGGCTCGACCAGGAAAGGACAACGCTCTTACAGGATACCGGCGTAAAATAGCAGCTTAATGCTGCTGTGTTTTGTATGGTGATTGTAGAGAACAGGAGACCTCTTTTACTGGAAAAGAGGCATTCCATCATAGTCCTTATGGCTAACAACGCATCTGCATTTTGATTCGCAAATGAGAACAGATGCAGATCTCTATGGGCCATAGCATCCACTTACCATTAGATGGACTGTGTGCTCACTTGTCCCGCTTATCATATGTAAAAAACTTGTGTTTAACTAGTTCTGTATTGTTTATGTTATCATTTTATCGTACATATTTCATATAATAATAATAATAATGTCTTCCAGACTGAATTTCGGCCACTGCGGCCAGTCTCAACGAAAACGAGCCATTTGCGCAGGATATATATTACAGTGCCCAAGTGTATGCGCAAGCACAGGTGCACTCTCTATTCCCTCACTTTTATAGCCCGAAGGGACGGTAAACCGACACGACCGGAGAGAGATCAGGCGCAGGACCAACGGCTTTACGTGCTTTCCGAGGCACGGGGGTGAAACACCGCCAACTTCCAGACTCCGGGCAGCTCCTGAGAATTTCTTGATGGAAAAGCTCAATAACTGATTTTTTGGCCCGACCCGGGATTCGAACCCGGGACCTCATGATCAGCAGTCGCACTAGTACAACCACTAGACTAACGAGGCAGTCATATAAACTACATACAACAAAGGCATTAAAGATTCTCATTTATTTACTACTACTTCTTTTTTGAAGGCTCAAATGTGATTTTATTATTGTCTTCTATTTTTGTATTTATGGTACGTTTTAGGGCATATGAAGTGTTGTTGTATACCATATGTAGAGTGTTGTAACATTAGATATGTTACAACACTATACATATGGCGGTTTCGGCGAGTTAGTTGCAGTCCGTCGTATATACCCTTTTGTATTTGAAGTGTATCGAAATGGCAACCTGTATACCAAATTAAGTACAGAAGACCAACTCATTAAAAGTTAACGTTTTTCCCAAGATCTTTTTTTTTATAGGAGAGGAGGCAAACGAGCATGCGGTACCTGATGGTAAGTGACTACCGCTGCCCATGTATAACTGCAACACCAGGGTAACCAGGGGAATTGCAGATGCGTTGCCGGCCTTTTTAAAAGGAGTATGCTGTTTTCTTGAAGGTCCCTAAGTCGCATCGGTCCGGAAAAATCGCTGATGGTAATCGATTCAACAAGGAAGTAGTGCAAAGAAGAAAACATCTTCTAAATCGCACAGTGGTGGACCGCCAATTATCCAGATGGTGAGGATAATATCGGGAGTTTTTTCGCGTTGTGCGTTCGTGAAATTTGGCGGCTGGGATTAATCCGAACAATTCCTCAGAGCAGACCCCGTGGTAAATGCGAAAGAAAATGCAAAGGAATGCAACATTTCTTCGCAGTGCCAATGAATCGTGCTAATCGGAAAGGAATCGGTCGTCGACGATTCGAGCTGCTCTGCGCTGGATGCGGTCAAGTGGAAGGAGCTGGCACTGGGGAGCCCCAATAATGCTTACTTTGATGCCTACGCTGACTTCGATCGAGATAACAAAACTGATAAGCGTCCAGTAGCCAAAACACGACGCATTGAAATGGCTGTATCTCCGACGTTTACTCAACCTTTACCAATTTTTAATGTTTTTCACAATGGGTCTGGCCACTCAATTTTGTTAAGGATATCAAATAAGTGTATAAAAAATTACGAATTCAACGGTATTCTTTTTTTTACCTTTAAAAATGACTGAAATATTGATGAGTAAAATGAAAAAAAATTACGGTAAGGGCGACCGCTTTGCTCCGCATCGCGATGTGACGTCACAAAACGACACGTCGATGCCACCAGTAGTCGTTATTGTTATATTTTTCTTATTCACTCCATATTTATTACTCCATATTTTTCTTGTCATGTTATTTATTTATCAGTAACCTTTATTATCTGTTGTTTTTTTTAATTTCTTTTATATCACGCTCCTTGGGAAGAAAATGGTGACCTAAGATACAGGTTTTACCTAGTTTAGGCACCAGTTTTTCACCTAACAATAGTATTGTATCAGATGTAAGCACATATTTTTTGTATTCTGAATGTATATTGTTGGTGAAAATAAATAAATAAATATAATGAAATAAAAATAAATTTAATTTTACTAGAATAATAATTATATAAAAGCTAAATGTTCAATACTTTAGTTTATACATCAAATCAAATAGTTTAGTTGTGATTCACACTTTACATAAAAGTCTTATTTAAACACAAATAAAGCTCAGTCTGTGATCAGTCTCATGGGCATCATCATCATCATCATTACAGCCCTTCATAATTGCACTGCTGAACATAGGCCTCCCCCAAGGAATGCCACAAATTACGGTCCTGAGCCACCTGCATCCATAAACTTCCTGCATGTCTTACCAGGTCGTCACTCCATCTAGTAGGGGGTCGCCCTATACTTCGCCTATCGGTACGGGACTGCCACTTGAGAACCTTTCTTTCCCATCGGTTGTCAGTTCTTCGAGCTATATTGCTGGCCCACTGCCACTTCAGCTTACTAATCCGTTGGGATATGTCGGTTATTCTGGTTCTACTGCGGATATCCTTATTTCTAAGTTTATCACGCAGAGAAACCCCGAGCATAGCCCTCTCCGTAACTCACTGAGTGACCTTGAGCTTTCTCATACGGCTAGCAGTGAAGGACCACGTCTCAGATCCGTAAGTCATCACTGGCAACACGCACTGGTTGTACAATTTCGTTTTCAGGTTTTGAGGTATGTCTTACGAGAAGATGTGTCGTAGTTTCCCGTACGCTGCCCAGCCGAGTTGAATCCTCATGGGCAAACAAATGTCAAATATTATTAATAGTTCATTGAATAAATTATTCATAATAATAGATTACATTATAAGATTAAATTATTCATCACAAATTATATTGATTACATTGGATTATTCATAAATTATTAGTTCAAAATTATTATATAGTCGTTGGGTTTATTATAAGTATTATGACATCTAATACCGTCAACCGGACTTTAACTCTAACATTCGATATAATATTTAGGTAAACGACCGTATAATTCCGAGCGCGAGGTTAGTACTGAACTTAGCAAGTTCCTACTGCACGGTCGCTCTCTCCGATTGTGATGTCACGTCACAGAGAACGAGCGGGTAAAAATTAAAAAATATTGCGAAACTTCTAAACGTTATAACATTCGTATTTCTGCACCAATTTGGATGAAACAAAATTTATTGTTATTTTCATAAATATAACTTTAAAACTTTATAGGTTTTATTATTGAAGATCCTTATCACGAGAAGAAAAAATAATATATCTAAGCATTATAATGTACGAAAACAGCTTCTGGAAGCAATCATATTTACAAAGAAACCCCGTTATTTCTTGACACTTATATCACCACGTGTGCTCTAAAAGTATGTCCAACGTTTAAAAAACTAAGGTCAATTAGGTCAATTATTATTTTAAAAAAAACAAAGTCAATTATCATAGAGCTTACACTTTTTAAAAGGCCGGAAACGCATCTGCGATTCCCCTGGTGCTGCGGTTGTTCATGGGCGGCGGTTTTCACTTACCATCAGATGAGCCACATGCTCGTTTGCCCCCTCTTCTACAAAAAAAAAACATTCTCATAACATCTCCTCCACCAACTCCTTTTAAGTAATGACACAATATATGTCTTAAGCCACTTGCATCCTTTGACTTCCTACATATTTTTACAGGTTGTCACTCTTTGGAGAAACAAGTGGGTCTTACTGGCACTACGGTTTTCTATCCGATGTCCGTTCTTTGAACTATATGGCAAGCCTCTAGTCACTACCTTTAGTGTCCCATTGGCCAATATCCGTTACTCCGGTTCTATTGAAATTTTATTATTAAAGATTGCAGGAAGTAGATAGACTCTGCAGACCACCTTAATCATCTTTGTACGTCCAGAAATAAAGAGGCTAGCCTCGATTCCATAAGTCATCATTTACAATACCGACCTGTATGCCTCATTATCTCTTAACACTTTTGATTGTTGGAAACAGTCCCATATTTTGTTATATGTCTGTTATTAACCATTTAAAAGCTTTTTGCTGTAACATGCAATTGAAGACGCCTGACATTTCTTGATTATTATAAGACCTAAATACAAAAACAGAGTTGGAAACCTACCAACTTAAGCAGATAATCAGACATAATAATCAGACATGGGTATTTGGATGACTATTTTTGTATGATTGGAAGCAACGCAACGACAACCTTTTACCTGGACTGTGGTGGGAGAAGCCAGAATTCCGAAACACATACTCAGCGTAGTAACCCGAGTGGTGGGCCCCAGTGAATCAAATTATCACATAGGATATTTCAATCTCACCAGTCATGATAGTGTAAATATGGCGTCAAGGACCATAGCTTCATATTGTGAGTTCGTGAGGGTCCAGAAATAGGTTGGTCATCGGAAATGGGTAATAACAGATCCTGTTCAAAGCGGTGTAATAAATCGAAGCGATAAGGGCGCAGCTCTGCTTCGTCTCAGCTCTCAATTTACTGGTGATCACCTACCACTAATGAGGCATTCGGAGTAACGGTATATCGTGGGTTTCGGTCATCCAGTAAATTAAAAGAAAAGGTTAGAGTGACCACTTTGACTTCCGCATAAAGATCCCGTGACCACTCATTTACCCTGGGGTGACCATTGTAGAGTATTAGTCAGTATAGGAGATTGACCATCTATGGGAAAGTTGTTATTTAAGTTTAATTTTTTAGCATAATGTCGTATAATGCTCTCGGTAACCACTCCAAATAAACTTAAAATGCTTGTGCTACTCTATCTAACCACAATTCGATTAATGTCCTGAACCACTCTTGTTTCACGACTTTAATCGAATTGCGGTAACCCACGATTTTCAGAGTCCCTAATGTTAACCATTAGATATCTCTCGCAAGTTTGTATTTGAATTTTATGAAGTAACGAAACTTATCTAATATATTTAACTAATATATCTTAATATATTTAAATTTATTAAAAATATTAGTTGTAACTATGTGGGTAACTCGAATAACGAATCCGATCTACGTTATCAATTTTACACGATCATTGCACCAAACATTTCATATAATAAACATCATTATTAATACAGCCCATCAAGTTCACTGTTGAGCCAACCTATATATATATATATATATATCTGGAGTGAAATAAGGTACAAGGAAATCTGGGTTAGCGGCGGAGCTGGTTACCGTGGGTGTCCGTGAAGCCTTCGAGGCCAATTATCCCATCAAAACCAAGACTTCAACATGAAAAATTTTTTGGTGGAACAATAAGCTAAAGGAAAAAAAAAGACGAGAAAATAGGCAAAAAATCCAAAGAGTGGGATATTTACTTTATATTGCAGCCCTAACCAAATATAATAAAGACATTAGGAAAGCTAAGAGAGCATCGTGGAGGAAGCTATGCGAGGAAATTGAGTCTTTGCCTCGCAGTGCAGTCTTGCACAGTCTTCACACAAAATGCCATCGAAAACTAAACCTAATCAGATCGGGCTTCTTAACCCTTTCGCTGTCCCCTGCACTACATATAGGGTACTGCTATTGTCCGTCGTGAAGCGAGAATTAAAAAGAAAAAGAACTTGTAGTTTCCTGACGGCGACGTCACCTAGCGCGGGCAGTAGGTGCACTCAGCGCCTGGAGCAAGCAGTCGTAGCGCCCAAAGGTAGCGCGGGCAGTAGGTTCACTCAGCGCCTGGAGCAAGCAGTCGTAGCGCCCGGAGTAGTGTGTCCCCACGCTTGAAGTAGACTCCGCCGACTTCAAATGCAGATGGAGGCTTGCAGAATCCGGGGGCAATGCGGCCCCGGGATAAGGCCTTTAGTAGATGCTTCTCGTTTGAGAACTGAAGCGAAACTCTCTGTATTCTCCGATTTTTCGGCTTTTATACCTTTTTAGAGAGAACGAGAAATTATTTAAATTAAAAGGAAATTTATTGTAAATGACCTAGAACCATAGAGTATTTATGTGGAAATATTAAACTAAGAACATCAGACCAGTGACGAATTTGAATAAAAGTTACCATAACAACCATATAAATAATGGTTGTCAAATCTAACAATTTTTGATTTCAGGCTTATAATTGAAAAACCATTATATTTAAGTAAGAAAGGAGATATTATTCATATAGGAAAAACTAATGCGCGGCAGCGCGCACGAAGCCTGAAATTGCAGAGTTACGGAGAACTCAATAAAGGACCGAAAAAGGTAAGACTCCATTGACAGCGATTTTAAAAGGTGCTGATAGTGTGAAAATACGAAGTGAAAATGATTTGTTATTGTGTAAAAACGTTACAGGATCCTATGGAAATAAAGGTGATGCAAAATATAAATGCAGAAAATCAAAAACAGAATGGAAAAATAGTGTAAAATGATATGTTAGTAGTATAACTGATAGCGTGAAAAGTGATGCAAAATGTGAATGCAGAAAATCAAAAACAGAATGGAAAAATAGTGTAAAATGATATGTAAGTAGTATACACTACATGTCTTACTATTGTGTCTAGAAACCAGATAGTGAAAGTGATAAAAAACCTCATGGTAACTTCAATAATAGTGAAAAAGAAACACTGGAGCTACTAGCGTCAACCCATTTCCCAGGGTCACATAAGATTCTTACCTTGAACTTTTTCAACATCCTTCGATGACCTTGTAATGAGAACTCGTATAGGGCTGCAAAGATAGTAAGGCCCAACCTGGTACAGTGGGCTGTTGACTCCTTTTAACCATATAAGACAGGTGGGGAGTATGGAATAATTCCCATCCAACTACAGAGGGTATCGATATTCTTCTTCCTCGTATGGTGAAAATATTCAGAGAAGTTTTGGCATGGGAATATATTCCAGAACGATAGACAACTGTCAAAATTCTATTAATAACCAAGGCTGGCAGAAAGGACTACGCTTTACCAAAGTCCTTTAGACCTAAAAGCCTTTCTTCCTTTCTTCTTATGACATTGGAACAGGTTATAGATAGATATTTTAGGGATGTAGATCTAGCTACAAAACCTATACACTACAAACAGCATGCTTATCGCGAAGGCAAATCTACAGAAACAGCCCTGATCAGTGTTATTGACGGGGTCAAAAAAGCGCTGGAAGATGCAGAAATAGCTCTTTATGCCTTTCTAGATATTGAGGGTGCCTTCGACAGTACCCCTACATCACTGGTGGTTGGGGGCCTGATATCTAAAAATGTTGGCGCCACAACCATCAGGTAGGTGAAGTCGATGCTCCAAACAGAAAGGCAAAAATAGCCCTCTTTCAAACTTCGATTGAGGTTGCAACTACAACAGACTGTCCGCAAGGAGGTATTTTGTCACCCCTCCTTTGGACTCTTGCGGTTGACCAATTATTTGCGGCAAACCTTTTCATTGACAAAATGGGTTATGCTGATGACCCTGTGATCATTGCGAGGGGCTTTTGCCATATTAATTTATGATTAATCATACAAAGAGCCCTAAACACTACAAACAACTGGTGCAGGGATAACAGTTTATCAATTAATGCTGATAAAACTAAAACCCTTTACCAAAAAGAGACGGTTGTATATATTAGTCAAACCAAAACTAAATTGTAAAGAAGTACCCTTGTATAACCAATACATAGGTATGATGAGGAAGTTCCAAGTAGGTATGTAATTGGAATGAAAATTCAATATACAGTCCTAGCAAACCAATTTTTTTTATTGTGAGCATTTAGAACCCGAGGGACATAAAACAAAAAAATAATTCGTAGCAACAGACATCCAACGCCATCTATTATCGCTCTCAAGAACTAAATTAACTAAACTCTAATTGGGATTTTTTTAGACGTCCTCCCACTCGTAGCAATCCTGAATCATCTACAAACGGATTTAAAGTGGTGGACCCTTGATTTTATTCGGTTTGTTAGCCTTTATAAGCTCAAATTCCTTTTTAAAATGTTCCCGTTGGCATTGTCTAATACAGGTGTCAGTAGCCTATTTTAACTTTTGAACTGTAAGGTAGTTATGACGGCGTTTAGAATTATTTTTACCATACAGGAAACGCCTGCAATAAGCCACTACTATACTTGCTTGATCCATGATGAGTATTTCTCCCAACTAAATTGATCCACCTCAGTAAAGTGAACCTTTCTCATTCCCAACTATGTTTTACCGTTTTTTGATGTAGAATATTTTACTATATTTTCCATAAGAAGTGGTGAACCATCAAACCACAAAGTATTTTCAATAAATCTGATGGATTTAGCCCTCTCGATGCGCAGTCAGCAGGATTCCGGCTGGATGAAATATGTGACCAGTGATTAGAATCGAGAGTACTTAGAATTACTGAGACCCGATTTCCAACAAATGTCTGCCATTTGCTTGGATGTCCCCCCAATCAGGCCAAAACCACTTCTGAATCTGACCAAGCATGAATATGCGACCTTTCAGTGTTCAATACTTTAGACACCTCCTTCAGAAGCTAACTCAATAATGATGCTCCACACAACTCCATTTTAGGAATTGATATTTGTTTAATCGGTGCTACTTTTGTTTTGCAGGTAACCAAGCTGACGTGAATATTTCCATCCGAATCAACAACTCGCAAATACACTACTGCACAATACGCAGAATTCAAACCATCTTCAAATCCATGGAGTTCTGCCACTTCATCGTCAGATTTGGATTTCATCCAACGAGGCAATTTGAAATGTTTTAAATTAAGTAATCCATTCTTTGAGTATAACGTTTGGAAGTTCTTTGCCCCAATTTAATCCTGCAAGCCCCAACTTCCGGACTAAAATATTTGCTTTGATAATGCATGAGGCAATTCAACCTGAGGGGTCGTATAATCTACCTGTGTCTGACAAAACCTTTTTTTTGTTACAGGTTCTGTCTGCGGTGGAAGTGTCACCGTGTACTGAAATTCGTCAGTTCGTCGATTTCAGGTAAGTCCTAATAGTTTAACTATCTCATCTGTTTTTAATTTAATCCTTTCTCTTTTATCCTTTCCTTCTTTCTCCTTTTTCACCCTTTCCAGTAGCTCACTGTCCTTTGTCATCCACCTTTGATGTTCAAACTCTCTCTTTTTAAAATTAGTTCAATTCTCTATTACTATGTAATCCTTCTTCCACGGTTTGACAGCTCGAGAGCAAGTCATCCACATAAAAATCACTAACAATTTTTTTAGCTGTTTCATGATACAATGTACCTTCGTCACGAGCCAGTTGTTGCAGCGTCTTTACAGCCAAACTGTTTGCTAAAGCGCTTTAAAAATGTTAGTCGCAATAAACGATACTCCTGTATATTTACCTTTGATTTTCTAGTAGCTTTTACATTTTCGCTATCCGCATCCTCAACATTCCACTGATTACACCATAACAACCCTTGCTAATATGTATCTAGATCAGCCACCTTGACTTAACAGTACAGTACAACAACAGTACTTACTCCACCTTATCAGTGAGCGCCTTAATTCTGGCTGTAGGATTGGCCCCATCATAAGAACATAATTTAGGGAGTTACCATTTTGATCTTTACAAGATGCATCGAACACGACTCGGATCATAGTCGTGTCTTTGTCATCCCTAACGACAGCGTGATGTGGAAGAAGTAAAGATTTTTTCCGTTTTTTTTTTCTTCTCTGGAACGATTTCCATATGATTTAAGTCTTCGTATTATTTGAATCTTGCCTTAACATTTTTGTTTGATTCTTGGGATCAGCTTCCATTTCCCAAATACCATGAGGTAATCATCCGTCAAAGCATGCATTACAACGACGTGGTTGCTTTGGATCTGTTGTGTAGTACCTGAAATTATCCAACCCAGAGAGGTACATTGCGCTACTAATGATCCTTCTGATCCCCTTTTGATGTGACCTTGTTTAACTTATCCGTATACCCTGCGCCCAATAAAACATCAATTTTGTTAGGAGTGTGGTATTGTGAATCAGCTAAGCATATGCTTCTTTTATTTATCCACTCTAATTCAACAACCTTTTTATTATGAAGAAAAGAGGTAATAGACTTGAGAATGTAAGCTTGAAGAGTTATCACTGTGTTGGAATCAAACCTAGGATGAACCTTCATCTTTACCATATATTTAACAGCAATGTTGCCGTCACCTTCCAATCCGAATATACAGGCATCTTTTTAAGACCCAAGTACTAAGCAACCGCTTCCATGACTTGATCAAGCAGCGCGCGGATTAAATAATGCTCTCCGTTGCATGACTCTGCCTTAACCAGAGCTGTGGCTAACAGATCTGATAAAACATGAAAACGAAAAGTATAGTAACAACATATAAGGCGCTCAACAGCTGGGTGAAGGTAACAACAAATCGACATCTGTTAGAAACGATCCCCTCGTAACGATTATCTGATATGCAATAAATTGTACCTTAACTATGATAAACGAGGTCAAAAATGCATTAGTTAAAGACAACCATTAGCATTTACACCAAGATAGTCAATGATTTATATTTTTAAAGAAGAATACACTCAATCGCTTTTTGCTATGTGTGTTCTTGAAGAATGATTTACCAAAAAATGTAGGTACTAATTATTCTTACCTACTATCTGTGGATGATATACATACGTATATTTAGTCTAACGGTAAAAGCAATGTAATTCACATCACAGTGCATTCTTATATTTATGCGTGCCGGACTCTTCATACTAACAGATAGACAGGCAAACATTTCAGTAATTATTGTGATGTTGAAATATACGATAAGCTTATTCATTATTTAAAATATATTTAAAGGAAATGGGGGTAACATTTAAAAAAATACAAAAAACTCTCTTTGTGACTTCTTTAATAATATTGAGCATTTGAGCATATATGTACTAAAAGAGGTTTCAAATAATATATTATGTTATACCATTTACTAATGTAACAGCGAACTTAAACATGTAAATTTAAAGTACAATAGCAATTTAGCTAAAAGTTCAATTTAAGTTTTGGCAAGAAGTCAATATAGGACCATAACACCGCAACTAAAATTACTAACTAACCGCAACGCATACATCGCGGATATTAATCAAATTTTACCACCCTCACTTCAGCTTACGAGCAAGACTTGATTAAACATTATAAATTTTTAGATATAGTATTAGCGTTAAATATGCCCGATAACTGTTTATCGTGACTGTAACAGTATTGTGTGTGAGACACACGTAAGGTTCCGTTTTGGACATTTTAACTAACATAATTTGTTTGTTTATCTATTTATTTATTGTTCACCGAAGAGGCTATTGAAGTGGAAATATCAGGCGCGCAAAGAATATCAGCGAAAATTGGCAATGATGCTGTATAACGTATGGAAAATGAAATTTCCGTTCCTGTGCGGTGTCAAATACAAAATTATGCGAGAGTTGCACTCGTGTTGGTCCGGTAGCGAAGCTTCCATAGAAACCGAGAAGCCGGTCATGCCCTATCAATAATATCAACTCATAAAATCACTCGTTAACTGTGTCAAAGCGCTCTTCTGTTCTACACAGGTCGTGACCTCGTAGTCTTATTATGTAACGTCAACACTTGGCAGATTGCTTTCAATTCGAAATACAATTTAGAAAAATGTTCCCTCTGTCCCAAAGCAAACACGCAGTTGAGCAATTAGTCGTCTCTCTAGCACGCCTGTGCTTTTTACCGGGCTTTCGAGTAGACGAGGGCTTCCTTTCTAACCTGTGACAAAATGTTCTATAATGAAATATAACTGTATCTATATCATATAAATCGACAAGGAAAAGGTAAAATTGAAAAATAGAAAAGTAAAATTTTTATAAAACTGCTAAAAACAACAAAACCATATCTTGGGCTTGCCCTAATTTGGAGCCCTAGCTTCGCCACTGGGTTGGTCTAAAATGGCTTCATTCGGTTTTTTCCATCCTTCATTCCAAATCTCTAGGCCGGACTTGCTTTCTAACTTGTTTGTCTAGACGGTTTCCCTACTATGAGATAGGTTGCGTGGAATTTTAGTTCTCACGGTATTAGGTATAAGACTCTCCATAGCTCGCTGAGTAGTTTGTTTAAAATAACGGAGCTGCGTCTGCAACATTGTGCACAATCGTTATCAACGCCGGGTACAAGGCGGACATATTGAGCAATATCTTGGTAGTCGTCAAGTAGACATAGTGATAAATTAAAATTAGTGTCTGTGTATAATTACCACAATCGGTCGAAATACAATTAAGAAGTTGTGATAATAAACCACCAAAGTGATAATAGATGAGTAATGTGCCGAGGTCACGACCTTAGTGCAGTTAGTGTAGGAATGACGCGCGCGCGCGCTCCTTCTTTGATGTACGCCGCCGCCGGCCGCCGCTGCTTGATGTTTCGCTTTAGTTGCTTTATGATTCCAGGCAGAGGTAATCAATCCACATAAAATTTACAAATATTATTTAATTTAAATTTAATTTGATTATTTTTACGTCGAGTTTTCTGAAGTAAAATTATTTCTATGCGTTTGAAAACTGATTCTGATAACACAATTAACAGGAACCACAGGTTTTTTGTTACATATTGTATTTTAATTAACAATTCGCCTTTCTGATGATTACGCTATTTCCTTACGGCTTTACGCTATGGGTAAAGCCTACTTATGGACTGCCGTACGAACTTTAGAATAAAGAAAAATGCACGTAAATCATTATTATTAGTGGGAGATAAATATTATGTAATACATTTAAAAATGTTGTAATATAAAACAAAATAAATGTTCGTTGAAAACCAACTTTTTTTATTATATACTAGCTACCCGCCTCGGCTTTGCCTGTATAGGATCTCTTTATGTTGCGTTATTCATATTTAAAATAATCCGACTATTTATTTAATTAGTTTACTTATAACAAAAAAAAATCATTTTTTTTATATAAACTCAGACTAAATGCCTCCTGTCATTGTTCTTTATGTTATGTTTTCAATGTTTCATAACAATTGGTTCAGGCAATTCAAAGTTTAAGCCGGAAAGGCACACAAAAAATTAAATAATTGTTATTTTATGTCTTAAGACTAACTTCTATTAAGCTCCGGGAGTTATTGGCATACAATAACTCCCGGAGCTTAATAGAAGTTATTTATTACAATATTACAGATATACATATCAATTTTATTGAAACATAGATATATAAATGAGCATAAACAGCTTAAATAGCATAATGAAGTCACTGGTAAAAGAAAAGATTTCCCCTCTTCTCAATGTTATGTTTAGGAAAGCAGTGTATATAATAAATATATTATATTACGTAAAATGTTATTATAATGTGAGTGAAATCGTATTACTCAGTAGGTAATTTTCCTCCAACAGGTGTATATTCGTGACATTTTTCTTGAACACCGAAGATGCGGAAAATCTGAAATTATAACAGCAAATATCATGTATAGAGGTTCCAAAATGAGGTTTAACTAAGCGTAGTTTGTATTTTAAACGAGCGCTCTACAATCTGCTCCTCCAGCGTGATTTGCAAATTAAAGCCATAATTAGAAGGTAGAAAGTGTTTGTTATTCTTTCAATATATTCAGTATAAAATAAAGTCATAATTATGCTATACTTTATTTAATAATATACTATACGATATAGATATACTATATTTGTCCTCGTTGTTTGATTAATACCATTTAAAAATACGAGACCAAACGTTTAAATCTGCTCGATATTGGTTAAAAATGTGTTAAATCGCCTAAAAAGATTATTTGATTGTTTTGGGAAACTAACAAACAATTGTTGAAACGTAAACAAGTTTAAAACGATAAACAACACTATGGTAGAAAAATGTTTGGTCGTTCACACACGCTGTACAGTCGAAAATATGTGCAAATAAATGTTTCATTGGTTCATTTATTCCAATACAGCCTATAAAAGTCCCCTATTGTTTACCTATCGTTACCGTTACAGCCTATTAAAGTCCACTGCCACACATTGGTCTCCCGCATAACTTGTTTGCCATATTTGCCACACTTGGCGAGCAGGTTGGCATCCGCAGTTTTTTTATTCTTAAGACGCTATTGCCCACCTCCTGATTTGTTTCCCTCATAGTTTTAGTAATAGAAGGGATTTTGCCATAGTTGCCACGCTTGGCAGGATAGTCCAGTTTTTGTTATTGTCCTGTGATTAGTATTGTATATGTCCAAACAACGTCCTTGTAACACATGAAATCAATATTTAGGCATGATATATGTAGTTGTCAGCGAGTTGGGTGTTGCGTTTGCTCAGGTTAGACCAAAAACGTGTTCAAATTAACATTTCCTTACGCTCTGTAGGCGCACTTTAGGCGCAATAAATCCGAGTTTTGTACTGTAGATGACGCTTGGATACACCATTATACGCTTGAAACAAAATACAGTCTAAACAGTGAACTGCAAAGGCGGAACCGGCTCAAAAAAAAATTATGTTTTCGGCTGGGAAAGTGACGGCGACTGCTTTATGGGATAGTAATACTTGAATCGATTATTTTCAAAAAGGAGAATCAACTACAGGAACATACTACGCATCATTATTTGTCAAACTGAAGGCAGAAATTGCGGAAAAATGGCCACATTTGCAGATAAAAATATCCTGGTTCACCGTGACAACGCGCAGTCTAACACATCTGTGGTTGCCATGGCGAAAATCTAAGAACTATGGTTTAAACCGCTTGACCATCCGCCTTACTTAGCAGATTTTGCCTCAATCGATTTTTTGTTACCTCGTCTAAAAATTGCACTCGAAAAACAAAGCTTTTCGTCAAATGAGGAGGCAGTCACCTTCGTGAACAATTATTTTGCAGAGTAAAACGCCGAGTACTAATTCGACGGGGTAGAGAAATGGGAGCATTGCTAAAGAAATGTGTAGAGTTACAAGGAGACTATACGGAAAAAAAAAAAAAAATTTTAAGAATAAACGTCTTGTATCTTTGTTAGGACGAAAACTCTTCATACCAACCACATACTTCCGGATTCAATTCCGGAACATTTAAATATCTACAATTAATACTTGTGGGAAAGTAGTTTGTGTTATCAACTGGGGTTTTACCTGCTGTTGCAGCCGAAAGTCACATATATACATAAAACAGGATAACACTCGGTACTGGGTAACACGGTTAAACTTGTCCTCGACGCAACTTTAACCCAGTAAAGAACAGCTTATCAAAGTAAGCATCGGACAGACCAAGGTTCAATAATAGACTATACTGTAACTGTAAATACTTATTGTGAAAATACATTGCATACTTTAAAAAGGCTATACTTATTAAAAATTAAAATTGTTTTACAGATCCTTTGTTAGTATTTTATCAGGCAGTGTTTTATTATATATTTATTAAATAATATTGTTTATGGGGAATTTGAGGTAATTATCGAATAAATAACAATATTAAAATATAATTTTTAGTCTAATATTTTGTTTGAGTAAATACTTAATTGTATTAAATAAGTATATCGTGCCCTGCACATTTACAGTATTTACATTCTGAACAAAATAAAATGTATATCACTGACATTTACTGGCCCGGATCTAAAAAATCATGACCTAAAAAACAAGTTCATTCCGGTAGATGAAAATTTTGTAAGTTGAACTATGCGTTATGGTTTGCATTTTTGAATAAAAATTGTTTCATTTTGAATATAAAGTTTTTATTTTATTAATATTTTCTAAACTATTATTTATTTGTAGTTTTTATGAATTATATTCAACCAATCCGCTGTCATAATTTGACTATTGTTTTAACTTAAGAAAACCTTTTCAAGAATACACTAAAACACTTTACGCTTTAGACACAAAACCCAGGATTTCTGTCAAAGTAACGCTATTCATTGCCACTATAGTCTATTGTATTTAAATTCGGCATAATTAAATAGGGAATTTTTTAACTATTATAATCAACTAGACGATCTGATGGTAAGTTTTAATGTAGTCGAAGATGGTGAAGCGTACTGACTTTGCTCAGCAAACCCCGACTCACTCGTGTCTTGAAGATACCCACCTTATAATCGGGTTGCCATGCTGAAAAGTTGTTTTCACTTCATTGCCACGCGCAATACGAACGTCGAAGCAAACATTAACCATTGTCAATGTTTAATTATATTTGAAATGGGCAATTAAAGGTCCAAATTAAGATTTATCATTTGCACTCGCCTCATAAGATTGGGTAATTGAGAAAGCGTCAATCATAAATCCGTAGGTGGAGTTTGGGCACTTTGGCACAATTTTATTTGAGAGTTAACAAAATGGAGAACTTTCACAGTGATAACAAAATTTGGATATGCTTAGTGTTAAATAGCTTATTATAAAATATAAAGTATGCCTGAAATTTAATATAAAAAGGGATTAGGTACTTCCTATTAATAATATTATAGAATTTAATCAAACTGCCCCACTTACGATTTATATTAATACATGTCTGGGACTGTTTCATTCATAGCCAATTAACCTTTATTAAAATATCACCAATAAAAAACAAGATGACTAATTTTATAATATTTATGAACTCACTTATTCATTTATAAGTTTCTGATTATTTAATTTTACTTCGACTTGAACTAGTCTTTATTTGTTAAATATTCTTGCTTACGTTATTTAAGTATATAAATCGAATCCAGGGATTAACCTTAAAGAACTAAGTATTTCAGAAATAAGATAACCTTCAGATTGTTTAAAGGCTGGGTGTACTCGTTTTTATCCGTTTTAGAAATGGTTTTTGATAGCCATTTAGAATCTGAAAAAAATTTTTGGATACATTCTTTCTCCTTGCGATGTACCCGGTCACTATATAATACAATAAAATTTCGCGATAGAAAAAATTACCGAAATACGTTCGATTTGCAGTTTTTTTACAAGCCAAATTTCATTTTAACAATTAATAATACTCCTTTTTTTCTATAAATATATCATTTTATGGGTAATTCATTTTGTAATAGATTCCACCCGATCGTTTTTTTTTCATTACAATTATTTAAAAAAAATAGATTATTCAAAGGATCTTTGATGAGCGCATCGCTTGCTCTTGTCCCGCGGGAAGTTGCCGAGATACATAAATAATATTTAGGAAATAAAATAAATTGTAAATAACTATAATTTTATTAAACTTACATAGACTATAGTTAAGCTTTTGTTTGCGTGTTTATTTCTCAGTGTGTAAATTTTTGTTTATAACTTTAAAACAATATTTTTGTGATTATTTTGTAAAAATCACGATTATACTCGTATACGCGGCCTGACTCGATCTTTGCGAAGACCCCTTCTCAATACCTAATGCGCTTGGAACATCCAGCCTTAATTACTAGGCTTCATATTTTCTTAGCCACTTAATATAATTAAGATACAATTAACTGTAAAACATATTCCTATATTGAAATAGTTTCTGGAGATAAATTTATTTTAAAATTAATTTAAAAAACTGTTCTTAGTGCCTCTCTTGACTATAGGTTTTATTTATTTCTTATCTTTCATATCAGAGAATATAATACCTTTAGTAGGTAAACGTTAAAGAAAGAGACGTAGAAGTTATGTCGTTTACCCTCTTTGTGTCTAAATATAATTTTCCCCTTAGAATGTTCATAAGGTTTCTGTTTTCCTTTACTATGATATAGTCACTTTTCCGAGGATAACTTGCAATAGGTAGATCAGTTTCAATGTTATTATCAGACAATTATGTGGTAAATTATTAAGAATCTAATTATAATTTTAAGAGCCTAATTCTTATGATTAGCTTTTGAAATCTTTTTTAATGATACCTTGATAAAATTCGTGGAGTAGAGTTTAAATTATACTTATCAGTCGCTTTATAATTATCGACTCTTCTACCAGAATGTCTAAAATCGCAAAAGTCGTAGTAACTTCATCGTAGTCACTTCTCTTCGTTTTGCGTTAGCTAGTTCACACCACTTTACTTTAAAGAAACAAAAATATTAAATGTAACAAATATTCGTTCGATAGAAAAAATCCGTAGGGAATGTAGCGTATAGACATTTATAGTGGTGTATAACTCTGTCGTCTCGAGAAGCGCACGCGCGGAATCGCGGGGCGGGACGGCACTGCCCGACCGACCGCCGCAGGGAGAAGACGTGGACGCTTACTACGAGCCGATATCAGTGTATAATAAGTGTTACTTGTAATATATACTACTTATAATAAGTGTTACTTGTTCTTTCTAAATATTGATCCCTGGGATCTACAGTACATTACATGTGGCGACGAGATAAACTGTGAGTATTTTAAGAATTTTACCTTTAATATTAAAAGAAAAGAGAGATAAACATACGTTACATTACAAAATACATAAATCGGACTACAATCGTTAAATAAAACTACCAAGATTTCATCAAGTGATTATTATGTGAGTAACATATACGTTACCTACCTTCTTGAGTTTGAGTCTCAGTATTTATAACCCATATAGCTGTATAAGATTTTATTAGGTAAATTAACCACAGAACCTCACGAGTTTCGTTAATCACTGTAGGTAAGTAATAGTAACTATAAGTACTGCTGTTTACTATAGTTTCGTTCGAAGTCACAATGATTTTGCTGAGCAACGACCTGTTTCCTACGCAGATGGGACGCAAGCGCAAGGCTTATTGTCATTATAATTAGGAGATTGGAAAAATAATACAGTGGTTATTTAAACTATCTTTATGCGGCGTTTTGTAGTTTTAGATTGTAAATAACTAAATTGTTGCTTTGATCATAGATAATACAAGTTTTCATGCCATTGAAAACACAGACTACAGAATGTAAATAGTACAGAGTGATTATATTCTCTTTGGTACAGATTGTACTTGAGGTGTCTGTAATGAATACGAGGCTTTTAGCCACTTTGTACAAGTAATAAGGGTAATTCTGATTTTAATCTTTACAGTGTGTTTTGTTGTAGAGAATAAATATTTTTTCTTTTCCTTTCATTATTCTGGAGTTAATGAATTGATCCACAGTATTAATTAGTTACTTACCTATAAAATAAAAGTGTATTTAAGGTTATCAGTTTTACTAACTGATGTTGGCTGTATATAACATTTGAACTAAGGAACATAGAAGGAAAAGTGAAATAACTAGGTACTCACTTGGCCGAGAGTTGAGTAGGTATTCTCCATTCGTGTTTTAGGTATCTAGGTTTCTATGGGTGTACATCAGGGGAGTGACATACCTACATATTTGTCAACCTACCTTCCTCATTAAATTGCAGCTGGGCATTCAATTGCGACTGAGCATTTAATTGCGGTATGAGATAGATAAATAATAGCATTAAATTGCGGAGATTACCGGTATGGCATTAAATTGCGTACATACCTACATGGCATTAAATTGCGTACATACTTACATAGCATTAAATTGCGTACATACTTACATAGCATTAAATTGCGTACATACTTACATAGCATGAAATTGCGGAGATTACCGGTATGGCATTAAATTGCGTACATACCTACATGGCATTAAATTGCGTACATGCTTACATAGCATTAAATTGCGGAGATTACCGGTATGGCATTAAATTGCGTACATACTTACATAGCATTAAATTGCGGAGATTACCGGTATGGCATTAAATTGCGTACATACCTACATGGCATTAAATTGCGTACATACTTACATAGCATTAAATTGCGGAGATTACCGGTATGGCATTAAATTGCGTACATACCTACATGGCATTAAATTGCGTACATACTTACATAGCATTAAATTGCGGAGATTACCGGTATGGCATTAAATTGCGTACATACCTACATGGCATTAAATTGCGTACATACTAACATAGCATTAAATTGCGGAGATTACCGGTATGGCATTAAATTGCGTACATACCTACATGGCATTAAATTGCGTACATACTTACATAGCATTAAATTGCGGAGATTACCGGTATGGCATTAAATTGCGTACATACCTACATAGCATTAAATTGCGTACATACTTACATAGCATTAAATTGCGTACATACTTACATAGCATTAAATTGCGTACATACTTACATAGCATTAAATTGCGTACATACCTACATGGCATAAAATTGCGTACATACTTACATAGCATTAAATTGCGGAGATTACCGGTATGGCATTAAATTGCGTACATACCTACATGGCATTAAATTGCGTACATACTTACATAGCATTAAATTGCGGAGATTACCGGTATGGCATTAAATTGCGTACACACTTACATAGCATTAAATTGCGTACATACTTACATAGCATTAAATTGCGTACATACTTACATAGCATTAAATTGCGTACATACTTACATAGCATTAAATTGCGTACATACTTACATAGCATTAAATTGCGTACATACCTACATAGCATTAAATTGCGTACATACTTACATAGCATTAAATTGCGGAGATTACCAGTATGGCATTAAATTGCGTACATACTTACATAGCATTAAATTGCGTACATACTTACATAGCATTAAATTGCGTACATACTTACATAGCATTAAATTGCGTACATACTTACATAGCATTAAATTGCGTACATACCTACATGGCATTAAATTGCGTACATACTTACATAGCATTAAATTGCGGAGATTACCGGTATGGCATTAAATTGCGTACATACCTACATGGCATTAAATTGCGTACATACTTACATAGCATTAAATTGCGGAGATTACCGGTATGGCATTAAATTGCGTACATACTTACATAGCATTAAATTGCGTACATACTTACATAGCATTAAATTGCGCACATACTTACATAGCATTAAATTGCGTTCATACCTACATGGCATTAAATTGCGTACATACTTACATAGCATTAAATTGCGGAGATTACCGGTATGGCATTAAATTGCGTACATACCTACATGGCATTAAATTGCGTACATACTTACATAGCATTAAATTGCGGAGATTACCGGTATGGCATTAAATTGCGTACATACCTACATGGCATTAAATTGCGTACATACTTACATAGCATTAAATTGCGGAGATTACCGGTATGGCATTAAATTGCGTACATACTTACATAGCATTAAATTGCGGAGATTACCGGTATGGCATTAAATTGCGTACATACCTACATAGCATAAAATTGCGTACATACTTACATAGCATTAAATTGCGTACATACCTACATGGCATTAAATTGCGTACATACTTACATAGCATTAAATTGCGGAGATTACCGGTATGGCATTAAATTGCGTACATACCTACATGGCATTAAATTGCGTACATACTTACATAGCATTAAATTGCGGAGATTACCGGTATGGCATTAAATTGCGTACATACCTACATGGCATTAAATTGCGTACATACTTACATAGCATTAAATTGCGGAGATTACCGGTATGGCATTAAATTGCGTACATACCTACATGGCATTAAATTGCGTACATACTTACATAGCATTAAATTGCGGAGATTACTGGTATGGCATTAAATTGCGTACATACTTACATAGCATTAAATTGCGGAGATTACCGGTATGGCATTAAATTGCGTACATACCTACATGGCATTAAATTGCGTACATACTTACATAGCATTAAATTGCGGAGATTACCGGTATGGCATTAAATTGCGTACATACTTACATAGCATTAAATTGCGTACATACTTACATAGCATTAAATTGCGTACATACTTACATAGCATTTAATTGCGTACATACCTACATGGCATTAAATTGCGTACATACTTACATAGCATTAAATTGCGTACATACTTACATAGCATTAAATTGCGGAGATTACCGGTATGGCATTAAATTGCGTACATACCTACATGGCATTAAATTGCGTACATACTTACATAGCATTAAATTGCGGAGATTACCGGTATGGCATTAAATTGCGTACATACCTACATGGCATTAAATTGCGTACATACTTACATAGCATTAAATTGCGGAGATTACCGGTATGGCATTAAATTGCGTACATACCTACATGGCATTAAATTGCGTACATACTTACATAGCATTAAATTGCGGAGATTACCGGTATGGCATTAAATTGCGTACATACCTACATGGCATTAAATTGCGTACATACTTACATAGCATTAAATTGCGGAGATTACCGGTATGGCATTAAATTGCGTACATACTTACATAGCATTAAATTGCGTACATACTTACATAGCATTAAATTGCGGAGATTACCGGTATGGCATTAAATTGCGTACATACTTACATAGCATTAAATTGCGGAGATTACCGGTATGGCATTAAATTGCGTACATACCTACATGGCATTAAATTGCGTACATACTTACATAGCATTAAATTGCGGAGATTACCGGTATGGCATTAAATTGCGTACACACCTACATAGCATTAAATTGCGTACATACTTACATAGCATTAAATTGCGGAGATTACCGGTATGGCATTAAATTGCGTACATACTTACATAGCATTAAATTGCGTACATACTTACATAGCATTAAATTGCGTACATACTTACATAGCATTAAATTGCGTACATACTTACATAGCATTAAATTGCGTACATACCTACATGGCATTAAATTGCGTACATACTTACATAGCATTAAATTGCGGAGATTACCGGTATGGCATTAAATTGCGTACATACCTACATGGCATTAAATTGCGTACATACTTACATAGCATTTAATTGCGGAGATTACCGGTATGGCATTAAATTGCGTACATACCTACATGGCATTAAATTGCGTACATACTTACATAGCATTAAATTGCGGTGATTACCGGTATGGCATTAAATTGCGTATATACCTACATGGCATTAAATTGCGTACATACTTACATAGCATTAAATTGCGGAGATTACCGGTATGGCATTAAATTGCGTACATACCTACATGGCATTAAATTGCGTACATACTTACATAGCATTAAATTGCGGAGATTACCGGTATGGCATTAAATTGCGTACTTACCTACACGGCATTAAATTGCGTACATACCTACATAGCATTAAATTGCGGAGATTACCGGTATGGCATTAAATTGCGTACATACTTACATAGCATTAAATTGCGGAGATTACCGGTATGGCATTAAATTGCGTACATACCTACATGGCATTAAATTGCGTACATACTTACATAGCATTAAATTGCGGAGATTACCGGTATGGCATTAAATTGCGTACATACCTACATAGCATTAAATTGCGTACATACTTACATAGCATTAAATTGCGTAGATTACCGGTATGGCATTAAATTGCGTACATACTTACAAAGCATTAAATTGCGGAGATTACCGGTATGGCATTAAATTGCGTACATACCTACATGGCATTAAATTGCGTACATACTTTCATAGCATTAAATTGCGTACATACTTACATAGCATTACATTGCGTACATACCTACATAGCATTAAATTGCGTACATACTTACATAGCATTAAATTGCGGAGATTATCGGTATGGAATTAAATTGCGTACATACCTACATGGCATTAAATTGCGTACATACTTACATAGCATTAAATTGCGGAGATTACCGGTATGGCATTAAATTGCGTACATACCTACATGGCATTAAATTGCGTACATACTTACAAAGCATTAAATTGCGGAGATTACCGGTATGGCATTAAATTGCGTACATACCTACATGGCATTAAATTGCGTACATACTTACATAGCATTAAATTGCGGAGATTACCGGTATGGCATTAAATTGCTACATACCTACATGGCAATAAATTGCGTACATACTTACATAGCATTAAATTGCGGAGATTACCGGTATGGCATTAAATTGCGTACATACCTACATGGCATTAAATTGCGTACATACTTACATAGCATTAAATTGCGGAGATTACCGGTATGGCATTAAATTGCGTACATACTTACATAGCATTAAATTGCGGAGATTACCGGTATGGCATTAAATTGCGTACATACCTACATGGCATTAAATTGCGTACATACTTACATAGCATTAAATTGCGGAGATTACCGGTATGGCATTAAATTGCGTACATACCTACATAGCATTAAATTGCGTACATACTTACATAGCATTAAATTGCGGAGATTACCGGTATGGCATTAAATTGCGTACATACTTACATAGCATTAAATTGCGGAGATTACCGGTATGGCATTAAATTGCGTACATACCTACATGGCATTAAATTGCGTACATACTTACATAGCATTAAATTGCGGAGATTACCGGTATGGCATTAAATTGCGTTCATACTTACATAGCATTAAATTGCGGAGATTACCGGTATGGCATTAAATTGCGTACATACCTACATGGCATTAAATTGCGTACATACTAACATAGCATTAAATTGCGGAGATTACCGGTATGGCATTAAATTGCGTACATACCTACATGGCATTAAATTGCGTACATACTTACATAGCATTAAATTGCGGAGATTACCGGTATGGCATTAAATTGCGTACATACCTACATGGCATTAAATTGCGTACATACTTACATAGCATTAAATTGCGGAGATTACCGGTATGGCATTAAATTGCGTACATACCTACATAGCATTAAATTGCGTACATACTTACATAGCATTAAATTGCGGAGATTACCGGTATGGCATTAAATTGCGTACATACTTACATAGCATTAAATTGCGTACATACCTTACATTGCATTAAATTGCGTACATATTTACATAGCATTAAATTGCGTACATACCTACATGGCATTAAATTGCGTACATACTTACATAGCATTAAATTGCGGAGATTACCGGTATGGCATTAAATTGCGTACATACTTACATAGCATTAA